>JAWNPF010000004.1:0-547500 GCA_035045185.1 Drosophila meridiana
AAATGTCCGTCTGTCTGTCTGTCCGTCTGTCCGTCTGTCCGTATGAATGCAATATTTTTCTACGCTATTGAAGCTAGAGACTTGAAATTTGGAACATATACTCGTGTATACCCTCGAATTATAAAGTGTCAAGATTTTCCGGATACGCCCACTAGGGGCGTGGCAAATCGGAAAATGGTTGCGCCCATAGTTAATAGAAATCATAGAAATCATATTAGTTGAAGAGCTAGAGAGTTGAAATTTGGAATGTATACTTGCGTTGACCACCCAAGCTCAAAAAATATGGCGGATATATCTACGCCCATTGGGGGCGTGGCAAATCGGGAAAACTGTAACTTCTACAGTTTTAAAGCTAGAATGCTGAAATTTGGCACGTAAATTAACGCTACGATTCTATAAAGATTCATAAAAAGATTTGGTGTCTATGCCCACTGGGGGCGTGGCAAATCAGATCTGAATATATAGTGATTTTACAAGATCAGCTATATTTTGAGCACTATTGATGCTAGAGACTTGAAATTTGATATATATATACTCGGATAAGCAACCCAAGATCAAAAAGATATGGCGGACATACCTACGCCTTCAGGGGGCGTGGCAAATCGCAAAAAGCTTATAGCTCCTCCAGTTTTAGAGCTAGACGATTCAAAATTTGATGTTTGTGTTACTGGGGGCCTCCTCTATTGATTCCCCAAAAATAAATCTTACGCGCCTTTGGGGACGTGGTATATCGAAAAAATACCCTGTAACTTTCACATTTTTGGAGTGTAAGCATCCAAACTTTGCAGTTACGTTACCCTAGACTCCTTCTAGGAACTTGCCAAATATGATATGTCTACGCCTACTGGGGGCGTGGCAAATTGGCAACAAAATTTGTAACGCCCAGCTGCAAAATTCATATGCCTGTGCCACCTATATAAATAAGCTTAATAAGAATTGCTAAGACGACAAACGGCATTTCTGAGAAATATATGTAATTCGATTTAATGTTGAAGTTCTGCAAATAATTTATCTGCTAAAATTATCATTTTTCGTATAGCCTAGGTCAGTTATGTTATTTTCTTTTTGTGTGTGTGACCCTGACAAAAAATGTAAATTTCAAATACCGATATTTGTGTAATCGACTTAGTCCGAACAAAATTATTTACACACAAAAAAATTGACGATAGGTCCCATCAGGTATGTATGTATGTAGGCACGAACAGCTGCGCAACTATTTTCATGCCGTCGCCGCCGCGTCTTGAACGCGGACCCTTTTGCTTACACGCTTTTCATCTACCTGCTGCGCCACATAAGTTTTGCATTGCCGTTGGCAAATCCGAAACTACTTCACTACAAGGGCGACTTTTGACAAATACAAAACTATAGAAGCTGCTGTTAATGCAAACACAATATAAACATAAATCAATCGCAATTGTGATTCTTAGAAAAAGCTGAAATGCGCGCATATGAACGTATATATTTATATGTGTACATACAAAAACGGTGGTCGGTTGAATGTATGCGTATAAACGGCGATATTTGACAAATACAAAACTAAAGAAGCGGCTGAAAATGCAAACACAGCTCGATAACAATTTTGGTTGAAGAATATGCTAGAATGAATGGCGCTGAATTTATTTGTGACCGTGCATAAGCAAACGCGCTTGCACGTTTCAATGTATGTACGTATGTGTAAATGTAAATATATTTTGCTGTCGCTGCTTAACGCGTGCGTGTCATAATTGGCCAAACGTTTTGTTTAATAGATTGCGACTGACTTAACGGAACTTGATGAAACTTTCAGCATATGATTCTATTGAAATTTTTACATTTTATAAAAATGCTAATTCATTCACATAGTTATATTTGCAAAAATTGAAATTGCATAAAATTCACATGAATCTACATAAATGCAAAATTTGAGATAAATTATTAAATTTAAAATACCAGATGCCCATGTGGGAAACGAGTATGACGCTGTAGGTCTCGCCCTAAAGCAACGTTCTTACTTGTTATACTCGTTTCCCAAAGGGAAAAAGAGTATATTGGTTTTGTGAAATGTCCGTCTGTCCGTCTGTCCGTCTGTCCGTCTGTCCGTATGAATGCAATATTTTTCTACGCTATTGAAGCTAGAGACTTGAAATTTGGAACATATACTCGTGTATACCCTCGAATTATAAAGTGTCAAGATTTTCCGGCCACGCCCACTAGGGGCGTGGCAAATCGGAAAATGGTTGCGCCCATAGTTAAGAAATCATATTAGTTGAAGAGCTAGAGAGTTGAAATTTGGAATGTATACTTGCGTTGACCACCCAAGCTCAAAAAGATATGGCGGATATATCTACGCCCATTGGGGGCGTGGCAAATCGGGAAAACTGTAACTTCTACAGTTTTAAAGCTAGAATGCTGAAATTTTGCACGTAAATTAACGCTACGATTCTATAAAGATTCATAAAAAGATTTGGTGTCTACGCCCACTGGGGGCGTGGCAAATCGGATCTGAATATATAGTGATTTTACAAGATCAGCTATATTTTGAGCACTATTGATGCTAGAGACTTGAAATTTGATATATATACTCGGATAAGCAACCCAAGATCAAAAAGATATGGCGGACATACCTACGCCTTCAGGGGGCGTGGCAAATCGTAAAAAGCTTATAGCTCCTACAGTTTTAGAGCTAGACGATTCAAAATTGGATGTTTGTGTTACTGGGGGCCTCCTCTATTGATTCCCCAAAAATAAATCTTACGCGCCTTTGGGGGCGTGGTATATCGAAAAAATACCCTGTAACTTTCACATTTTTGGAGTGTAAGCATCCAAACTTTGCAGTTACGTTACCCTAGACTCCTTCTAGGAACTTGCCAAATATGATATGTCTACGCCTACTGGGGGCGTGGCAAATTGGCAACAAAATTTGTAACGCCCAGCTGCAAAATTCATATGCCTGTGCCACCTATATAAATAAGCTTAATAAGAATTGCTAAGACGACAAATGGCATTTCTGAGAAATATATGTAATTCGATTTAATGTTGAAGTTCTGCAAATAATTTATCTGCTAAAATTATCATTTTTCGTATAGCCTAGGTCAGTTATGTTATTTTCTTTTTGTGTGTGTGACCCTGACAAAAAATGTAAACATCAAATACCGATATTTGTGTAATCGACTTAGTCCGAACAAAATTATTAACGCACAAAAAAATTGACGATAGGTCCCATAAGGTATGTATGCATGTAGGCACGAACAGCTGTGCAACTATTTTCATGCCGTCGCCGCCGCGTCTCGAACGCGGACCCTTTTGCTTACACGCTTTTCATCTACCTGCTGCGCCACATCAGTTTTGCATTGCCTGCTGGCAAATCCGAAACTACTTCACTACAAGGGCGACTATTGACAAATACAAAACTATAGAAGCTGCCGTTAATGCAAACACAATATAAACATAAATCAATCGCAATTGTGATTCTTAGAAAAAGCTGAAATGCGCGCATATGAACGTATGTATGTATTTATATGTGTATATACAAAAACGGTGGTCGGTTAAATGTATGCGTATAAAGGGCGATATTTGACAAATACAAAACTAAAGAAGCGGCTGAAAATGCAAACACAACTCAATAACAATTTTGGTTGAAGAATATGCTAGAATGAATGGCGCTGAATTTATTTGTGACCGTGCATAAGCAAACGCGCATGCACGTTTCAATGTATGTACATATGTGTAAATGTAAATATATTTTGCTGTCGCTGCTTAACGCGTGCGTGTCATAATTGGCCAAACGTTTTGTTTAATAGATTGCGACTGACTTAACGGAACTTGATGAAACATATGATTCTATTGCATTTTTTACATTTTATAAAAATGCTAATTCATTCACATAGTTATATTTGCAAAAATTGAAATTGCAGAAAATTCACGTGAATCTACATAAATGCAAAATTTGAGATAAATTATTAAATTTAAAATACCAGATGCCCATGTGGGAAACGAGTATGACGCTGTAGGTCTCGCCCTAAAGCAACGTTCTTACTTGTTATACTCGTTTCCCAAAGGGAAAAAGAGTATATTGGTTTTGTGAAATGTCCGTCTGTCCGTCTGTCCGTCTGTCCGTCTGTCCGTCTGTCCGTATGAATGCAATATTTTTCTACGCTATTGAAGCTAGAGACTTGAAATTTGGAACATATACTCGTGTATACCCTCGAATTATAAAGTGTCAAGATTTTCCGGCCACGCCCACTAGGGGCGTGGCAAATCGGAAAATGGTTGCGCCCATAGTTAAGAAATCATATTAGTTGAAGAGCTAGAGAGTTGAAATTTGGAATGTATACTTGCGTTGACCACCCAAGCTCAAAAAGATATGGCGGATATATCTACGCCCATTGGGGGCGTGGCAAATCGGGAAAACTGTAACTTCTACAGTTTTAAAGCTAGAATGCTGAAATTTTGCACGTAAATTAACGCTACGATTCTATAAAGATTCATAAAAAGATTTGGTGTCTACGCCCACTGGGGGCGTGGCAAATCGGATCTGAATATATAGCGATTTTACAAGATCAGCTATATTTTGAGCACTATTGATGCTAGAGACTTGAAATTTGATATATATACTCGGATAAGCAACCCAAGATCAAAAAGATATGGCGGACATACCTACGCCTTCAGGGGGCGTGGCAAATCGTAAAAAGCTTATAGCTCCTACAGTTTTAGAGCTAGACGATTCAAAATTGGATGTTTGTGTTACTGGGGGCCTCCTCTATTGATTCCCCAAAAATAAATCTTACGCGCCTTTGGGGGCGTGGTATATCGAAAAAATACCCTGTAACTTTCACATTTTTGGAGTGTAAGCATCCAAACTTTGCAGTTACGTTACCCTAGACTCCTTCTAGGAACTTGCCAAATATGATATGTCTACGCCTACTGGGGGCGTGGCAAATTGGCAACAAAATTTGTAACGCCCAGCTGCAAAATTCATATGCCTGTGCCACCTATATAAATAAGCTTAATAAGAATTGCTAAGACGACAAATGGCATTTCTGAGAAATATATGTAATTCGATTTAATGTTGAAGTTCTGCAAATAATTTATCTGCTAAAATTATCATTTTTCGTATAGCCTAGGTCAGTTATGTTATTTTCTTTTTGTGTGTGTGACCCTGACAAAAAATGTAAACATCAAATACCGATATTTGTGTAATCGACTTAGTCCGAACAAAATTATTAACGCACAAAAAAATTGACGATAGGTCCCATAAGGTATGTATGCATGTAGGCACGAACAGCTGTGCAACTATTTTCATGCCGTCGCCGCCGCGTCTCGAACGCGGACCCTTTTGCTTACACGCTTTTCATCTACCTGCTGCGCCACATCAGTTTTGCATTGCCTGCTGGCAAATCCGAAACTACTTCACTACAAGGGCGACTATTGACAAATACAAAACTATAGAAGCTGCCGTTAATGCAAACACAATATAAACATAAATCAATCGCAATTGTGATTCTTAGAAAAAGCTGAAATGCGCGCATATGAACGTATGTATGTATTTATATGTGTATATACAAAAACGGTGGTCGGTTAAATGTATGCGTATAAAGGGCGATATTTGACAAATACAAAACTAAAGAAGCGGCTGAAAATGCAAACACAACTCAATAACAATTTTGGTTGAAGAATATGCTAGAATGAATGGCGCTGAATTTATTTGTGACCGTGCATAAGCAAACGCGCATGCACGTTTCAATGTATGTACATATGTGTAAATGTAAATATATTTTGCTGTCGCTGCTTAACGCGTGCGTGTCATAATTGGCCAAACGTTTTGTTTAATAGATTGCGACTGACTTAACGGAACTTGATGAAACATATGATTCTATTGCATTTTTTACATTTTATAAAAATGCTAATTCATTCACATAGTTATATTTGCAAAAATTGAAATTGCAGAAAATTCACGTGAATCTACATAAATGCAAAATTTGAGATAAATTATTAAATTTAAAATACCAGATGCCCATGTGGGAAACGAGTATGACGCTGTAGGTCTCGCCCTAAAGCAACGTTCTTACTTGTTTTTATGATAGTTTTGTGAAAGTAGTGTGTAACGTTTACTTTGTTTTCGTTACTTTTTATGAATTCTATTTGTCTGTTATATAGGTTCAGAGGTCTTTCTGAGATAGGTATTAGGTTTTGATTATCTTCTTGAGCACTATGAATGGTTGCTCGAGAGCTACTAATTTCTTCTCCTAGGAGATTTTCATCTAGTTTGATTCTAGAGAGGACATCAGCTACATAGTTTTCTTTGCCTGGTAGATATTTAATGTCGTAATCGTATTCGCTCAATTTAATCTTCCATCTTTGTAGTTTCATATTTGGTTTCTTTATATTATGTAGCCACGCTAATGGTTTATGGTCACTAAGAATCTGGATTTTTCGACCGAAGAGATATGGTCTGAAATATTTGGTTGCCCAAACGATGGCTAATAATTCCTTTTCTATTGCCGAATAATTAAGTTCATGCTCGTTTAGAGTTCTGCTAGCGAAACAAAGTGCTTTATGATCTTGTGAAAGGACGGCTCCTATAGCCACGTTACTTGCGTCTGTAGTTAGTGAAAAGGTTTTATTGAAATCTGGATATATTAATATGGGGTCGTTTGTTATGAGTAATTTTAATTTCTCGAAGGCTGAGATGAAATCTTGATTGTTTATATCAATTTTTGATTCTTTCTTTAGCCCTAATGTGAGGGGTTTTGCAATTTTAGCGAAGTTCGGAATAAATTTACGATAAAATCCGCAGAGACCTAAGAAAGATTTGATTTCTTTAGGTGTTTTGGGAATTGGAAAATTAATTATGGCTACTATTTTGTCAGGGTTTGGTTTAATTCCTTCTGTAGTGATAGTATGCGCTAAAAATTGTGTTTCCTTTTTTAGAAATTCGCATTTGTCTAATTGTAATTTTAAATTGGCTTTGCGCAATCTGTTAAATACTCTTTTTATAGAGGCTAAATGTTCTTCTAATGAAGTTGAAAAGATGATTATGTCATCAAGGTAAATTAAGCAATCTTTGTAGATTAAATCCTCTAAAAGGTTATTCATACATCTTTGAAAGGTTGCTGGTGCGTTTTTAAGTCCGAAAGGCATACGTGTGAATTCGTAATGTCCTTGTTTCGTTGAAAATGCAGTTTTTGCTATGGAATTAGGGTCCATTTGAATTTGATGGAATCCTTTTGCAAGGTCAATAGTAGTGAAATACTGGCATTTTCCTAATTTGTCAAGTATTTCGTCCATGATAGGTATTGGGTATTTGTCGTCTATAGTTATTTCGTTGAGTCCACGATAGTCTATAACTAACCGGTATTTTTATACTCGTTTCCCAAAGGGAAAAAGAGTATATTGGTTTTGTGAAATGTCCGTCTGTCCGTATGAATGCAATATTTTTCTACGCTATTGAAGCTAGAGACTTGAAATTTGGAACATATACTCGTGTATACCCTCGAATTATAAAGTGTCAAGATTTTCCGGATACGCCCACTAGGGGCGTGGCAAATCGGAAAATGGTTGCGCCCATAGTTAATAGAAATCATAGAAATCATATTAGTTGAAGAGCTAGAGAGTTGAAATTTGGAATGTATACTTGCGTTGACCACCCAAGCTCAAAAAAATATGGCGGATATATCTACGCCCATTGGGGGCGTGGCAAATCGGGAAAACTGTAACTTCTACAGTTTTAAAGCTAGAATGCTGAAATTTGGCACGTAAATTAACGCTACGATTCTATAAAGATTCATAAAAAGATTTGGTGTCTATGCCCACTGGGGGCGTGGCAAATCGGATCTGAATATATAGTGATTTTACAAGATCAGCTATATTTTGAGCACTATTGATGCTAGAGACTTGAAATTTGATATATGTACTCGGATAAGCAACCCAAGATCAAAAGGATATGGCGGACATACCTACGCCTTCAGGGGGCGTGGCAAATCGCAAAAAGCTTATAGCTCCTCCAGTTTTAGAGCTAGACGATTCAAAATTTGATGTTTGTGTTACTGGGGGCCTCCTCTATTGATTCCCCAAAAATAAATCTTACGCGCCTTTGGGGGCGTGGTATATCGAAAAAATACCCTGTAACTTTCACATTTTTGGAGTGTAAGCATCCAAACTTTGCAGTTACGTTACCCTAGACTCCTTCTAGGAACTTGCCAAATATGATATGTCTACGCCTACTGGGGGCGTGGCAAATTGGCAACAAAATTTGTAACGCCCAGCTGCAAAATTCATATGCCTGTGCCACCTATATAAATAAGCTTAATAAGAATTGCTAAGACGACAAACGGCATTTCTGAGAAATATATGTAATTCGATTTAATGTTGAAGTTCTGCAAATAATTTATCTGCTAAAATTATCATTTTTCGTATAGCCTAGGTCAGTTATGTTATTTTCTTTTTGTGTGTGTGACCCTGACAAAAAATGTAAATTTCAAATACCGATATTTGTGTAATCGACTTAGTCCGAACAAAATTATTTACACACAAAAAAATTGACGATAGGTCCCATCAGGTATGTATGTATGTAGGCACGAACAGCTGCGCAACTATTTTCATGCCGTCGCCGCCGCGTCTTGAACGCGGACCCTTTTGCTTACACGCTTTTCATCTACCTGCTGCGCCACATAAGTTTTGCATTGCCGTTGGCAAATCCGAAACTACTTCACTACAAGGGCGACTTTTGACAAATACAAAACTATAGAAGCTGCTGTTAATGCAAACACAATATAAACATAAATCAATCGCAATTGTGATTCTTAGAAAAAGCTGAAATGCGCGCATATGAACGTATATATTTATATGTGTACATACAAAAACGGTGGTCGGTTGAATGTATGCGTATAAACGGCGATATTTGACAAATACAAAACTAAAGAAGCGGCTGAAAATGCAAACACAGCTCGATAACAATTTTGGTTGAAGAATATGCTAGAATGAATGGCGCTGAATTTATTTGTGACCGTGCATAAGCAAACGCGCTTGCACGTTTCAATGTATGTACGTATGTGTAAATGTAAATATATTTTGCTGTCGCTGCTTAACGCGTGCGTGTCATAATTGGCCAAACGTTTTGTTTAATAGATTGCGACTGACTTAACGGAACTTGATGAAACTTTCAGCATATGATTCTATTGAAATTTTTACATTTTATAAAAATGCTAATTCATTCACATAGTTATATTTGCAAAAATTGAAATTGCATAAAATTCACATGAATCTACATAAATGCAAAATTTGAGATAAATTATTAAATTTAAAATACCAGATGCCCATGTGGGAAACGAGTAGGTCTCGCCCTAAAGCAACGTTCTTACTTGTTATACTCGTTTCCCAAAGGGAAAAAGAGTATATTGGTTTTGTGAAATGTCCGTCTGTCTGTCTGTCCGTCTGTCCGTCTGTCCGTCTGTCCGTATGAATGCAATATTTTTCTACGCTATTGAAGCTAGAGACTTGAAATTTGGAACATATACTCGTGTATACCCTCGAATTATAAAGTGTCAAGATTTTCCGGCCACGCCCACTAGGGGCGTGGCAAATCGGAAAATGGTTGCGCCCATAGTTAATAGAAATCATAGAAATCATATTAGTTGAAGAGCTAGAGAGTTGAAATTTGGAATGTATACTTGCGTTGACCACCCAAGCTCAAAAAAATATGGCGGATATATCTACGCCCATTGGGGGCGTGGCAAATCGGGAAAACTGTAACTTCTACAGTTTTAAAGCTAGAATGCTGAAATTTGGCACGTAAATTAACGCTACGATTCTATAAAGATTCATAAAAAGATTTGGTGTCTATGCCCACTGGGGGCGTGGCAAATCGGATCTGAATATATAGTGATTTTACAAGATCAGCTATATTTTGAGCACTATTGATGCTAGAGACTTGAAATTTGATATATATACTCGGATAAGCAACCCAAGATCAAAAAGATATGGCGGACATACCTACGCCTTCAGGGGGCGTGGCAAATCGCAAAAAGCTTATAGCTCCTCCAGTTTTAGAGCTAGACGATTCAAAATTTGATGTTTGTGTTACTGGGGGCCTCCTCTATTGATTCCCCAAAAATAAATCTTACGCGCCTTTGGGGGCGTGGTATATCGAAAAAATACCCTGTAACTTTCACATTTTTGGAGTGTAAGCATCCAAACTTTGCAGTTACGTTACCCTAGACTCCTTCTAGGAACTTGCCAAATATGATATGTCTACGCCTACTGGGGGCGTGGCAAATTGGCAACAAAATTTGTAACGCCCAGCTGCAAAATTCATATGCCTGTGCCACCTATATAAATAAGCTTAATAAGAATTGCTAAGACGACAAACGGCATTTCTGAGAAATATATGTAATTCGATTTAATGTTGAAGTTCTGCAAATAATTTATCTGCTAAAATTATCATTTTTCGTATAGCCTAGGTCAGTTATGTTATTTTCTTTTTGTGTGTGTGACCCTGACAAAAAATGTAAATTTCAAATACCGATATTTGTGTAATCGACTTAGTCCGAACAAAATTATTTACACACAAAAAAATTGACGATAGGTCCCATCAGGTATGTATGTATGTAGGCACGAACAGCTGCGCAACTATTTTCATGCCGTCGCCGCCGCGTCTTGAACGCGGACCCTTTTGCTTACACGCTTTTCATCTACCTGCTGCGCCACATAAGTTTTGCATTGCCGTTGGCAAATCCGAAACTACTTCACTACAAGGGCGACTTTTGACAAATACAAAACTATAGAAGCTGCTGTTAATGCAAACACAATATAAACATAAATCAATCGCAATTGTGATTCTTAGAAAAAGCTGAAATGCGCGCATATGAACGTATATATTTATATGTGTACATACAAAAACGGTGGTCGGTTGAATGTATGCGTATAAACGGCGATATTTGACAAATACAAAACTAAAGAAGCGGCTGAAAATGCAAACACAGCTCGATAACAATTTTGGTTGAAGAATATGCTAGAATGAATGGCGCTGAATTTATTTGTGACCGTGCATAAGCAAACGCGCTTGCACGTTTCAATGTATGTACGTATGTGTAAATGTAAATATATTTTGCTGTCGCTGCTTAACGCGTGCGTGTCATAATTGGCCAAACGTTTTGTTTAATAGATTGCGACTGACTTAACGGAACTTGATGAAACTTTCAGCATATGATTCTATTGAAATTTTTACATTTTATAAAAATGCTAATTCATTCACATAGTTATATTTGCAAAAATTGAAATTGCATAAAATTCACATGAATCTACATAAATGCAAAATTTGAGATAAATTATTAAATTTAAAATACCAGATGCCCATGTGGGAAACGAGTATGACGCTGTAGGTCTCGCCCTAAAGCAACGTTCTTACTTGTTTTTCTTTGGAGGCGTCCTCTTTTTTAGGTACGATCCATATTGGTGAACAATAAGGCGAATTAGATATTCGTATAATTCCCTGTTCTAACATTTCTTTTATTTGTTTATTAACTTCTTCGTCAAGAATTTGAGGGTGCCTATAAGGGTGTTTATAGATAGGGTCCTCATGTTTTGTTATAATTTTATGTTTAATTGTACTGGTAAAGGTCAAATTTTCACCCTTCCTGTATTGAATATCACTATAATCGTGAAGAATTTTTATACTCGTTTCCCAAAGGGAAAAAGAGTATATTGGTTTTGTGAAATGTCCGTCTGTCTGTCTGTCCGTCTGTCCGTCTGTCCGTATGAATGCAATATTTTTCTACGCTATTGAAGCTAGAGACTTGAAATTTGGAACATATACTCGTGTATACCCTCGAATTATAAAGTGTCAAGATTTTCCGGATACGCCCACTAGGGGCGTGGCAAATCGGAAAATGGTTGCGCCCATAGTTAATAGAAATCATAGAAATCATATTAGTTGAAGAGCTAGAGAGTTGAAATTTGGAATGTATACTTGCGTTGACCACCCAAGCTCAAAAAAATATGGCGGATATATCTACGCCCATTGGGGGCGTGGCAAATCGGGAAAACTGTAACTTCTACAGTTTTAAAGCTAGAATGCTGAAATTTGGCACGTAAATTAACGCTACGATTCTATAAAGATTCATAAAAAGATTTGGTGTCTATGCCCACTGGGGGCGTGGCAAATCGGATCTGAATATATAGTGATTTTACAAGATCAGCTATATTTTGAGCACTATTGATGCTAGAGACTTGAAATTTGATATATATACTCGGATAAGCAACCCAAGATCAAAAAGATATGGCGGACATACCTACGCCTTCAGGGGGCGTGGCAAATCGCAAAAAGCTTATAGCTCCTCCAGTTTTAGAGCTAGACGATTCAAAATTTAATGTTTGTGTTACTGGGGGCCTCCTCTATTGATTCCCCAAAAATAAATCTTACGCGCCTTTGGGGGCGTGGTATATCGAAAAAATACCCTGTAACTTTCACATTTTTGGAGTGTAAGCATCCAAACTTTGCAGTTACGTTACCCTAGACTCCTTCTAGGAACTTGCCAAATATGATATGTCTACGCCTACTGGGGGCGTGGCAAATTGGCAACAAAATTTGTAACGCCCAGCTGCAAAATTCATATGCCTGTGCCACCTATATAAATAAGCTTAATAAGAATTGCTAAGACGACAAACGGCATTTCTGAGAAATATATGTAATTCGATTTAATGTTGAAGTTCTGCAAATAATTTATCTGCTAAAATTATCATTTTTCGTATAGCCTAGGTCAGTTATGTTATTTTCTTTTTGTGTGTGTGACCCTGACAAAAAATGTAAATTTCAAATACCGATATTTGTGTAATCGACTTAGTCCGAACAAAATTATTTACACACAAAAAAATTGACGATAGGTCCCATCAGGTATGTATGTATGTAGGCACGAACAGCTGCGCAACTATTTTCATGCCGTCGCCGCCGCGTCTTGAACGCGGACCCTTTTGCTTACACGCTTTTCATCTACCTGCTGCGCCACATAAGTTTTGCATTGCCGTTGGCAAATCCGAAACTACTTCACTACAAGGGCGACTTTTGACAAATACAAAACTATAGAAGCTGCTGTTAATGCAAACACAATATAAACATAAATCAATCGCAATTGTGATTCTTAGAAAAAGCTGAAATGCGCGCATATGAACGTATATATTTATATGTGTACATACAAAAACGGTGGTCGGTTGAATGTATGCGTATAAACGGCGATATTTGACAAATACAAAACTAAAGAAGCGGCTGAAAATGCAAACACAGCTCGATAACAATTTTGGTTGAAGAATATGCTAGAATGAATGGCGCTGAATTTATTTGTGACCGTGCATAAGCAAACGCGCTTGCACGTTTCAATGTATGTACGTATGTGTAAATGTAAATATATTTTGCTGTCGCTGCTTAACGCGTGCGTGTCATAATTGGCCAAACGTTTTGTTTAATAGATTGCGACTGACTTAACGGAACTTGATGAAACTTTCAGCATATGATTCTATTGAAATTTTTACATTTTATAAAAATGCTAATTCATTCACATAGTTATATTTGCAAAAATTGAAATTGCATAAAATTCACATGAATCTACATAAATGCAAAATTTGAGATAAATTATTAAATTTAAAATACCAGATGCCCATGTGGGAAACGAGTATGACGCTGTAGGTCTCGCCCTAAAGCAACGTTCTTACTTGTTATACTCGTTTCCCAAAGGGAAAAAGAGTATATTGGTTTTGTGAAATGTCCGTCTGTCTGTCTGTCCGTCTGTCCGTCTGTCCGTCTGTCCGTATGAATGCAATATTTTTCTACGCTATTGAAGCTAGAGACTTGAAATTTGGAACATATACTCGTGTATACCCTCGAATTATAAAGTGTCAAGATTTTCCGGATACGCCCACTAGGGGCGTGGCAAATCGGAAAATGGTTGCGCCCATAGTTAATAGAAATCATAGAAATCATATTAGTTGAAGAGCTAGAGAGTTGAAATTTGGAATGTATACTTGCGTTGACCACCCAAGCTCAAAAAAATATGGCGGATATATCTACGCCCATTGGGGGCGTGGCAAATCGGGAAAACTGTAACTTCTACAGTTTTAAAGCTAGAATGCTGAAATTTGGCACGTAAATTAACGCTACGATTCTATAAAGATTCATAAAAAGATTTGGTGTCTATGCCCACTGGGGGCGTGGCAAATCGGATCTGAATATATAGTGATTTTACAAGATCAGCTATATTTTGAGCACTATTGATTCTAGAGACTTGAAATTTGATATATATACTCGGATAAGCAACCCAAGATCAAAAAGATATGGCGGACATACCTACGCCTTCAGGGGGCGTGGCAAATCGCAAAAAGCTTATAGCTCCTCCAGTTTTAGAGCTAGACGATTCAAAATTTGATGTTTGTGTTACTGGGGGCCTCCTCTATTGATTCCCCAAAAATAAATCTTACGCGCCTTTGGGGGCGTGGTATATCGAAAAAATACCCTGTAACTTTCACATTTTTGGAGTGTAAGCATCCAAACTTTGCAGTTACGTTACCCTAGACTCCTTCTAGGAACTTGCCAAATATGATATGTCTACGCCTACTGGGGGCGTGGCAAATTGGCAACAAAATTTGTAACGCCCAGCTGCAAAATTCATATGCCTGTGCCACCTATATAAATAAGCTTAATAAGAATTGCTAAGACGACAAACGGCATTTCTAGGAAATATATGTAATTCGATTTAATGTTGAAGTTCTGCAAATAATTTATCTGCTAAAATTATCATTTTTCGTATAGCCTAGGTCAGTTATGTTATTTTCTTTTTGTGTGTGTGACCCTGACAAAAAATGTAAATTTCAAATACCGATATTTGTGTAATCGACTTAGTCCGAACAAAATTATTTACACACAAAAAAATTGACGATAGGTCCCATCAGGTATGTATGTATGTAGGCACGAACAGCTGCGCAACTATTTTCATGCCGTCGCCGCCGCGTCTTGAACGCGGACCCTTTTGCTTACACGCTTTTCATCTACCTGCTGCGCCACATAAGTTTTGCATTGCCGTTGGCAAATCCGAAACTACTTCACTACAAGGGCGACTTTTGACAAATACAAAACTATAGAAGCTGCTGTTAATGCAAACACAATATAAACATAAATCAATCGCAATTGTGATTCTTAGAAAAAGCTGAAATGCGCGCATATGAACGTATATATTTATATGTGTACATACAAAAACGGTGGTCGGTTGAATGTATGCGTATAAACGGCGATATTTGACAAATACAAAACTAAAGAAGCGGCTGAAAATGCAAACACAGCTCGATAACAATTTTGGTTGAAGAATATGCTAGAATGAATGGCGCTGAATTTATTTGTGACCGTGCATAAGCAAACGCGCTTGCACGTTTCAATGTATGTACGTATGTGTAAATGTAAATATATTTTGCTGTCGCTGCTTAACGCGTGCGTGTCATAATTGGCCAAACGTTTTGTTTAATAGATTGCGACTGACTTAACGGAACTTGATGAAACTTTCAGCATATGATTCTATTGAAATTTTTACATTTTATAAAAATGCTAATTCATTCACATAGTTATATTTGCAAAAATTGAAATTGCATAAAATTCACATGAATCTACATAAATGCAAAATTTGAGATAAATTATTAAATTTAAAATACCAGATGCCCATGTGGGAAACGAGTATGACGCTGTAGGTCTCGCCCTAAAGCAACGTTCTTACTTGTTTTTAATTTGTCCCTTTCTTCTGGATTTAAATGATCCAGTCTGTATTCGTTTCTCTCTTCGATATTATTATTTATCTCATACGAAAATAAGTCGTATTCGAAATCTGCGGGGGGATAAGGTGTTTGTTTGGGGATTTCATTATTGTATTGAAAATCAAATATATAATTCCCTATACTTACACTATCTTCCGCATAATTAATAACGGCTTTGCATGCCGAAAGGTAATTTCTACCTAATAATATATCGTAAGTGGACGAGAACTTATGACAAAAGAATTTTTGGTTAATCGGACAAAGTTTGCTGGGTGCAAATGATACACTTTTATTAAGTTCTATTATACCATTGATAGTTTGCACTTTTAGATACTCTTTGGTCTCTGGGAAATTGAAATAATTTTCGTTGATGAGATTTATAGAAGATCCAGTATCTATTATGCATTTGAAGGGGGTATTATTTATGGTGAGTTGGATATATTGGTTTGATCGGTTGGTGCAATTGGATTGTGTTGATCCGAGGCAGTTTGAAGAAAATTTTCTGACCATTCCATTTTGGATTGACCACTATTACTTTCTCTTACTCGTTTGGTTGGTTGATTTGAAAATGGGTTTTGATTTTGAGTTTGAGTCGGTTTTTGGTAATTTAAAGGATTTTGCTGTATGCCCTGGATCAATTTGTTACTAAACTCATTAAATAGTTGGTGATTGTTAGAATGGTTTTGTTCTGGTGGGGTAAATTGATAGTTGTTATATTGTCTGTATTTAGTATGGTTCTGATTAGGTTTAGAGTAAGTTTGGTTTTGGTTTGAAGAATGCCTAGGTTTGTCTGTGACGCTATTCTCATATAGACCTTCTCTTTGAGCTACTTGTTTTAAACCGGACACCGTTGAAATGTCATACTTCGCTAAAGTCATGTAAAGTCTGTCTGGTAATTTTCTGGTAATAACTTCTTTGACTGTGTTGTTCATAGCATTAGTATAAAGTGTGGTTTTAGCGGCATCGCCTTCTAGTGTTAACTTATTGATAATTAGATATGTCTTAGCTTCTAGGTCTTCGATGAACTTACGAAGACTTCCAGTGAAATTGGTATTGTATAATCGTCTCAATAGCTCCTCGCATGGCGTGTGAGTTTTGAATTCGTTAATCAGGGCGGCTCGTAAATTAACCCAGCCACCGGGTTGAGTGAGTTGGGATACCCTCTGTGCCTCTCCAGTTAGCTGCATTTCGATGGTCCCGAACATCACACTGTGTTGTCGCACGTCTCTTGTTGGGTAAAGCTGCATGATGTAATCGATGCGTTTGATGAATGTGCTCAGTGATTTGGTATCGCCGTCAAACGTGGGCACTTGCCGCAAAAGCGTAAGGGCTTGGTTGAGGTGGGCTTCTGACAATTCTAGAGTCATGTTGAAGTTTTCACTTAAGCTCTGCTTCACTCAAGAGTTTTTCTTCGCACGTTGATTCTTTGGCAGATAGAGGTTGTTACGTTTTTAGCACGACGTTTGTAAATTACCGGTACCTTGGAAAAACGATTTTTCCTTTAGCGGCACTAGTCACGATTGTCTTTGTTTTTAACGCACTTTACCACTATCCTACCGGCTGCGCCAATAATAAGTTTTAACGTTATAGTTTTAAAAAAAATAATTTTTATTTTTTATAACGGAGTACAATTTGCTTATTCTATGATGGATACAACAGAATTTGTGAACGCAACTGAATTACAACTGAACTAAACTGAACTGCTTAAGCTAGCTTGCAGGGATATTTTATAGGTCTGGGTTTGAGCTTTTGTTGGTTGGACTTTGGACTTGTTGAGCTTTTGGCTCTCTCGATCTTGGTTGGACTTTGGACTATGCTGACCGTTGGGTTCTCATAGAAAGGATGTAACATGATCTGATTTATTTATGCGTCTCGTCTTCGAGTGTGGGAGCGATTGATTTGTGGATAATGGGGAGCGAGCGTGACTTTTGTGATGAGCGAGCATAGTTTTTATGATTTGCTCGTGCTGGTGTAATTATTGTTTTTGGGTATATTACTAGTTTTTTATGATTTGCTCGTGCTAGTGTATTTATTGTTTTTGGATATATTACTATATATATATATATATATATATATATATAAATAACATTTTTAAATTTCAACATACCATTTATTTATCTTTCATTTTAATTCATTTTTATTCAAATTCAATTTTTAAACTCAAGATTAAAATTAAAAAAAATGTAATATCATATATATCAACAAAAATCAAATATAAAAAAAATAATATAAATAATAAATAACAATAATAATTCAGTTTTTATACAATAAAAATTAGAAAATAACTCCATAGATATACGTTATTATTTTAAAGGAGGATGTTCCGTAATATCAAGTGATCACTGTACTCAGTGAAACACATTAAAACTATTATTAATATATTGTACCACTTTGTTACAATATTTATGCAACCTTGCGATAACTACAGTACAGATGTTCAAAATAGTCCAGCGGATCTATTTATTAGCAGAACACTATTTGGTTTATTGCAATTAATAAAATAACAAGTAAGAACGTTGCCTTAGGGCGAAAGCTAATGCGTCATACTCGTTTCCCACAGGGGCATCACGTATATTAAATTTAATAATATATCTCAAATTTTGCCTTTATGTAGATTCATGTGAATTTTATGTAATTTCAATTTTTGCAAATATAACCATGTGAATGAATTAGCATTTTTATAAAATATAAGAAATTCAATAGAATCATATGCTGAAAGTTTCAAGTTCCGTTAAGTCAGTCCCAATCTATTAAACAAAACGATTGGCAAATTATCACACGCACGTGTTAAGCAGCGACAGCAAAAAACATTTACATTTACACATACATTGAAACGTGCAAGCGCGTCTGCTATGCATGGGCACAAATAAATTCAACGCCATTAATTCTAGCATATTCTTCAACCAAAATTGTTAATGAGTTGTGTTTGCATTTACAGCCGCTTCTTTAGTTTTGTATTTGTCTAATATCGCCATTAACACGCATACATTCAAACCGATCACCGTTTTTGTACGTACACATATACATAAATACATACGTTCATATGCGCGCATTTCAGCATTTTCTAAGAATCACAATTGTGATTGATTTGCATTAACAGCAGCTTCTATAGTTTTGCATTTGTCAAAAGTCGCCCTTGTAGTGAACTAGAGTCTGATTTGAAAACAGCGACTTTTTTTCTTCTCTTTATTTTGTTTATTTAATTATTTATTTAATTAAATAATTATTTTTGATTGACATACAAATCTGCTAGTCGGGCACCCCCGATTAGAGCTTTCTTACTTATAAGTATACTTATTAAGTATAACATAATGCAAGAGTTTCGCACATGGGCAGATAAATATACATATACACATGTAAGCAAGCGAATGTAAGTGTAAGTAACGTGTACATCATCACAACAAATTCAAATTCAATTCTCGTGCGCTGCTACACATACATACATACATGATGGGCCCTATCGTAAATATTTTTGTGTGGAATAATTTTGTTCTGAATGAGGAGTCTATGTGTAATCGATAAAAAAAAATATAGGATGATGGTATGGTCATACACACAAAAAGAAAATAACACAACTGACCTAGGCTATACGAAAAATGATAATTTTCGCAGATAAATTATTTGCAGAACTTCAACATTAAATCGAATTACATATATTTCGTAATATTTCTTAGAAATGCCGTTTGTGATCTTAGCAATTCTTACTAACCTTATTTATATAGGTGGCACAGGCAATTTGCCACGCCCCCAGTAGGCGTAGACATATCATATTGGGCAAGTTCCTAGAAGGAGTTGAGGGTAACGTAACTGTAAAATTTGGAAAGTTATATGTGAAAGTTACAGGGTATTTTTCGATATACCACGCCCCCAAAGGGGCGTAAGATTTATTATTGGCCAATCTATAGGGGAGGCCCCCAGTAACACAAACATCCAATTTTGAAGCTCTTAAACTGTAGGAACTATAAGGCTTTGTGATTTGCCACGCCCCCTGAAGGCGTAGATATGTCCGCCATATCCTTCTGAACTTGGGTTGCTTATCTGAGTATATATACCAAATTTCAAGTCTCTAGTATCAATAGTGCTCAAAATATAGCTGAGCTTGTAAAATCAATATATATTCAGATCCGATTTTCCACGCGCAATAATATAAACTGCTTCGCGCATCGTGGTGCACCGGTCATCTGCTACACGGATGCACTAGCGCACACAGCTGTCAGAAATGCAACGCTCGGCATAACACCCTGCTCCATAGAGAGCATGAATCCCAGAATGGCGCTGCATCCGCAGATTCCGTACCCCTTCATTCGCCCAGATACGTCTCACGTGTTCAGACGTATTTCTCTGCTAACACACAATATGTCCTTCTTGGTACGGCAATAATCAATATATGCCAACTAGGAGCTACATAGCTCGATCAGGCACTAATCGATTCAGGATCTGATGCGACTTTCATTTCTGTGTGCCTGTTCCGTCTCATTAAATTGCTCTTCCGATCTGAGCAGACACGAGTGTCAAGCTTGGGCCAAGCTATAACAGCCCGATCGCAAAAACTTTGCGATCTCCATATCGGGACTCCGCTAAGGCCAAGACTACGGATTGAAGCATCTGCTCTCGTCCTTCCAAGTCTTGCTGGCAACCTCCCTTCGTCTACAATTCCACAAAACTTGTTGAACAAACTTCCGAATATTCAGCTAGCTGACCCCGAGTTCTACAAGAGCGCGAATATTGATGTTCTTATAGGTGCGGATATCCTTCCGTCTATTATTCAGGGAGGTTTCCACCCTAATATTTGTGGATCAATTCTATGCTTAGAGACTATTTTCGGTTGGGTACTCACCGGACCTCTTTCGCAAACATTACCGAAAATGGTCTCATCCTTCACAACTCAAGTTTCCGTTCCAAAAAAGTCAAAATTTGAGTTTCCGACAATCTCGTCCAGGTTAAATGGCTCATCTGCCGTAACTCTCCCAGTACGAGATCCCGACAGCATCACTACCAAAGTGAGGGTCGGCTGCAATGCACTCTGACGAAGCCCCACTCTCTCTGACCCCGGTGTTCCCTGTGATGTCCAACTAACTTCCATGTTCGACAAGCCAGCCATTCATTGCCCCCACACGAGTCTCTTCTTTCCAGGTTATGATGTCATCCCCTCAAGCCAGCCAACCATCCGGCGTTGGTTCATTCCGGTGCCGCGTGTGTAGAGGTATTCACGCTCTGCGCAAATGCCGCCGATTTCTGGGGCTTCCAGCAAAAAAGTGGCTGCGCACGGCTCTAGCGAACAACTACTGTTCGAATTGCTTGGCGCATCAGCACTCCGGGCAGTCCCGCCGCAGCAAAGAGGGGTGCAAGACATGCGGCCACATCCACCACACGCTCCTGCATCTATCGGGATCGTGCAGGACGCGACGAGGTCAAACGTGTCATCCTACTCCAGGTCCTACGAAGACGGCCACTCCTCCGCTGACGACGCTTATGGAACATCCACCCTACGGCGGTCATCGTGCTTCAAACGACGACCAAGGCATCCGGAGTCAAGGCGCTAATTGACCCGTGTAGCCCCACCAGCCGGATCAATGCTTCCTTGGCAAAGACATTAGATCTTTCCTTCACTATCCTTGTTCCAGGGCAAGTCTGCACGAGTATCATTCGGTCGAAGGCCTCGTGCTTCGAGTTCGATTGTTCCAATTGGACCCCCAGCTGGCCATCGAGCAGGGAAGCTGGGCCTCCAGGGATCACGCTCGCCGACAACAGATGGTCACCCTCCGGATCTCTGTCAATTGTTCTGGGAGCTGACGTGTATGCCAGTTCAGGTCTTGCAATCCTTGCAAGGGGAGGGAGTATGTTTATGTCAGACCATTAAACAGAACTGCTCCTCCCTCCACAGCCCCATGCTATGTTATTAACAGTGCTGTTAAAATCATAAGTTCCAACTCCAGCTCTCCTGCTGGTTCTCTGGCACCTTATTTGGACTTTCCTCTTCTTTCCTTTTCTACTTACCTACTTTTTTCTTGTCTGCAATGTGGTTGCTGACTTTGAATAAACGCCAATACTACTTAACCACCCACAAGACCCCCTACAAACAGAGGTCTTAACCAGTCCTCTGTTGGTTTAAAGTATAATATGCAATTGAATTTTTTTATGAAATCAATACCTACAATTCCATCACATGGAATTGCGAAATCTGGATCTACTATATTTAATTCGTAAGGAATTATTTAATGTTTAAATTGTAGATCTATTGGAATAGAGCTCCGGGATTTCCTAGAATGTTAATTGTTTTATCTTTACATATATTATTATAATTATCTGAATTTATTTTTAATATCGAAATATATGCACCAGTGTCTATACGGAATGTTAAGTTTGAATTACTTGAGCTATTTAAAAAGCTTGCAAAAATATTGAGATTTGAATTATTTATTAGTTTTCCTAAAGGGTTTTAGTAGTTTTCCGCACTATTTTATGCTAATCTGTTGCCAGAACCATATTTGAAAATATTATTCTGAAATACAGTCCAATGAAGACGTTCATTACACACATGGGAACAGAATATAAAAACATTATAGATTACTTGTGCAAATATTTAAAAATAGACAATATAACGTCTACTGTACATCACCACCAGACTTTAGCGACAATAGAACGAAGTCATCAAATATTCAATGAATACGTTCGTTCATACATATCTGCGGAAAGAACTGATTGGGATGTTTGGATACAATATTTTACTTATTGTTTCAACACTACACCATCAGCAACGCATGAATATTGTCCATACGAACGAGTCTTTGGTAGACTACCAAGACCATTCGTAAACTATAATAAAAATTATATATTATATATGTTCTCTTATATCAATATAAATATATAAGATTTTTTTTTATATTTTCTTTAAATCGTATTAAAAATTAGAGGTGGAGAACTATCGATAGCACTATCGGCACTATCGATATTTTGGCACTATCGAACCTCATTCGATAGTAGCAGATCCTTTCGATAGAGGCCCATTTATTATCGATACTGTTGTTGATAGTGCGCGTCTCACATCGCTAAAATAGTTTTCCCTCTCTTGCTCTACATAAGCACCGTCAGGCATATGGATCGCTTTTTAAAAATGGGTATGTTTAATGTCGTATACATAAATATTTGATAATATCTAAATTGACTCGAATTTAAGGTAAACGTCGAGTGTCCGGCTTAAGTGACGACAAGCAGGAGAAAGCGGACTGCGGTTGTAGCAGCACAGACTCCGAAAAAAGCTGTGAAAAAATCTGCAAAGAACCAAGAAAAGAAAAAAAATTTCCAATGTGTGAAAGTACTTCAAGATTTCCGATGACAAAACATTTGCTAAATGTCTGAACTGCGGCAAAGAATATAAGACAAGCGGTAATACGTCAAACTTGCAGCCAGCTGTACGTGATGAGAGGAGAGACACTACAAGCAGTAGTTGCAGATCATGCATGAACTCTGTAGCGTCCTACTTTAAAAGAGCCGTCTTGTTTGAGTCGACTTCGAAAAGAAAGATCGACATTGACAGAGCGTTAACTGAGACGGTTGCCAAAGATGTGCAATGTTGTAGAAAATGAAGGGTTTCTACAATATAGTCAGTTTTGGATCCTTGACATAAGTAATATAACTAACTATATGTATACTTTTTTCCAGATTATCAAAACTGACTTTCCAAATATCTGTTCTGCAAATATCTGGGCGTTCCCGTTACGTCCGCAGAATCCGAAAGAACATTCAGCAAGGCGGGGCAAATAATTTCAGAGAGGCGAACACGCCTTAAAGAAGAAAATGTAAATATCCTTTTATTTGTTAATCAAAACTTTTGGCTGAAAATAAATTTTTTTGTCGGGCTACACTATCGACTGCACGGTCGATAGTATCGTTGAACACTATCGTCACTATCAATGGTTCGAAAAAAAAAAATCGTCGAATATCGATGGAGCCAATTATCTCCTCCCCTATTAAAAATTGTCTCAACATAAAAATTTAATATATATCAAATGTATTAAACATGTTTCTTTTATATTAATATTAAAATTTATACTAAAAATAGTGGAATAACAATAAAACATATTTTTATAAATATAGTTAATGTTAAAATATAATAATAGTATAATAAAATACTCTATGATATGTTCATATATTAATAAATTTTTGTTATTCAAACATAATATGATTCTCATATATATTACATTTAACGATTACAAGCTTAATGGTACTCAATTTATTAATATAAATATATAATATAAATATAGAAATAATAAAACAGCATTGTGTCGCTTTCGCCGAGTGTGGTTCGGAGCTATGCTGAGGAATAACACTGGCCTTGTCAGGCAGTTTAGAAAGAAACGTGGAAGCATACGCACCGAAACTCGCTTCACCGAGTACGCGACTATGAACCAAATGAATGAAGTTCCGACATCAGAAGTGGGATCGGCGCCACCCCCTACATTTAGTGAAGAACAGTGGCGCTTAATTTTGCAAATGCAAAATAAAAATATGTTGGAGTTTGTAAAGACAATGCCAGCTTCAATTTCAAAATTCAAAATTTTTTGCGTACGCCGCAGGCATAGACGCTTCAAAGTAGTGTGCGACTGCAGATATCATTTTAACTGAAAAGCCGCTAGAAGGAAGCAAGCTTATTATGGCATTAAGCAATGCGATGGAGGGCAGTGCATCCCAATGGCTAACAGAACCTACCCTGGCATGAAGTGAGTTAAAGAAGTGTTTCTTCATCGATACGAAAGCGATGAAACACCAGAAGCGATGTTTTTGAATTTGTTAAGCAGTCGTCCGGCTAATGAAGAGTGCTTGGCAGTATATGCTAGCCGTTTGGTCTCATCGCTAACTACGGCCTGGAAGGACAAAAACATAGAGGAGATCGCCGTTTCTGTTGCGCTTGCACATATGGCAAATATGGACCGCCGTTTAGAACGAATTGTATTCACTTCAAGGGTGCAAAGAAGAAGTGATCTGCAATCGGAGTTGAAGGCTTACAACTTTCAAAAGCATTGTGATACCGGCCGTAATATCAGCCCTGGACCTGCCATTTCTGCGGACAAGTCGGACACAAAATAGCAGAATGCAGAAAAAAGCGCGATGAGAGGCCGAAGCGCAAACCCAACGAGAGAAGACCCGTGTTACCTGCTTCAAGTGTGGCCAACAGTAACAGTAAACCAGTGCTCTGTGTCTGAGCCAACATGAGTCATGTGAGAGCTACCCAATTTGCTTCGACTCTGGGACCGCACACGTGAAGCATGTGGCTGTGTGTTCTGTGCCAATTAATTGTATCTGGTGAGACAGTGTCATTTTTTTAATTCTGGTTATAAGTGCACTTTAATAAAAGTTCCAATAGGCAAGAAGTTTTCGCGATAAAGAAATAGATTTTGCAACATGGCAGTCTTAAAAGGCATCGGAAATAATTCAATTTATAGTACAAACCAGATTCTATCCATGGTCATGATTGAAGATTACTCAATTGAAATTTCACGTTGTTGATGCTGCTTTTCTGAAGAACGATATAATTCTTGGTTGAGAGATTTTAAGTCAGAGATTTGGAATCAACCAAACGAGCTTAAAATGTATAAAGTTAAAACTATTAATAGTCCATCTAACAATAGTAACTATAAGTCATGCATAAACAACGATATTGTTTTAAGTAGTGCTGATAAAGTTCGGCTAATAGGAATTTTACGACAAAATTCGGACTGGTTTATGATGGAATACCAAATAAGAAAGTAGTTGGATATTCGGTTGATTGATGAGAATAAAATTTTACAAAGGCGACCATATAGACTTGGCCCGGAAGAGAAGGAGTTTGTGCGTTGATTATTGAGAATTAAACACGAATACTGTTGCGACAAGTATCCACTGCCTTTAATTGCAGACCAGATTTCAAGACTAAACGGCTCAGAGTGATTTTCTTGCTTAGATTCTATAATATATAATTCTATAATATATAATTTTCCTGTACATCCAAACTCAGTAGAGCGAACAGTCTTCGTAACCCCGAAATGGCCAAGCCAGTTTTTTGTGATGCCATTCGGATTGAAGAATGCTCCGTCAGTTTTCCAACGTGCCGGCATTAAGACATTAGGTGTCCTGTCCTATTCATACGTCATCGTCTATATTAGTGATATTTTGATCAGTTACAATCAGTTACACAAGTGAAACAGTTATAGGACTTGCCTCCTATTTTCGTCAATTCATACTAAAATTCTCAGAAATTATGAAGCCCCTTTTACAGCTTCTCACTAAAAATAGTGAATTTGTATGGAATGGACAAGACGAAGAAATCAGACACGGAATTATTTCAATTTTAACAAGCAAGCCTCTATTAACTATATTCAATCCTCGTTGAATTGCATACAGAAGCCAGTATTAAAGCGTATGGTGCAATTTTACTGCACAAAATTGAACATAAGCGGTACGTTGTCGAGTATTTTAGTAAGAACTTTTCTAAGTCTGTTGGTCTTACGAGCTGGAGACATTAACAGTGTTTAATGGAGTGAAGTATTTCCGCCACTACTTACTTGGCAATGATTTCATACTATTTACAGACTACTATTGCCATTATTGGTATAACAATATCAAAATACGTACGAAAATATGTTGAAAGTTGCATTATCTGCAAATTTCCAAATATCAGAAATACATTCGATACCCAAGATTTAGATTGTATGCCCTGCACATTGATTTAACGCGAAAGTTAAGTGGGAAAAGCGGGGTTATATCACAACGCAGATTGACTCAGAAAATTGCAAAAAGACCACCATGCTTTACAAGCTCTAACTTTCGTGAGTCTTGTAACTTCCTGAAAATAAATTTGCATTTGATAGCGATTGGTGCCAGTCAGGCTAATGGACAAGTAGAGCGCATCATGAGTATGATAAAAAGAGATCATCAAACAAAGCTGATCCCAGGTTTGGGGGACCATTTGTAGTTCCTGAATTAGTAGAAGGTGACAGTTATTTGTTGAAATCGTTAACAAATAAGATGAAATATAAGAATTTTCATGAGTTTTTACGAGCATTACCAGATAAGCAAATCGAGACAGAAATGTTTGAAAAACAAGTAAGAAAACTCTAGTCGGAGGTGCCCGACTAGGAGATCCCCTGAGCCTCGTCCGATTTGCATTGTTTAATACACTATATAGGTTGCATATAACATTAAATTTTGCAAAATTAAATTATAATTTTGAAATTTTATTCAACTAGAATGTATGTAAATCAAATAATAAATAAATAATTAAATAAATAAACAAATCAACAAAAAAAGAAGAAAAAAACAAACATCACTGCACCTGGACTCGAACCTACATCTATTTACTACATATGTAACGATAGAGCGCATCATCTCAACTAGCACAACCACCTCATGTTTATAAATTTAAAAAAAAAATTTAAAAAGTTACGCGTCGTCACTGAGATTCGAACTCGGGACCTTTCGTTTACAAGCTTTGCGTCTATCCACTACGCTACACCAGTAATGCGTTTCCTGTTGGAAAAACGAAAAGTAGTACTACAAGGGCGATATGTGACAAATACAAAACTAAAGAAGCTAAAGAAACAGATCAATCGCAATTGTAATTCTTAGAATAGCTGAAATGCGCGCATATGAACGTATGAGTATGTGTACAAACAAAAACGGTGGTCTGTTTCAATGTATGCGGGTAAAGGGCGATATATGACAAATACAAATACAATTCAAGAATATGCTAGAATGAATGGCCTTGAATGTATTGGTGCAATGCAAAGCAGAGGCGCTTGCACGTTTCAATGTATGTGTATGTGTATATGTTTTTAGCTGCGCGTCGCTGCTTGCCACGTGCGTGTGATAATTGGCTAAACGTTTTGTTTAATAAATCGGGACTGACTCAACGGAATTTGATGAAACTTTCAGCATATGATTCTATTGAATTTTTACATTTTATAAAAATGCTAATTTGTTCACATGGTTATATTTGCAACAGACTCTCAATGGGTGTTGAAGGCAAGGGGGGTGGGGGTGGGGGGGTTATTAGTAAAAAGAGCCGGTATCCAAAAAATAAAAAAATAGAAATTGCATAAAATTCACATGAATCTATATGCAAAATTTGAGGGTCTAAAGGTGTGGGAGATATAATTTTATAACCTGTTTTCGATAAGGTTTAAAATCGATAACAAAACAGCCAAAATAGATATCGTTTTTTGGTAACAAAATTGACCTGCGTGTGCTATCCACAGACCCAACAAAAAAAATTCAAGTCTCTAGCTTGTCTAGATGCTTCAATCGACGCGTTCAAACATACGGACAGACGGACGGACGGACAGACGGACAGACGGACGGACAGACAGACGGACAGGGCTAAATCGACTCAGCTCGTCGCCCTGATCAAGAATACATATATATACTTTGTGGGGTCTGACACGCCTCCTTCTGCCATTATACCCTGATTTCCCATTTTCAATGGGCTCAGGGTATAAAAAGACGCTGGTCTAGAGGTTACCTCTGCAACCCAGAATATGTGGAGCACATCATACACAGGGGCTAGGTTCAAGTGTCAATGGTCATGCTGGTGAAAGGTGACATTGTAAATGGCGGACAGTTGATCTAGACATCACAGATGAGACATCACAGATGCGAATGTGCGAATGCGATGATTATCCGTCTATGAGGGACGATGGTTATCCGTCTATGCGAGGCGATGGTTAACCGTCTAAGAGAGACAATGGTTATCCGTCTAAGACAGACGATGACAGTTGATCTAGACATGATGAGATGATGAGACATCACAGATGCGAATGTGCGAATGCGATGATTATCCGTCTATGAGAGACGATGGTTATCGTTCTATGAGAGACGATGGTTAACCGTCTGAGAGAGACGATGGTTATCCGTCTAAGACAGACGATGAATTCAGTTTAGAACCTTTTGTTACGTAAGAAGAAAGAGAGACGATGGTTATCCGTCTATGAGAGACGATGGTTATCCGTCTATGAGAGACGATGGTTATCCGTCTATGAGAGACGATGGTTATCCGTCTGAGAGAGACGATGGTTATCCGTCTAAGACAGACGATGAATTCAGTTTAGAATCTTTTGTTACGTAAGAAATTTAAATCTAAAATTGGGAGTAAACTTTAATAAAAATGATACAGTAAACCCATTATATAATCTAGATGATTATGCTAAGGAAATAAAATTTAGGCTAGAAGTTGCATATAAAAGTACTAGAGTTTTGTTAGAAAAAGCCAAGGCTTATGGGAAACTAGAATATGATAAAAAGGGTTAGCATTTTGATTTAAATGTAGGAGATAAAGTACTAATAAGAAATGAAATAGGGCATAAATGAGCCCTAGCATATATAGGACCATATATAGTAGATAAAATTGGAAATAATTAAAATGTTTTCATTAAGGATAGTAAGAATAGGAAACAGAAATTACATAAGGGTAGTCTATAAAGATTGAATAATTAAAAAGTTTCATAAATTCGGTTTGATCAACTCAACTCAAGATTAAAATTTAAAAAATATGTAATATCATATATATCATCAAAAATCAAATATAAAAAAAAACAAGTAAGAACGTTGCTTTAGGGCGAGACCTACAGCGTCATACTCGTTTCCCACATGGGCATCTGGTATTTTAAATTTAATAATTTATCTAAAATTTTGCATTTATGTAGATTCATGTGAATTTTATGCAATTTCAATTTTTGCAAATATAACTATGTGAATGAATTAGCATTTTTATAAAATGTAAAAAATGCAATAGAATCATATGCTGAAAGTTTCATCAAGTTCCGTTAAGTCAGTCGCAATCTATTAAACAAAATGTTTGGCCAATTATGACACGCACGCGTTAAGCAGCGACAGCAAAATATATTTACATTTACACATATGTACATACATTGAAACGTGCAAGCGCGTTTGCTTATGCACGGTCACAAATAAATTCAGCGCCATTCATTCTAGCATATTCTTCAACCAAAATTGTTATTGAGTTGTGCTTGCATTTTCAGCCGCTTCTTTAGTTTTGTATTTGTCAAATATCGCCGTTTATACGCATACATTCAACCGACCACTGTTTTTGTATGTACACATACATATAAATATATACGTTCATATGCGCGCATTTCAGCTTTTTCTGAGAATCACAATTGCGATTGATTTATGTTTATATTGTGTTTGCATTAACAGCAGCTTCTATAGTTTTGTATTTGTCAAAAGTCGCCCTTGTAGTGAAGTAGTTTCGGATTTGCCAACAGGCAATGCAAAACTTATGTGGCGCAGCAGGTAGATGAAAAGCGTGTAAGCAAAAGGGTCCGCGTTCGAGACGCGGCGGCGACGGCATGAAAATAGTTGCACAGCTATTCGTGCCTACATGCATACATACCTGATGGGACCTATTCAATTTTTGTGTGTGTAAATAATTTTGTTCGGACTAAGTCGATTACACAAATATCGGTATTTGATATTTACATTTTTTGTCAGGGTCACACACACAAAAAGAAAATAACATAACTGACCTAGGCTATACGAAAAATGATAATTTTAGCAGATAAATTATTTGCAGAACTTCAACATTAAATCGAATTACATATATTTCTCAGAAATGCCGTTTGTCGTCTTAGCAATTCTTATTAAGCTTATTTATACAGGTGGCACAGGCATATGAATTTTGCAGCTGGGCGTTACAAATTTTGTTGCCAATTTGCCACGCCCCCAGAAGGCGTAGACAAATCATATTTGGCAAGTTCCTAGAAGGAGTCTAGGGTAACGTAACTGCAAAGTTTGGATGCTTACACTCCAAAAATGTGAAAGTTACAGGGTATTTTTTCGATATACCACGCCCCCAAAGGCGCGTAAGATTTATTTTTGGGGAATCAATAGAGGAGGCCCCCAGTAACACAAACATCCAATTTTGAATCGTCTAGCTCTAAAACTGTAGGAGCTATAAGCTTTTTACGATTTGCCACGCCCCCTGAAGGCGTAGGTATGTTCGCCATATCTTTTTGAGCTTGGGTGGTCAACGCAAGTATACATTCCAAATTTCAACTCTCTAGCTCTTCAACTAATATGATTTCTTAACTATGGGCGCAACCATTTTCCGATTTGCCACGCCCCTAGTGGGCGTATCCGGAAAATCTTGACACTTTATAATTCGAGGGTATACACGAGTATATGTTCCAAATTTCAAGTCTCTAGCTTCAATATCGTAGAAAAATATTGCATTCATACGGACAGACGGACATTTCACAAAACCAATATACTCTTTTTCCCTTTGGGAAACGAGTATAAAAAAATAATATAAATAATAAATAACAATAATAATTCAGTTTTTATACAATAAAAATTAGAAAATAACTCCATAGATATACGTTATTATTTTAAAGGAGGATGTTCCGTAATATCAAGTGATCACTGTACTCAGTGAAACACATTAAAAATATTATTAATATATTGTACCACTTTGTTACAATATTTATGCAACCTTGCGATCACTACAGTACAGATGTTCAAAATAGTCCAGCGGATCTATTTATTAGCAGAACACTGTTTGGTTTATTGCAATTAATAAAATAACAAGTAAGAACGTTGCCTTAGGGCGAAAGCTAATGCGTCATACTCGTTTTCCATAGGGGCATCTCGTATATTAAATTTAATAATATATCTCAAATTTTGCCTTTATGTAGATTCATGTGAATTTTATGCAATTTCAATTTTTGCAAATATAACCATGTGAATGAATTATCATTTTTATAAAATATAAGAAATTCAATAGAATCATATGCTGAAAGTTTCAAGTTCCGTTAAGTCAGTCCCAATCTATTAAACAAAACGATTGGCAAATTATCACACGCACGTGCTAAGCAGCGACAGCAAAAAACATTTACATTTACACATACATTGAAACGTGCAAGCGCGTCTGCTATGCATGAGCACAAATAAATTCAACGCCATTAATTCTAGCATATTCTTCAACCAAAATTGTTATTGAGTTGTGTTTGCATTTTCAGCCGCTTCTTTAGTTTTGTATTTGTCTAATATCGCCATTAACACGCATACATTCAAACCGATCACCGTTTTTGTACGTACACATATACATAAATACATACGTTCATATGCGCGCATTTCAGCATTTTCTAAGAATCACAATTGTGATTGATTTGCATTAACAGCAGCTTCTATAGTTTTGCATTTGTCAAAAGTCGCCCTTGTAGTGAACTAGAGTCTGATTTGAAAACAGCGACTTTTTTTTCTTCTCTTTATTTTGTTTATTTAATTATTTATTTAATTATATAATTATTTTTGATTGACATACAAATCTGCTAGTCGGGCACCCCCGATTAGAGCTTTCTTACTTATACATTATACTTATACATTAAGTATAACATAATGAAAGAGTTTCGCACATGGGCAGATAAATACATAAATACATATACACATGTAAGCAAGCGAATGTAAGTGTAAGTAACGTGTACATCATCACAACAAATTCAAATTCAATTCTTGTGCGCTGCTGTTTGTGCCTACACGTACATACATACATGATGGACCCTATCGTAAATATTTTTGTGTGGAATAATTTTGTTCTGCATGAGGAGTCTATGTGTAATCGATAAAAAAAATATAGGATGATGGTATGGTCACACTCACAAAAAGAAAATAACATAACTGACCTAGGCTATACAAAAAATGATAATTTTAGCAGATAAATTATTTGCAGAACTTCAACATTAAATCGAATTACATATATTTCGTAATTGTTGGAAGCTGCCGAGCTTTTTCGGCAACTCTGGCTCCAATCATTTACGAAGGCAAAATAATAAAACCACGATTTAATTTAGCTTATTATTTATTAGTTTAATGCCTAGTCCGCGATGATCGTGTAGGCAAAGTTAATACAGTTTACAATAGAGAGATGTAGGTGTTGCTCGCTTGAAGGTGAATTTCGAACTTAAAGAATATAATACAAAATGATAAGCAAGTGACCGAGCAGCATAAATTTACATATGTATGTGTGTTACAGTTTCTTTTTGTGCCTAACTGCACTATGAGCGAATGAGAATGTGATAAAGAGCAGATGGCTTAAGAGAAGCTTATTTAAGAGCTGCTGCGCCGAACATCCTCCCCCCCCGTTGAAAGACCAAGTCTTTTAACAGGATCATCAACCGGAAGGACGCACAGCTTATTGACAGCTCGACGTGTAGTTCCAGTGCGTGTGCGCAGAACAGCGACTCTCACAGCACCATCAGCTCCAGCGATGGTCTCAACGACTCGAGCTAATGGCTATTTCGACGGCGGCAAGTTTTCGTCCTTCACACATACGACATCATTGATCTTGATCGGTATTTGTTGAAATCGTTAACAAATAAGATGAAATATAAGAATTTTCATGAGTTTTTACGAGCATTACCAGATAAGCAAATCGAGACAGAAATGTTTGAAAAAAAAGACGCTGGTCTAGAGGTTACCTCTGCAACCCAGAATATGTGGAGCACATCATACACAGGGGCTAGGTTCAAGTGTCAATGGTCATGCTGGTGAAAGGTGACATTGTAAATGGCGGACAGTTGATCTAGACATCACAAATGAGACATCACAGATGCGAATGTGCGAATGCGATGATTATCCGTCTATGAGAGACGATGGTTATCCGTCTATGAGAGACGATGGTTATGCGTCTGAGAGAGACGATGGTTATCCGTCTATGAGAGACAATGGTTATCCGTCTGAGACAGACGATGAATTCAGTTTAGAATCTTTTGTTACGTAAGAAATTTAAATCTAAAATTGGGAGTAAACTTTAATAAAAATGATACAGTAAACCCATTATATAATCTAGATGATTATGCTAAGGAAATAAAATTTAGGCTAGAAGTTGCATATAAAAGTACTAGAGTTATGTTAGAAAAAGCCAAGGCTTATGGGAAACTATAATATGATAAAAAGGGTTAGCATTTTGATTTAAATGTAGGAGATAAAGTACTAATAAGAAATGAAACAGGGCATAAATGAGCCCTAGCATATATAGGACCATATACAGTAGATAAAATTGGAGATAATTAAAATGTTTTCATTAAGAATAGTAAGAATAGGAAACAGAAAGTACATAAGGGTAGGCTATAAAGATTGAATAATTAAAAAGTTTCATAAATTCGGTTTAACCAACTCAAAAAAAAAAAAAAAAAAAAAAAAAAAAAAAAAAAAAAAAAAAAAAAAAAAAAAAAAAAAAAATATATATATATATATATATATATATATATATATATATATATATATATATATATATATATATATATATATATATATATATATATATATATATATATAAAATTTTTAAATTTCAACATACCATTTATTTATCTTTCATTTTAATTCATTTTTATTCAAATTCAATTGTTAAACTCAAAATTAAAATTTAAAAAAAATGTAATATCATATATATCATCAAAAATCAAATATAAAAAAAAATAATATAAATAATAAATAACAATAATAATTCAGTTTTTATACAATAAAAATTAGAAAATAACTCCATAGATATACGTTATTATTTTAAAGGAGGATGTTCCGTAATATCAAGTGATCACTGTACTCAGTGAAACACATTAAAAATATTATTAATATATTGTACCACTTTGTTACAATATTTATGCAACCTTGCGATCACTACAGTACAGATGTTCAAAATAGTCCAGCGGATCTATTTATTAGCAGAACACTGTTTGGTTTATTGCAATTAATAAAATAACAAGTAAGAACGTTGCCTTAGGGCGAAAGCTAATGCGTCATACTCGTTTTCCACAGGGGCATCACGTATATTAAATTTAATAATATATCTCAAATTTTGCCTTTATGTAGATTCATGTGAATTTTATGCAATTTCAATTTTTGCAAATATAACCATGTGAATGAATTAGCATTTTTATAAAATATAAGAAATTCAATAGAATCATATGCTGAAAGTTTCAAGTTCCGTTAAGTCAGTCCCAATCTATTAAACAAAACGATTGGCAAATTATCACACGCACGTGTTAAGCAGCGACAGCAAAAAACACTTACATTTACACATACATTGAAACGTGCAAGCGCGTCTGCTATGCATGGGCACAAATAAATTCAACGCCATTAATTCTAGCATATTCTTCAACCAAAATTGTTATTGAGTTGTGTTTGCATTTTCAGCCGCTTCTTTAGTTTTGTATTTGTCTAATATCGCCATTAACACGCATACATTCAAACCGATCACCGTTTTTGTACTTACACATATACATAAATACATACGTTCATATGCGCACATTTTAGCATTTTCTAAGAATCACAATTGTGATTGATTTGCATTAACAGCAGCTTCTATAGTTTTGCATTTGTCAAAAGTCGCCCTTGTAGTGAACTAGAGTCTGATTTGAAAACAGCGACTTTTTTTTCTTCTCTTTATTTTGTTTATTTAATTATTTATTTAATTATATAATTATTTTTGATTGACATACAAATCTGCTAGTCGGGCACCCCCGATTAGAGCTTTCTTACTTATACATTATACTTATACATTAAGTATAACATAATGCAAGAGTTTCGCACATGGGCAGATAAATACATAAATACATATACACATGTAAGCAAGCGAATGTAAGTGTAAGTAACGTGTACATCATCACAACAAATTCAAATTCAATTCTTGTGCGCTGCTGTTTGTGCCTAAACGTACATACATACATGATGGACCCTATCGTAAATATTTTTGTGTGGAATAATTTTGTTCTGCATGAGGAGTCTATGTGTAATCGATAAAAAAAATATAGGATGATGGTATGGTCACACTCACAAAAAGAAAATAACATAACTGACCTAGGCTATACAAAAAATGATAATTTTAGCAGATAAATTATTTGCAGAACTTCAACATTAAATCGAATTACATATATTTCGTAATTGTTGGAAGCTGCCGAGCTTTTTCGGCAACTCTGGCTCCAATCATTTACGAAGGCAAAATAATAAAACCACGATTTAATTTAGCTTATTATTTAATAGTTTAATGCCTAGTCCGCGATGATCGTGTAGGCAAAGTTAATACAGTTTACAATAGAGAGATGTAGGTGTTGCTCGCTTGAAGGTGAATTTCGAACTTAAAGAATATAATACAAAATGATAAGCAAGTGACCGAGCAGCATAAATTTACATATGTATGTGTGTTACAGTTTCTTTTTGTGCCTAACTGCACTATGAGCGAATGAGAATGTGATAAAGAGCAGATGGCTTAAGAGAAGCTTATTTAAGAGCTGCTGCGCCGAACATCCTCCCCCCCCGTTGAAAGACCAAGTCTTTTAACAGGATCATCAACCGGAAGGACGCACAGCTTATTGACAGCTCGACGTGTAGTTCCAGTGGGTGTGCGCAGAACAGCGACTCTCACAGCACCATCAGCTCCAGCGATGGTCTCAACGACTCGAGCTAATGGCTATTTCGACGGCGGCAAGTTTTCGTCCTTCACACATACGACATCATTGATCTTGATCGGTATTTGTTGAAATCGTTAACAAATAAGATGAAATATAAGAATTTTCATGAGTTTTTACGAGCATTACCAGATAAGCAAATCGAGACAGAAATGTTTGAAAAAAAAGACGCTGGTCTAGAGGTTACCTCTGCAACCCAGAATATGTGGAGCACATCATACACAGGGGCTAGGTTCAAGTGTCAATGGTCATGCTGGTGAAAGGTGACATTGTAAATGGCGGACAGTTGATCTAGACATCACAGATGAGACATCACAGATGCGAATGTGCGAATGCGATGATTATCCGTGTATGAGGGACGATGGTTATCCGTCTATGAGAGACGATGGTTAACCGTCTAAGAGAGACGATGGTTATCCGTCTAAGACAGACGACGACAGTTGATCTAGACATCACAGATGAGACATCACAGATGCGAATGTGCGAATGCGATGATTATCCGTCTATGAGAGACGATGGTTATCCGTCTATGAGAGACGATGGTTATCCGTCTATGAGAGACGATGGTTATCCGTCTATGAGAGACAATGGTTATCCGTCTGAGAGAGACGATGGTTATCCGTCTAAGACAGACGATGAATTCAGTTTAGAATCTTTTGTTACGTAAGAAATTTAAATCTAAAATTGGGAGTAAACTTTAATAAAAATGATACAGTAAACTGTAAAAATGAAAACACGTCTTATTCGTTTTATGTGTTGATCGAGAGTGTTCTCTCCGTTTTATTTAATTATATATTTGACTTATTACATATAATATTCTAAATGAGCTCTGCCGCTAAAAGCGTCGGCAGAGCGAGAGAGAGTTGCAGTACATAGGTGCCAATGTGCTTATGTATATATACGTATATATGTACAGATGGTACATACTCAAGAAGTGCTTGGACTAGCGTTCTCGCGCTTCGGCCCGTCCGCATAAGCGACGGATCGTATTACTGCACTTATATATATATATATTTATGATTAAATAAGCATAACAACAAAGTGTCATTGACATGAGTTGTTATGAGTTGATACCCTAACTTTAAGCTGGGCATATGACCACTTGTAATATTGTATACTCTACAATACTGTGGGCATATGCTCATTTGGCATGCAACATACTACACCTCCCTTTTTAAAAAAATAACGTAATATTTTGTAGTTATTTAATATAAAAATTATTAGTAGTATTATTTTTATATATATTATTTACTATGTTGTATACCAAAATTTTTTTTTTTTTTTTTTTTACTTATTTATTTATTATTTTTTTTTTTTAAATATATATATATATATATATATATTCATATTCTTTCTTTTTTTTTTTTTCATTTATTAATCCTTTTTAGCCTATCCTTATGAACTTTTTGTTCCTTATTTTTCTTGTTCTTTATAATTATATTATTATTCTTTTCTACACTAATGACCTCAAATGGTCCTATATAAGAAGGTTCTAATTTATGACCTGTTTCGTTTTTTAACCAAACTTGGTCTCCTATTTCTAGTTTAAAATCCAGTGATTTTTTATCATATATTTGTTTTTGTTTTTAATTTAAATTTTTCTAATCTAAACTTAACTTCTTTAGAATAGTCTTCTATGTTATAGACTGGCTCTATTCTATCTATGCTATTGAAATTAATTGGTAAGTTGCTTTGCTTACCAAATACAAGTTCGTAAGGACAATAATTATGACTAACAGAAGGTGTTGTATTAAAACAATACACAAAGTATTGTAACCATATGTCCCAATCAGTTTTATCAATTGATATATATGATCTAATGTATTCGTTGAATGTTCTATGACTTCTTTCAACGGTACCTAAAGTCTGGTGGTGGTGTGCGGTAGATGTTATGTTGTCTATTTTTAAATATTTGCACAGGTCATTTATAATTGAATTCTTATATTCTGTTCCCATGTCCGTTATGAACGTCTTCATTGGACCGTACTTCAGAATAAAAGATTCAAATATGGCTTTTGCGACAGTTGTTGCGCTTTTGTTTGCAACTGGAATAGCTACTAAATACTTTGTCAAATCACATATTAAAGTGACTGCGTATTCATTTCCATTTTCCGAACGTGGTAGTGGACCAATTGTATCTACTATCACTCTGTCGAAAGCATATATTGGAGTTTCGGTGATTACCATAGGTGATCTTACATGTTTCGTCGTTTTTGACGTCAGGCATTTTGGACATTTATTTATGTACTCTTTTATATGACGTGTCATATTTTTCCAATAATAATGTCTTTTTACTTTGGCCAAAGTTTTTGTTATGCCTGTATGACCTCCTTGAATTGGATCGTCATGGTATGTAGACAATATTGCTTCTTTTTCTTTCTCATTTTGAATGAGAGACACCGGCTTGAGTAGCGCTACTCTTAATGATTTCAAATTTTCATTGCCCAATTGTTTAAAAGTATCTATTGAAATAGATTCAAAGATCTTTTCGCTCGGTGCCACTTTTAGTTGGCTGATTTTAGATACACCGGCTTGCCATTCAAGCCTTTGGAAAAACTGACCTAAGTCAAGAATTCCATCGGAGTACAAATCGCTAACATTAATTCTTGCTATAACTTTTCTCCCATGTTTAAATAAACATTTCGAATCTGTTATTCGCAAGGTCACTACTTTTCGTACCTCGTCATTTGTGATGACTTCGTATACGTTGGGCTTAGAAGCTTTCTTAAGACTTTGCCTTGGCAATAGTTCTTGTTTATTTTCTGCGCAGAAATTGTTTTGTCTACTTTGATGCCTGGTAGTGACTTTCAGGACTTTTTTACTCATATCAATTAAGTCGGATATTGTTATCCTTGACAGGGCATCTGCCACAAAATTATCTTTCCCTCTCAGATATTCTACCGTAAAATCATACTCTTCTAACTCGAGTCGCATGCGTGTTAATTTTGAACTTGGGTTAACCATAGAAAATAAATATGTTAAAGGTCTGTGATCAGTTCTTACTGTAAAATGTTTGCCATATATATATGGTCGAAAATGTGTTATTGCCCAGTGTATAGCTGCTAGTTCTTGTTCTGTAGTACTCTTATTGCTTTCACCTTTAGTGAATGCTCTTGATGCATATGCAACTGGGAGTTGGAGTCCATTATAGTTTTGAGTTAAAACTGCTCCACATGCTTGCTTGCTTGCATCTGTGATTATGCAAAATTCTTTGCTGAAATCTGGGTACTGTAATAAATTTGGTTGAACAAGTTGATTTTTTAGGTACTGGAATGCCTTTTCGCATTCTGTTGTCCATTTAAATGGGACATTCTTTTTACATAATCTTGTTATGTGCCGTGAATATTCGGCGAAGTTTTTTATAAAACGTCTATAATAATTGCAAAATGCAACAAATCTTCTAGCGCTGTCTGCGTCCGTAGGGACAGGATAGTTATTTATAACATCAAATTTTTTATCGTCTGGTAAGATTCCTTTATCTGTGCATCTATGACCTAAAAACGTCACCTCGTGCATGAAAAATGAACATTTTTCTGGATGTAATTTCAGATTGTGTTTTCTACAAAGTTTGAAAACATCTGTTAAATTTTTAATCATATGTTGTTCAGAACAACCAATAACGATTAAATCATCCATGTAAAGGAAAGCTTGTGAAGGCTCTAGGCCTGAGAATGCTATTGTCATCATTCTCTGAAATGAATTTGGCGCTATTTTTAAACCAAATGGTAATCGCGTGAAGCGATATGAGCCATTGCTCGTTGAAAAAGACGTTATATTCCTTGAGCTTTCCTCTAGCTCAATTTGGTGGAAACCTGACATTAAGTCAAGGCATGAAAAATATTTAGCTCTACCCAATTGATCAAGAATATCGTCAATTCTGGGGAGTGGAAATTTATCCGACAGCAATTTTTTATTTATTTGGCGATAGTCAATTACTAATCGCCATTTTTTTCTCTTTAGAGCCCGGAAGAGATTTCTTCGGGACTAATAAGAGTGGGCTATTATAGGGTGATACAGACGGTTCAACAATATTTTGTTCAATTAACTTTCCAACCTGATGTTGTATTTCTTCTATTTGGCTATGCGGACATCGATAATTTTTAACATATACTGGCTCATCATTCTTAAGTCTCAATTTTTGTTTATAGAAGTTGTTTGTTGTAATTGGTTCGGTTTCAAGTCCGAACACATCACTATACTCGGTGCATATTTCTTCAAGTTGTTTTTAAACAAAATTGGAAAATTTTTCTTTAATTTATTAATTACAGACTCTTTTCTATTGTATTTTAGATGTTGAACTACATTGTAGTTCGAAAGTGATTCAAATTTTATGTTATTAATTCCTATTGTTTGGAATTTATCTGTGGTATTTAAGAATCGGACAAAAGTATTTTTTGCTGTAGCAATAGTGTTTGCAACATAAACACCCGGTTTAATTTCCTGATTTGGAATTAAAATGCTTTCTTCAGCTGAAGACAACTCTATTTGACGTATCACTTGTGATCTTGCTGGTAGAAGTGTGGAATTAGTACCAGGACTAAATGTTATTGGAACATAGATAGGATACGTTAGGTTTTGTGGTCTAAGTATAAACCAATCTTCGGAACTATTGTAATCTAATTGACAATTAAATGTTTTTATGAAATCTAATCCTATTATTCCATCGCATGGGATTGCGAAATCTGAATGAAGTATATGAAATTTATATGGAATAATGTACTTGTCTGTTTGGAGCTCGATTGAGGCTAATCCTTTGGAGTTTATTACTCCTTCTCCTATGCCTCGTATGTCTATTTTTTTGTTTGAATTGATGTCATGAAAGACATCGGAATTTTCTTTAATAATTGAAATATCTGCACCTGTATCAATCAAAAATGTTATTTGTTTATTTGTTGCGACATTTTTGAATGATACAAAATTGTTGAGACTAAGGTTGACGGTATATATTTTGTGATTTAATTTAGCATATCTGGAGGTGTCTGCGAGTTTCCCGAAATGTCTTGGGTTACTCTTATATTATTGAAATTTCCCCTGTTGGAATTTCCATGGCCTCTAGAGCTTCCTCTATTTTGGCCTCTATAATTACCTCTGTAATTATTGTTATTTTGGTAACCAATGTTTTGGTAATTACCTCTTCCGCGGTATTTACCTCGGTTACCTCTATTATTGGCATATTTTTGCTGCTGATAGAACAGTACAGTATTTGTTTGACCTGTTGCTTCAGTACAGCTGTTTACAAATTTGGAAATTGCATCATTCATATTAGTGAACGTGCCTGCCTGCATAATAAGTTTTACCTTATCTATTGAGCAGTTTTGGGTCATAGCCTTGACAGCAAGTGTTGTGCTGTATTTATTAGCTAATTCAGGTGTCAAACCATCATTGATATAAGCTCCTTCTAGAGACTTAGTCAATTTCTCTACCTCTTGGGTATATTGGTTTGCTGTTTTGCTCTTCTGTTGCAAGTTTAGGAGCTTAGCAGAAATAACTTCTACTGACTCTCCTTTTACAGACTTTTTCAATTGCGAGATAATATCGACAATTGTCTGCTCATTGCTAATTAGGTTTCGAGCATGACCTTTTAGTTTTGTCTTTATTAGGCTTATTGCGATATTTTCATAAGTTCCCTTTAGTGAATCAACTAGAACAAGTGAATCAAGGAAACTTTGCAAGTTTTCGGCCTTACCATCAAATTCTGTCATCAATGATGAGGCTAGTTTAAGAAAACTTTCTATCGTTTGTGCCATTTTTAGACTTGTATTAGTTTCAACAAGTGAATCAGTATTGGTCTCAGTATTACCTTCAGTGTTAAATATTAGTTTAGATTCGACCAAATCTTGGAATTGATTTGGTTCAAATTCTATTGGAAAATAAATATTTTCTGAAAATTTTAATTTAATATTGCGTCTAGCACTTATGCTTTCTAGTCTGGTGACTAATGAGCGCAATAATTTGGTACACTGAGAATTATGTTCACTTGTGAGTCTGTGTTTAACAGAAGAGACTAATTCACTTATATTATTATATTCTGTTATAAGAATTGTTATATGGTGAACTAGCGTTTCGACTCGTATTGTTGTATCTTTATTAATACATTTATACGATTTTTCGAATTGTTCTTTAAAGGAATCTATTTGTTTATTTAATTCCCGCCATTCCATGTCTATTAACGGTTTAACCGTAATACAACAATCCTTGTTTCTCCAAGTATGTCGTGATTTTCAATATAAGTTTTTACTTGGACATAAGGCAAGGTAGACAATATTATGGCTTTTTCAATTGTATTTAGCTAAACTAATGGGCTTACTGCGCCATACACTGATTCAAATTTATATAATGTTATAAACTCTTTATAAGAGCGCAATACTTTTAAGGCGTTTTGCCGAAATTCTGGATTTCTTTTGTAAATTTCTGCAATTTTTGTCTGCATTGTTGTTTTTCATTTTTTTTTATACTCGTTTCCCAAAGGGAAAAAGAGTATATTGGTTTTGTGAAATGTCCGTCTGTCCGTCTGTCCGTCTGTCCGTCTGTCCGTCTGTCCGTATGAATGCAATATTTTTCTACGCTATTGAAGCTAGAGACTTGAAATTTGGAACATATACTCGTGTATACCCTCGAATTATAAAGTGTCAAGATTTTCCGGCCACGCCCACTAGGGGCGTGGCAAATCGGAAAATGGTTGCGCCCATAGTTAAGAAATCATATTAGTTGAAGAGCTAGAGAGTTGAAATTTGGAATGTATACTTGCGTTGACCACCCAAGCTCAAAAAGATATGGCGGATATATCTACGCCCATTGGGGGCGTGGCAAATCGGGAAAACTGTAACTTCTACAGTTTTAAAGCTAGAATGCTGAAATTTTGCACGTAAATTAACGCTACGATTCTATAAAGATTCATAAAAAGATTTGGTGTCTACGCCCACTGGGGGCGTGGCAAATCGGATCTGAATATATAGCGATTTTACAAGATCAGCTATATTTTGAGCACTATTGATGCTAGAGACTTGAAATTTGATATATATACTCGGATAAGCAACCCAAGATCAAAAAGATATGGCGGACATACCTACGCCTTCAGGGGGCGTGGCAAATCGTAAAAAGCTTATAGCTCCTACAGTTTTAGAGCTAGACGATTCAAAATTGGATGTTTGTGTTACTGGGGGCCTCCTCTATTGATTCCCCAAAAATAAATCTTACGCGCCTTTGGGGGCGTGGTATATCGAAAAAATACCCTGTAACTTTCACATTTTTGGAGTGTAAGCATCCAAACTTTGCAGTTACGTTACCCTAGACTCCTTCTAGGAACTTGCCAAATATGATATGTCTACGCCTACTGGGGGCGTGGCAAATTGGCAACAAAATTTGTAACGCCCAGCTGCAAAATTCATATGCCTGTGCCACCTATATAAATAAGCTTAATAAGAATTGCTAAGACGACAAATGGCATTTCTGAGAAATATATGTAATTCGATTTAATGTTGAAGTTCTGCAAATAATTTATCTGCTAAAATTATCATTTTTCGTATAGCCTAGGTCAGTTATGTTATTTTCTTTTTGTGTGTGTGACCCTGACAAAAAATGTAAACATCAAATACCGATATTTGTGTAATCGACTTAGTCCGAACAAAATTATTAACGCACAAAAAAATTGACGATAGGTCCCATAAGGTATGTATGCATGTAGGCACGAACAGCTGTGCAACTATTTTCATGCCGTCGCCGCCGCGTCTCGAACGCGGACCCTTTTGCTTACACGCTTTTCATCTACCTGCTGCGCCACATCAGTTTTGCATTGCCTGCTGGCAAATCCGAAACTACTTCACTACAAGGGCGACTATTGACAAATACAAAACTATAGAAGCTGCCGTTAATGCAAACACAATATAAACATAAATCAATCGCAATTGTGATTCTTAGAAAAAGCTGAAATGCGCGCATATGAACGTATGTATGTATTTATATGTGTATATACAAAAACGGTGGTCGGTTAAATGTATGCGTATAAAGGGCGATATTTGACAAATACAAAACTAAAGAAGCGGCTGAAAATGCAAACACAACTCAATAACAATTTTGGTTGAAGAATATGCTAGAATGAATGGCGCTGAATTTATTTGTGACCGTGCATAAGCAAACGCGCATGCACGTTTCAATGTATGTACATATTATGTGTAAATGTAAATATATTTTGCTGTCGCTGCTTAACGCGTGCGTGTCATAATTGGCCAAACGTTTTGTTTAATAGATTGCGACTGACTTAACGGAACTTGATGAAACATATGATTCTATTGCATTTTTTACATTTTATAAAAATGCTAATTCATTCACATAGTTATATTTGCAAAAATTGAAATTGCAGAAAATTCACGTGAATCTACATAAATGCAAAATTTGAGATAAATTATTAAATTTAAAATACCAGATGCCCATGTGGGAAACGAGTATGACGCTGTAGGTCTCGCCCTAAAGCAACGTTCTTACTTGTTTTTTTTTAAATTTTGTCTAACTCCTGAGCCCTACTCATATATTTTTTTTTTTTATGCATCTATTATGCATCTTATAGATTTTTATTATGGCGTTTGCTAATAGCAAAATAACTATCATAATAAGAAGTACTGTTATTAACCTTAAGTCGATCGAAGCCGTTTCGACATTGTTAATAACATTTGCGGTGGAATCCGCTACTTTTGAATTGTGGTCTAACATAATTTCTGCTATTATTATATTTTCGTCTTTAGAAATAGTATTCGAAAGCATTAAATTGGAATTTTGGATTAACAAAATTTTTTTTTTAAAGAATATATATATAGTAATATATCCAAAAACAATAAATACACTAGCACGAGCAAATCATAAAAAACTAGTAATATACCCAAAAACAATAAATACACCAGCACGAGCAAATCATAAAAACTATGCTCGCTCATCACAAAAGTCACGCTCGCTCCCCATTATCCACAAATCAATCGCTCCCACACTCGAAGACGAGACGCATAAATAAATCAGATCATATTACATCCTTTCTATGAGAACCCAACGGTCAGCATAGTCCAAAGTCCAACCAAGATCGAGAGAGCCAAAAGCTCAACAAGTCCAAAGTCCAACCAACAAAAGCTCAAACCCAGACCTATAAAATATCCCTGCAAACTAGCTTAAGCAGTTCAGTTTAGTTCAGTTGTAATTCAGTTGCGTTCACAAATTCTGTTGTATCCATCATAGAATAAGCAAATTGTACTCCGTTATAAAAAAATAAAAATTATTTTTTTTTAAAACTATAACGTTAAAACTTATTATTGGCGCAGCCGGTAGGATAGTGGTAAAGTGCGTTAAAAAACAAAGACAATCGTGACTAGTGCCGCTAAAGGAAAAATCGCTTTTCCAAGGTACCGGTAATTTACAAACGTCGTTCTAAAAACGTAACAGCCTCTATCCGCCAAAGAATCAACGTGCGAAGAAAAACTCTTGAGTGAAGCAGAGCTTAAGTGAAAACTTCAACATGACTCTAGAATTGTCAGAAGCCCACCTCAACCAAGCCCTTACCCTTTTGCGGCAAGTGCCCACGTTTGACGGCGATACCAAATCACTGAGCACATTCATCAAACGCATCGATTACATCATGCAGCTTTACCCAACAAGAGACGTGCGACAACACAGTGTGATGTTCGGGACCATCGAAATGCAGCTAACTGGAGAGGCACAGAGGGTATCCCAACTCACTCAACCCGGTGGCTGGGTTAATCTACGAGCCGCCCTGATTAACGAATTCAAAACTCACACGCCATGCGAGGAGCTATTGAGACGATTATACAATACCAATTTCACTGGAAGTCTTCGTAAGTTCATCGAAGACCTAGAAACTAAGACATATCTAATTATCAATAAGTTAACACTAGAAGGCGATGCCGCTAAAACCACACTTTATACTAATGCTATGAACAACACAGTCAAAGAAGTTATTACCAGAAAATTACCAGACAGACTTTACATGACTTTAGCGAAGTATGACATTTCAACGGTGTCCGGTTTAAAACAAGTAGCTCAAAGAGAAGGTCTATATGAGAATAGCGTCACAGACAAACCCAGGCATTCTTCAAACCAAAACCAAACTTACTCTAAACCTAATCAGAACCAAACTAAATACAGACAATATAACAACTATCAATTTACCCCACCAGAACAAAACCATTCTAACAATCACCAACTATTTAATGAGTTTAGTAACAAATTGAACCAGGGCATACAGCAAAATCCTTTAAATTACCAAAAACCGACTCAAACTCAAAATCAAAACCCATTTTCAAATCAACCAACCAAACGAGTAAGAGAAAGTAATAGTGGTCAATCCAAAATGGAATGGTCAGAAAATTTTCTTCAAACTGCCTCGGATCAACACAATCCAATTGCACCAACCGATCAAACCAATATATCCAACTCACCATAAATAATACCCCCTTCAAATGCATAATAGATACTGGGTCTTCTATAAATCTCATCAACGAAAATTATTTCAATTTCCCAGAGACCGAAGAGTATCTAAAAGTGCAAACTATCAATGGTATAATAGAACTCAATAAAAGTGTATCATTCGCACCCAGCAAACTTTGTCCGATTAACCAAAAATTCTTTTGTCATAAGTTCTCGTCCACTTACGATATATTATTAGGTAGAAATTACCTTTCGGCATGCAAAGCCGTTATTAATTATGCGGAAGATAGATTAAGTATAGGGAATTATATATTTCATTTTCAATACAATAATGAAATCCCCAAACAAACACCTTATCCCCCCGCAGATTTCGAATACGACTTATTTTCGTATGAGATAAATAATAATATCGAAGAGAGAAACGAATACAGACTGGATCATTTAAATCCAGAAGAAAGGGACAAATTAAAAAAATTCTTCACGATTATAGTGATATTCAATACAGGAAGGGTGAAAATTTGACCTTTACCAGTACAATTAAACATAAAATTATAACAAAACATGAGGACCCTATCTATAAACACCCTTATAGGCACCCTCAAATTCTTGACGAAGAAGTTAATAAACAAATAAAAGAAATGTTAGAACAGGGAATTATACGAAAATCTAATTCGCCTTATTGTTCACCTATATGGATCGTACCTAAAAAAGAGGACGCCTCCAAAGAAAAAAATACCGGTTAGTTATAGACTATCGTGGACTCAATGAAATAACTATAGACGACAAATACCCAATACCTATCATGGACGAAATACTTGACAAATTAGGAAAATGCCAGTATTTCACTACTATTGACCTTGCAAAGGGATTCCATCAAATTCAAATGGACCCTAATTCCATAGCAAAAACTGCATTTTCAACGAAACAAGGACATTACGAATTCGCACGTATGCCTTTCGGACTTAAAAACGCACCAGCAACCTTTCAAAGATGTATGAATAACCTTTTAGAGGATTTAATCTACAAAGATTGCTTAATTTACCTTGATGACATAATCATCTTTTCAACTTCATTAGAAGAACATTTAGCCTCTATAAAAAGAGTATTTAACAGATTGCGCAAAGCCAATTTAAAATTACAATTAGACAAATGCGAATTTCTAAAAAAAGAAACACAATTTTTAGGGCATACTATCACTACAGAAGGAATTAAACCAAACCCTGACAAAATAGCAGCCATAATTAATTTTCCAATTCCCAAAACACCTAAAGAAATCAAATCTTTCTTAGGTCTCTGCGGATTTTATCGTAAATTTATTCCGAACTTCGCTAAAATTGCAAAACCCCTCACATTAGGGCTAAAGAAAGAATCTAAAATTGATATAAACAATCAAGATTTCATCTCAGCCTTCGAGAAATTAAAATTACTCATAACAAACGACCCCATATTAATATATCCAGATTTCAATAAAACCTTTTCACTAACTACAGACGCAAGTAACGTGGCTATAGGAGCCGTCCTTTCACAAGATCATAAAGCAATTTGTTTCGCTAGCAGAACTCTAAACGAGCATGAACTTAATTATTCAGCAATAGAAAAGGAATTATTAGCCATCGTTTGGGCAACCAAATATTTCAGACCATATCTCTTCGGTCGAAAAATCCAGATTCTTAGTGACCATAAACCATTAGCGTGGCTACATAATATAAAGGAACCAAATATGAAACTACAAAGATGGAAGATTAAATTGAGCGAATACGATTACGACATTAAATATCTACCAGGCAAAGAAAACTATGTAGCTGATGCCCTCTCTAGAATCAAACTAGATGAAAATCTCCTAGGAGAAGAAATTAGTAGCTCTCGAGCAACCATTCATAGTGCTCAAGAAGACAATCAAAACCTAATACCTATTTCAGAAAGACCTCTGAACCTATATAACAGACAAATAGAATTCATAAAAAGTAACGAAAACAAAGTAAACGTTACACACTACTTTCACAAAACTATCATAAAAATAACTTACACCGAAATGACTGACACACTTGCTAAAGACATAATCAAAGAATATATCTGTTTAAAAAACAACGCTTTATATTTTCATAACATACAAGACTTCTCAATATTCCAAAAAGCTTACGCAGAAATCATAAGCCCAGACAGTAAAACAAAAACTTTAAGAACTACATCAAAATTGCAAGATATTCCTACTTTTGCAGAATTCAAGGAAATTATCATTTCAAATCATAAAAAACTACTTCACCCAGGTATCACAAAAACCTTAAACTGGTTCAAAGAAAAATACTACTTCCCAGACCACCAAAATTTGATACAAAATATTATAAATGAATGTGAAATTTGCAATCTGTCTAAATCCGAAAATAGAAACACAAAATTAACTTTCGAAACCACTCCAGAAGTATATAACCCCAGGGAAAAATACGTCATGGACTTTTATCTAATTGATAACAAACAATTCCTATCTTGTATTGATATATATTCGAAATTCGGAAATTTAGTAGAAGTCAAAAGCCGTGATTGGCTCGAAACTAAAAGAGCAATCATAAAAGTTTTCAATGACATGGGAAAACCCACAGAAATCAAGGCAGACAAAGATTCAGCGTTTATATGCGCAGCCCTTCAAAATTGGCTAAAATCCGAAAAGGTAAACATTAGTATAACCACCAGCAAAAATGGCATTTCCGATATAGAAAGATTTCATCGAACGATTAACGAGAAACTAAGAGTAATTACCACAGAATCTGACATAGAAAACAAACAGACTAAATTTGAAACTATTCTATACACTTATAACCACAAGACAAAACATTTGACAACAAACAGAACTCCCGCAGACATATTTATCTACGCAGGTACTCCTCAATATGACACACAAACGAATAAGAAAAACAAAATCCTAAATCTTAATAAAAAGAGAATCGATTACGAAATAGACACAGACTATAAACACGCCCCTTTAGTCAAAACTAAAACTACGACACCATTCAAGAAAACAGGGTTAATAACACAAACAGATGAAAAACATTTCATAGAAACCAATAGAGGAAGACAAACCACACACTACAAATCCAAATTTAAAAGAAAAAAGAAAATTAACGAGAGTAAATATAATAAATAATTTCAGAAATCCACGTATTACTACTCTTACTTCTACTCTTATCAATGACACCACCAACTATTACACAAAGTATCGAAATCAACCCCATAAAAGCACCTCACGGGTACCTAATTTTCAAGACAGGAACAATGGACCTACCATCTGACTACGAATACCACTACCTAACAGTAAACCTAACAAACATACAAACTACATACAGAAACTTACTAAAACAAGCAGAGTCATTCAAAAACATTTCCCACGTAGAATATTTAATAGAAAAATTGAATCGCCAAATGAATGGAATACGAATTATTAAAAGAAACAAACGAGGCTTAATAAACGCAATAGGCACAGTAAATAAATATCTTTTTGGTACACTAGATCAAAATGACAAAGAAGAATTAGAACAAAAAATCAACAACTTCGTACAAAACAATGACTTAAATTATTTAATAGACGCAGTAAACAAAAATGTAGAACTCTATAATAACTTAAGCATTTCACAAGAGTCAGATAAAAAACTAAATTATCTAATGCTTAATATAGAACATTTCACAGAATACATAGAAGACATTGAACTAGGTATGCAGTTAACCAGACTAGGAATTTTCAATCCAAAACTATTAAAACACCAAGACATGTTAAATATAAACTCTGAAAAAATTCTAAATATCAAAACTTCTACTTGGTTTAAATCAGACAGTAATGAGATACTCATAATTTCGCACATTCCAAAACAAATATCTAAAACTCCACTTTATAAAATTCTGCCTTATCCAGACGAACAGAACAATACACTAACAGAAAACATTTACGAGACTTATTATATTCACAATAATAAAGCATATGTAAAATCAACAAGAAAACAAGAAATAAATGAATGTATAACTAATATAGTAACACAAACACCAGCTGAATGCAAATACAGCAAAATATTTAAAACACACCAGATTAATTATGTAGAACCGAATATAATTGTAACTTGGAACTACCCCAAAACTAAAATTATTCAAGATTGTAACAAAAACAACATTTACATTCAAGGTAATAACTTAATTAAGATATACGACTGTAGTATTCAAATAAATGATATTTCAATTGTCAACACACTATCAGATTATACACAAAACATTTATGTAACAAATAATATAACAAAAATAGAACCAATATCATACCTTCAGACAAAACAAATAGTTTTAGAAAACACAAAATATATTGGAATATTCAATATTATAACTACCACAACATTTGTAATTACGCTAATAAGCTTAATATTATTCATCATTGTTAAATTTAAGTCAATAACAAAAAGAATTGTAATTAGACATGAAACAACTGTAAAACCAAATAATTCGACACCGGAAGAACAATTGTCCCCAGAAAACATTCCTCATGGACAATTGGAACCCACTCCACCATTGTACCCAATATTTCCCGCCTGAGGACAGGCTAATTTCTTTGGGATGGGGAAGTAATATATCCAAAAAAAATAAATACACTAGCACGAGCAAATCATAAAAAACTAGTAATATACCCAAAAACAATAAATACACCAGCACGAGCAAATCATAAAAACTATGCTCGCTCATCACAAAAGTCACGCTCGCTCCCCATTATCCACAAATCAATCGCTCCCACACTCGAAGACGAGACGCATAAATAAATCAGATCATATTACATCCTTTCTATGAGAACCCAACGGTCAGCATAGTCCAAAGTCCAACCAAGATCGAGAGAGCCAAAAGCTCAACAAGTCCAAAGTCCAACCAACAAAAGCTCAAACCCAGACCTATAAAATATCCCTGCAAACTAGCTTAAGCAGTTCAGTTTAGTTCAGTTGTAATTCAGTTGCGTTCACAAATTCTGTTGTATCCATCATAGAATAAGCAAATTGTACTCCGTTATAAAAAATAAAAATTATTTTTTTTTAAAACTATAACGTTAAAACTTATTATTATATATATTTATATTTTATAATCTGTATTTATTTAAATTCATCATTAATTAATTAAAAATATATGTATACATATATGTGTTTTTTTTTTTTATATATATATATTTTTTTTATACTCGTTTCCCAAAGGGAAAAAGAGTATATTGGTTTTGTGAAATGTCCGTCTGTCTGTCTGTCCGTCTGTCCGTCTGTCCGTATGAATGCAATATTTTTCTACGCTATTGAAGCTAGAGACTTGAAATTTGGAACATATACTCGTGTATACCCTCGAATTATAAAGTGTCAAGATTTTCCGGATTCGCCCACTAGGGGCGTGGCAAATCGGAAAATGGTTGCGCCCATAGTTAATAGAAATCATAGAAATCATATTAGTTGAAGAGCTAGAGAGTTGAAATTTGGAATGTATACTTGCGTTGACCACCCAAGCTCAAAAAAATATGGCGGATATATCTACGCCCATTGGGGGCGTGGCAAATCGGGAAAACTGTAACTTCTACAGTTTTAAAGCTAGAATGCTGAAATTTGGCACGTAAATTAACGCTACGATTCTATAAAGATTCATAAAAAGATTTGGTGTCTATGCCCACTGGGGGCGTGGCAAATCGGATCTGAATATATAGTGATTTTACAAGATCAGCTATATTTTGAGCACTATTGATGCTAGAGACTTGAAATTTGATATATATACTCGGATAAGCAACCCAAGATCAAAAAGATATGGCGGACATACCTACGCCTTCAGGGGGCGTGGCAAATCGCAAAAAGCTTATAGCTCCTCCAGTTTTAGAGCTAGACGATTCAAAATTTGATGTTTGTGTTACTGGGGGCCTCCTCTATTGATTCCCCAAAAATAAATCTTACGCGCCTTTGGGGGCGTGGTATATCGAAAAAATACCCTGTAACTTTCACATTTTTGGAGTGTAAGCATCCAAACTTTGCAGTTACGTTACCCTAGACTCCTTCTAGGAACTTGCCAAATATGATATGTCTACGCCTACTGGGGGCGTGGCAAATTGGCAACAAAATTTGTAACGCCCAGCTGCAAAATTCATATGCCTGTGCCACCTATATAAATAAGCTTAATAAGAATTGCTAAGACGACAAACGGCATTTCTGAGAAATATATGTAATTCGATTTAATGTTGAAGTTCTGCAAATAATTTATCTGCTAAAATTATCATTTTTCGTATAGCCTAGGTCAGTTATGTTATTTTCTTTTTGTGTGTGTGACCCTGACAAAAAATGTAAATTTCAAATACCGATATTTGTGTAATCGACTTAGTCCGAACAAAATTATTTACACACAAAAAAATTGACGATAGGTCCCATCAGGTATGTATGTATGTAGGCACGAACAGCTGCGCAACTATTTTCATGCCGTCGCCGCCGCGTCTTGAACGCGGACCCTTTTGCTTACACGCTTTTCATCTACCTGCTGCGCCACATAAGTTTTGCATTGCCGTTGGCAAATCCGAAACTACTTCACTACAAGGGCGACTTTTGACAAATACAAAACTATATAAGCTGCTGTTAATGCAAACACAATATAAACATAAATCAATCGCAATTGTGATTCTTAGAAAAAGCTGAAATGCGCGCATATGAACGTATATATTTATATGTGTACATACAAAAACGGCGGTCGGTTGAATGTATGCGTATAAACGGCGATATTTGACAAATACAAAACTAAAGAAGCGGCTGAAAATGCAAACACAGCTCGATAACAATTTTGGTTGAAGAATATGCTAGAATGAATGGCGCTGAATTTATTTGTGACCGTGCATAAGCAAACGCGCTTGCACGTTTCAATGTATGTACGTATGTGTAAATGTAAATATATTTTGCTGTCGCTGCTTAACGCGTGCGTGTCATAATTGGCCAAACGTTTTGTTTAATAGATTGCGACTGACTTAACGGAACTTGATGAAACTTTCAGCATATGATTCTATTGAAATTTTTACATTTTATAAAAATGCTAATTCATTCACATAGTTATATTTGCAAAAATTGAAATTGCATAAAATTCACATGAATCTACATAAATGCAAAATTTGAGATAAATTATTAAATTTAAAATACCAGATGCCCATGTGGGAAACGAGTATGACGCTGTAGGTCTCGCCCTAAAGCAACGTTCTTACTTGTTTTTATATTAATCTCTAGTTTTATCCCTAATTGATCAACGCAGTGATCTTCCTGTCTAATTTTTGTATGGCTTTACAGGCCATACGCTATCGGGCAGAAAAGGTTCCGCTCAGTTTTACAATATTTCTTAAAATTTTTTAGTGTATATATATATATTTTTTTATATATTAGTCTCTAGTTTTATCCCTAATCGATCAACGCAGTGATCTTCCTGTCTAATTTTTGTATGGCTTTACGGGCCATACGCTATCGGGCAGAAAATGTTCCGCTCAATTTTACAATATTTCTTACAATGTTTTTCTTATATATATACTTAAAATTTTTATAATGTTCTATTTATGAAATAAAATTAAATTATATTATGCTGTCATCTGAATTTCCGGTTTCAGCATCAGCTGGTCGTCGCCGGTTGGCACGCTGATGCTCCATCGATGGCGTAAAAGGCGGCCTGCCTTTCACACTTGTTGATTTCCTTTTCGTTTTGCTCCTGCGTTCCAGTTTTCGGGGCCGCACGTCGAATTGCAGTGCGGACTGTAGAGCGGTCCTGGGCAGTCGTTTGGGCACAGCTTTGGGCGTTTCTTCACTTCTTTTGGGGATGGAGGTTTGGTTATTTTTTTATCTTTTATTATTGGAATATATGCTGAGTGAGTCGCTGTGTTTGGGGTTTTGAGCTCTAGCATTGATATTAAATGATCAAGCTCGGCTTGCAACTTTTGGGCCGTTGCCCACGCTGGAGGTGGTGTTTTAGAGTATAGTAGCCACTTTATGTGCGCTACTCTCTTTTTATCTTTTGTTGCACACCTCCGCGCCTTCCCATAACACGCGTTTACTCACTCAGATTTTGTTGTTGTTGGAATCCAGAATCCATTTTTTCTCATCAGTTGTGAATATTTTTTCCAATTCTTTCCGATTTTCTCTTGTGGTGGTGGACGTGGTCATTTTTATTTATGTATAGCAGATCCTCTCTCTTTACGTAAGTGTTGGGTTTTGCATCGTGACTGACACGTTCGTGACACTTGTCACGGTCGCCATGTAAAAATGAAAACACGTCTTATTCGTTTTATGTGTTGATCGAGAGTGTTCTCTCCGTTTTATTTAATTATATATTTGACTTATTACATATAATATTCTAAATGAGCTCTGCCGCTAAAAGCGTCGGCAGAGCGAGGGAGAGAGTTGCAGTACATAGGTGCCAATGTGCTTATGTATATATACGTATATATGTACAGATGGTACATACTCAAGAAGTGCTTGGACTAGCGTTCTCGCGCTTCGGCCCGTCCGCATAAGCGACGGATCGTATTACTGCACTTATATATATATATTTATGATTAAATAAGCATAACAACAAAGTGTCATTGACATGAGTTGTTATGAGTTGATACCCTAACTTTAAGCTGGGCATATGACCACTTGTAATATTGTATACTCTACAATACTGTGGGCATATGCTCATTTGGCATGCAACATACTACAAAACCCATTATATAATCTAGATGATTATGCTAAGGAAATAAAATTTAGGCTAGAAGTTGCATATAAAAGTACTAGAGTTATGTTAGAAAAAGCCAAGGCTTATGGGAAACTAGAATATGATAAAAAGGGTTAGCATTTTGATTTAAATGTAGGAGATAAAGTACTAATAAGAAATGAAACAGGGCATAAATGAGCCCTAGCATATATAGGACCATATACAGTAGATAAAATTGGAGATAATTAAAATGTTTTCATTAAGGATAGTAAGAATAGGAAACAGAAAGTACATAAGGGTAGGCTATAAAGATTGAATAATTAAAAAGTTTCATAAATTCGGTTTGATCAACTCAAAAAAAAAAAAAAAAAAAAAAAAAAAAAAATATATATATATATATATATATATATATATATATATATATATATATATATATATATATATATATATATATATATATATATAAAATTTTTAAATTTCAACATACCTTTTATTTATCTTTCATTTTAATTCATTTTTATTCAAATTCAATTTTTAAACTCAAGATTAAAATTTAAAAAAAAATGTAATATCATATATATCATCAAATATAAAAAAAAAATAATATAAATAATAAATAACAATAATAATTCAGTTTTTATACAATAAAAATTAGAAAATAACTCCATAGATATACGTTATTATTTTAAAGGAGGATGTTCCGTAATATCAAGTGATCACTGTACTCAGTGAAACACATTAAAAATATTATTAATATATTGTACCACTTTGTTACAATATTTATGCAACCTTGCGATCACTACAGTACAGATGTTCAAAATAGTCCAGCGGATGTATTTATTAGCAGAACACTGTTTGGTTTATTGCAATTAATAAAATAACAAGTAAGAACGTTGCCTTAGGGCGAAAGCTAATGCGTCATACTCGTTTACCACAGGGGCATCACGTATATTAAATTTAATAATATATCTCAAATTTTGCCTTTATGTAGATTCATGTGAATTTTATGCAATTTCAATTTTTGCAAATATAACCATGTGAATGAATTAGCATTTTTATAAAATATAAGAAATTCAATAGAATCATATGCTGAAAGTTTCAAGTTCCGTTAAGTCAGTCCCAATCTATTAAACAAAACGATTGGCAAATTATCACACGCACGTGTTAAGCAGCGACAGCAAAAAACATTTACATTTACACATACATTGAAACGTGCAAGCGCGTCTGCTATGCATGGGCACAAATAAATTCAACGCCATTAATTCTAGCATATTCTTCAACCAAAATTGTTAATGAGTTGTGTTTGCATTTTCAGCCGCTTCTTTAGTTTTGTATTTGTCTAATATCGCCATTTATACGCATACTTTCAAACCAATCACCGTTTTTGTATGTACACATATACATAAATACATACGTTCATATGCGCGCATTTTAGCATTTTCTAAGAATCACAATTGTGATTGATTTGCATTAACAGCAGCTTCTATAGTTTTGCATTTGTCAAAAGTCGCCCTTGTAGTGAACTAGAGTCTGATTTGAAATCAGCGACTTTTTTTTCTTCTATTTATTTTGTTTATTTAATTATTTATTTAATTATATAATTATTTTTGATTGACATACAAATCTGCTAGTCGGGCACCCCCGATTAGAGCTTTCTTACTTATACATTATACTTATACATTAAGTATAACATAATGCAAGAGTTTCGCACATGGGCAGATAAATACATAAATACATATACACATGTAAGCAAGCGAAGTGTAAGTGTAAGTAACGTGTACATCATCACAACAAATTCAAATTCAATTATTGTGCGCTGCTGTTTGTGCCTACACGTACATACATACATGATGGACCCTATCGTAAATATTTTTGTGTGGAATAATTTTGTTCTGAGAAGTCTATGTGTAATCGATAAAAAAAAATATAGGATGATGGTATGGTAACACACACAAAAAGAAAATAACATAACTGACCTAGGCTATACAAAAAATGATAATTTTAGCAGATAAATTATTTGCAGAACTTCAACATTAAATCGAATTACATATATTTCGTAATTGTTGGAAGCTGCCGAGCTTTTTCGGCAACTCTGGCTCCAATCATTTACGAAGGAAAAATAATAAAACCACGATTTAATTTAGCTTATTATACCCTGAGCCCATTGAAAATGGGAAATCAGGGTATAATGGTTTTGTTAAATGTATGTATCAGGCAGAAGGAGGCGTGTCAGACCCCACAAAGTATATATATTCTTGATCAGGGCGACGAGCTGAGTCGATTTAGCCCTGTCCTTCTGTCTGTCCGTCCGTCTGTCCGTCTGTCCGTCCGTCCGTCTGTCCGTATGTTTGAACGCGTCGATTGAAGCATCTAGACAAGCTAGAGACTTGAATTTTTATACTCGTTTCCCAAAGGGAAAAGAGTATATTGGTTTTGTGAAATGTCCGTCTGTCCGTCTGTCCGTCTGTCCGTATGAATGCAATATTTTTCTACGCTATTGAAGCTAGAGACTTGAAATTTGGAACATATACTCGTGTATACCCTCGAATTATAAAGTGTCAAGATTTTCCGGATACGCCCACTAGGGGCGTGGCAAATCGGAAAATGGTTGCGCCCATAGTTAAGAAATCATATTAGTTGAAGAGCTAGAGAGTTGAAATTTGGAATGTATACTTGCGTTGACCACCCAAGCTCAAAAAGATATGGCGGATATATCTACGCCCATTGGGGGCGTGGCAAATCGGGAAAACTGTAACTTCTACAGTTTAAAAGCTAGAATGCTGAAATTTGGCACGTAAATTAACGCTACGATTCTATAAAGATTCATAAAAAGATTTGGTGTCTGCGCCCACTGGGGGCGTGGCAAATCGGATCTGAATATATAGTGATTTTACAAGATCAGCTATATTTTGAGCACTATTGATGCTAGAGACTTGAAATTTGATATATATACTCGGATAAGCAACCCAAGATCAAAAAGATATGGCGGACATACCTACGCCTTCAGGGGGCGTGGCAAATCGTAAAAAGCTTATAGCTCCTACAGTTTTAGAGCTAAACGATTCAAAATTGGATGTTTGTGTTACTGGGGGCCTCCTCTATTGATTCCCCAAAAATAAATCTTACGCGCCTTTGGGGGCGTGGTATATCGAAAAAATACCCTGTAACTTTCACATTTTTGGAGTGTAAGCATCCAAACTTTGCAGTTACGTTACCCTAGACTCCTTCTAGGAACTTGCCAAATATGATTTGTCTACGCCTTCTGGGGGCGTGGCAAATTGGCAACAAAATTTGTAACGCCCAGCTGCAAAATTCATATGCCTGTGCCACCTGTATAAATAAGCTTAATAAGAATTGCTAAGACGACAAACGTCATTTCTGAGAAATATATGTAATTCGATTTAATGTTGAAGTTCTGCAAATAATTTATCTGCTAAAATTATCATTTTTCGTATAGCCTAGGTCAGTTATGTTATTATCTTTATCAGTGTTGCCGAATCAGCTATTTTGTAGCTAGATCTGGCTACTTTTTAAGGTCGATTGCTACAAAAATTTTCAAACAGCTATTAGCTACAAATCTGGCTATTTTTAAATATTACATTTAACTAAAATGCGAGCGAACTTATAACAGAATTCGTTAGTTTCGAAAGCGTTATTAGCATAAATAATGCCAAATTATAATCAAAAGTGCCGAGACGCATGACTTACAAAGCCAGAATTAAAAGACTGGGTGAGAAAAGTGCCTGCAGATCCAACAGAAGTGTACTGCGCTTATTGCAAGTGCACGATAAAGGCAAAAATCTTCCATTTGCAAAAACATGCAGCAACAGCAAAACATGTTTCTAATAGTAAGCGCTTCGGGCAGAAAAACCAAATTACCTTCGAGGTGGAACCACTACCCAAAACTATAGAGCAGGAGGTTGCTTTGTGCCTTTTTGTTGCTGCACTTCGCAAGTTGACCATTTAGCACAGTTGTGCGTTCGCAAGTTTTGTGCTAAGCCGGAGACAGCTGATCTAAAATTGCGTCGTACGAAGTGTGGGAACATAATTAAGAAAGTGCTAGCACCACACTTTTGCGAGGATTTGCGCGCCGTTATTGGCGATGCCAAGTTTAGTTTAATTATTGACGAATCCACTAATATCGCAATTACAAAACTACTTAATAAAGTTGAATTTTTATGAAAAAACAAAACTGTTTTCTTTTTTGCTACTTTTTCAGCTATTTTCGAAGAAAGTTGGCTACTTTTAGCTACTTTCAGCCCTCGGTTTTGCTACTTTTGCTGCAAAAATTTCGGCAACACTGATCTTTATGTGTGTGTGACCCTGACAAAAAATGTAAATATCAAATACCGATATTTGTGTAATCGACTTAGTCCGAACAAAATTATTTACACACACAAAAATTGACGATAGGTCCCATCAGGTATGTATGCATGTAGGCACGAACAGCTGTGCAACTATTTTCATGCCGTCGCCGCCGCGTCTCGAACGCGGACCCTTTTGCTTACACGCTTTTCATCTACCTGCTGCGCCACATAAGTTTTGCATTGCCTGTTGGCAAATCCGAAACTACTTCACTACAAGGGCGACTTTTGACAAATACAAAACTATAGAAGCTGCTGTTAATGCAAACACAACATAAACATAAATCAATCGCAATTGTGATTCTTAGAAAAAGCTGAAATGCGCGCATATGAACGTATATATTTATATGTGTACATACAAAAACGGTGGTCGGTTGAATGTATGCGTATAAACGGCGATATTTGACAAATACAAAACTAAAGAAGCGGCTGAAAATGCAAACACAGCTCGATAACAATTTTGGTTGAAGAATATGCTAGAATGAATGGCGCTGAATTTATTTGTGACCGTGCATAAGCAAACGCGCTTGCACGTTTCAATGTATGTACATATGTGTAAATGTAAATATATTTTGCTGTCGCTGCTTAACGCGTGCGTGTCATAATTGGCCAAACGTTTTGTTTAATAGATTGCGACTGACTTAACGGAACTTGATGAAACTTTCAGCATATGATTCTATTGCATTTTTTACATTTTATAAAAATGCTAATTCATTCACATAGTTATATTTGCAAAAATTGATATTGCATAAAATTCACATGAATCTACATAAATGCAAAATTTTAGATAAATTATTAAATTTAAAATACCAGATGCCCATGTGGGAAACGAGTATGACGCTGTAGGTCTCGCCCTAAAGCAACGTTCTTACTTGTTTTTGTTGGGTCCGTGGATAGCACGCGCAGGTCAAGTTTGTTACCAAAAAACGATATCTATTTTGGTTGTTTTGTTATCGATTTTAAACCTTATCGAAAACAGGTTATAAAATTATATCTCCCACACCTTTAGACCCTCAAATTTTGCATATAGATTCATGTGAATTTTATGCAATTTCTATTTTTTTATTTTTTGGATACCGGCTCTTTTTACTAATTACCCCCCTTGCCAACAACACCCATTGAGAGTCTGTTGCAAATATAACCATGTGAACAAATTAGCATTTTTATAAAATGTAAAAAATTCAATAGAATCATATGCTGAAAGTTTCATCAAATTCCGTTGAGTCAGTCCCGATTTATTAAACAAAACGTTTAGCCAATTATCACACGCACATGGCAAGCAGCGACGCGCAGCTAAAAACATATACACATACACATACATTGAAACGTGCAAGCGCCTCTGCTTTGCATTGCACCAATACATTCAAGGCCATTCATTCTAACATATTCTTCAACCAAATCTGTGTTTGAATTGTATTTGTATTTGTCATATATCGCCCTTTACCCGCATACATTGAAACAGACCACCGTTTTTGTTTGTACACATACTCATACGTTCATATGCGCGCATTTCAGCTATTCTAAGAATTACAATTGCGATTGATCTGTTTCTTTAGCTTCTTTAGTTTTGTATTTGTCACATATCGCCCTTGTAGTACTACTTTTCGTTTTTCCAACAGGAAACGCATTACTGGTGTAGCGTAGTGGATAGACGCAAAGCTCGTAAACGAAAGGTCCCGAGTTCGAGTCTCAGTGACGACGCGTAACTTTTTAAATTTTTTTTTTAAATTTATAAACATGAGGTGGTTGTGCTAGTTGAGATGATGCGCTCTATCGTTACATATGTAGTAAATAGATGTAGGTTCGAGTCCAGGTGCAGTGATGTTTGTTTTTATACTCGTTTCCCAAAGGGAAAAAGAGTATATTGGTTTTGTGAAATGTCCGTCTGTCCGTCTGTCCGTCTGTCCGTCTGTCCGTATGAATGCAATATTTTTCTACGCTATTGAAGCTAGAGACTTGAAATTTGGAACATATACTCGTGTATACCCTCGAATTATAAAGTGTCAAGATTTTCCGGCCACGCCCACTAGGGGCGTGGCAAATCGGAAAATGGTTGCGCCCATAGTTAAGAAATCATATTAGTTGAAGAGCTAGAGAGTTGAAATTTGGAATGTATACTTGCGTTGACCACCCAAGCTCAAAAAGATATGGCGGATATATCTACGCCCATTGGGGGCGTGGCAAATCGGGAAAACTGTAACTTCTACAGTTTTAAAGCTAGAATGCTGAAATTTTGCACGTAAATTAACGCTACGATTCTATAAAGATTCATAAAAAGATTTGGTGTCTACGCCCACTGGGGGCGTGGCAAATCGGATCTGAATATATAGCGATTTTACAAGATCAGCTATATTTTGAGCACTATTGATGCTAGAGACTTGAAATTTGATATATATACTCGGATAAGCAACCCAAGATCAAAAAGATATGGCGGACATACCTACGCCTTCAGGGGGCGTGGCAAATCGTAAAAAGCTTATAGCTCCTCCAGTTTTAGAGCTAGACGATTCAAAATTGGATGTTTGTGTTACTGGGGGCCTCCTCTATTGATTCCCCAAAAATAAATCTTACGCGCCTTTGGGGGCGTGGTATATCGAAAAAATACCCTGTAACTTTCACATTTTTGGAGTGTAAGCATCCAAACTTTGCAGTTACGTTACCCTAGACTCCTTCTAGGAACTTGCCAAATATGATATGTCTACGCCTACTGGGGGCGTGGCAAATTGGCAACAAAATTTGTAACGCCCAGCTGCAAAATTCATATGCCTGTGCCACCTATATAAATAAGCTTAATAAGAATTGCTAAGACGACAAATGGCATTTCTGAGAAATATATGTAATTCGATTTAATGTTGAAGTTCTGCAAATAATTTATCTGCTAAAATTATCATTTTTCGTATAGCCTAGGTCAGTTATGTTATTTTCTTTTTGTGTGTGTGACCCTGACAAAAAATGTAAACATCAAATACCGATATTTGTGTAATCGACTTAGTCCGAACAAAATTATTAACGCACAAAAAAATTGACGATAGGTCCCATAAGGTATGTATGCATGTAGGCACGAACAGCTGTGCAACTATTTTCATGCCGTCGCCGCCGCGTCTCGAACGCGGACCCTTTTGCTTACACGCTTTTCATCTACCTGCTGCGCCACATCAGTTTTGCATTGCCTGCTGGCAAATCCGAAACTACTTCACTACAAGGGCGACTATTGACAAATACAAAACTATAGAAGCTGCCGTTAATGCAAACACAATATAAACATAAATCAATCGCAATTGTGATTCTTAGAAAAAGCTGAAATGCGCGCATATGAACGTATGTATGTATTTATATGTGTATATACAAAAACGGTGGTCGGTTAAATGTATGCGTATAAAGGGCGATATTTGACAAATACAAAACTAAAGAAGCGGCTGAAAATGCAAACACAACTCAATAACAATTTTGGTTGAAGAATATGCTAGAATGAATGGCGCTGAATTTATTTGTGACCGTGCATAAGCAAACGCGCATGCACGTTTCAATGTATGTACATATGTGTAAATGTAAATATATTTTGCTGTCGCTGCTTAACGCGTGCGTGTCATAATTGGCCAAACGTTTTGTTTAATAGATTGCGACTGACTTAACGGAACTTGATGAAACTTTCAGCATATGATTCTATTGCATTTTTTACATTTTATAAAAATGCTAATTCATTCACATAGTTATATTTGCAAAAATTGAAATTGCAGAAAATTCACGTGAATCTACATAAATGCAAAATTTGAGATAAATTATTAAATTTAAAATACCAGATGCCCATGTGGGAAACGAGTATGACGCTGTAGGTCTCGCCCTAAAGCAACGTTCTTACTTGTTTTCTTCTTTTTTTGTTGATGTTCAGGCATGAACATAGAAACATATATAAATATGTAAACATGCCTTCTACGCACTTGACGACTAGCATGCAGTGCGATAGATGAAGAAAGGCCACATGTGTGGAATCTTAAAATAGCCAGATGAACGCTGACCCTTACAACGTCAGCGATAGGTTAAGAATGGATAATAGACAAACGCTGAGCCCTACAACCTCAGCGATAGTATAAGAATACAATAGACCAATGCTGAGCCTTACACACTCAGCAATAGACACATTAGATTTAAGGGTTGAAATTATGCATGAGGCTGGGTATATATACCCAGCCTCAGAAGAATAAAGATCAGTACAGTACTAAACCCCAACATAGTCAAGTGTATTCATTCATGGTCCTTCGAGCCGGATTGGAAATCAACACAGTCAAGTACTGCGTGCTTCCAGCTGAGTGATTACTGTATTCGATCCCGGTCATAAAAGCCGAAACCACAAATTTACTAAATGTTTGTGGAAAGTGCTTAAAAAATATCTTTGGCTTACCAACCCACGCTGTGAGTAGAGGCACAGCACGATCAACCTGGTGATCAAAACAAAAAAACCTCCAACGGGTCAAGCCAAAGAATAAAGAGATGCTGTTAACAAAAACTCTAGAGAAACAATCAGAGATATATGACAGCATCCTGCAGGCCATAGCTTAAAAGGAGGAGTTTGCAGTTGTGGATAAGTTGGCAGCAGAATTCACTGCCAATCATTCACTGCTGAAGAAAATCGGTGTCATCAACCATCAATATTTTACAGAGAAAATATATGATTGGATTATGGAATCAATCAGGAGCTACAAGAAGGCCCTGATGAAGGTCGAAGTTGCAGACCACACTATGGACACCGACAAACCATCTACAAGCAAAAATTGGCAAATGCGACCGGAAACATCCAGGCAAGAAAATACTCAAGAGGAAATAATATTTTCACACAGAAGTATGAGCCTAAAGGATGAGTGGATTAAGCTTGTTGACGAAGAACGTCTAAAAGTAAGGCAGTACGTCCATGAAGTGTATGTCTACCTAAACTCAAGCAACCAGGAAGAAATCTTGAAACATAAAGATAAGCTAAACTTCCGATTGAACGAAGTCCAGACACTGTTCACGGGCTTACAGGCAAGATATGGAAAGTCTGCCTACGACAGCGACGATATAGAAGAACTGGAATTCCTCGTCGACGGGCTGTCAGATAAACTTAACAAAAGAGTAAGTGACTTGCAGAACATAGAAGAAGACCTTCCGCTGTTCCAAGATCCAAAGCCCCAGAAACCAAAACTTCCTCATTTCTATGGAAATCCAAAAAAATGGCCAGCGTTCTTCGAGATATTCTCGAACACGATTCACAAGAGGAAGGATATCAGCGACAAAAGAAAGTTGATATACCTAAAAATGTGTATCAGGGGAGACGCAACAGTGGTCATAGGCCATTTCTCAATTGAAGTTGGCAACTACAATGCAGCGTGGGACTATTTGTGCAAGCGCTATGCTAAAAGGTGCCAACTATTGGATATCTCCATTAACCAGCCAATGAACAAGGAACTGAAGACCAATTTTGAAGGCAGTATCCGCAAGTTCGAGAGCACCTCCGTTCATAGGGACGCCGTCATCGCTGATCAGAAGCTAACAAGCCATAAAACCGCCACTAAAAAAGAAAATAGTGGTCTGGAACCAGTGCCAGAAAAACGGAACAGCGAGTGGCATTTCATCCCGCCGGCAAGCCCTCACATGGGAGGATTAGGAGAAGATAAATGGTCAGTGGGAAATATATCAAAAAAGGATCAACCGCAAGAGCAGGAGGACATAGAAGATGGGGACGAGAGTGTAATTGCTGTCACATCTTCGATACCGACATCAAAAGATATCCAATTGGAAGATCAGTCGATTGACGATACTTCTATTGATAGCAGCCCGAAGGATGTCCAAAACACTTCTGCCGAAACTGCAACTGCAACCAGAAGTACTGCTGGAGATAAAAATGATGATATCGTCTCGAATTCTGTAATCTCCGCTTCAGCTACAATCCCAGCAAAACAATTGAAACAACAAATTGCTTCGGAAACCACTAAGGCTGCAAATATATTAACGACAATTAAATCGGCGGTCGAAAACTTCATTGAGAGCAGCAACAACACCATTTCAAAGGAAAATATCGTATCCACTACAAGCGATTCGGTTGCATCCCAAAGGCAGTCATTATCAATAGCTGCTCTACGGCAGCATAATCTTCAAAAAGTGGATGACCCTAATTTGGAGGCCTTGACATCAGCAGCAATGATGCAAGCGGCCTCCGCCTCAGCACACTCAACAATTGACGACATCTACAAAGGGTGTACACATTTTAAAGAGAACCGACTTCACTTGGAATGGGAACCGCCACCAGCGCAGAAGACCAAGGAAGCAGCTGAGTACTCGACCATATCTGGCTATCGCATTTTCCGGGCCCCGCAGAATGTTCAGGCACGAACATAAACTATTCAAGGATTGGGATAGTAATAATTGTCATTGTCTTGTATGTAATTAAGAAAAGAAACCAGAGACAGCGATTACAGACTGTCACCTTTCTGGCCCCGGCAGAATGTTCAGGCATGAACATAGAAATATATATAAATATGTAAACATGCCTTCTACGCACTTGACGACTAGCATGCAGTGCGATAGATGAAGAAAGGCCACATGTGTGGAATCTTAAAATAGCCAGATGAACGCTGACCCTTACAACGTCAGCGATAGGTTAAGAATAGATAATAGACAAACGCTGAGCCCTACAATCTCAGCGATAGTATAAGAATACAATAGACCAATGCTAAGCCTTACACACTCAGCAATAGACACATTAGATTTAAGGGTTGAAATTATGCATGAGGCTGGGTATATATACCCAGCCTCAGAAGAATAAAGATCAGTACAGTACTAAACCCCAACATAGTCAAGTGTATTCATTCAGTTGATTTGTTTATTTATTTAATTATTTATTTATTATTTGATTTACATACATTCTAGTTGAATAAAATTTCAAAATTATAATTTAATTTTGCAAAATTTAATGTTATATGCAACCTATATAGTGTATTAAACAATGCAAATCGGACGAGGCTCAGGGGATCTCCTAGTCGGGCACCTCCGACTAGAGTTTTCTTACTTGTTATTTATTAGTTTAATGCCTAGTCCGCGATGATCGTGTAGGCAAAGTTAATACAGTTTACAATAGAGAGATGTAGGTGTTGCTCGCTTGAAGGTGAATTTCGAACTTAAAGAATATAATACAAAATGATAAGCAAGTGACCGAGCAGCATAAATTTACATATGTATGTGTGTTACAGTTTCTTTTTGTGCCTAACTGCACTATGAGCGAATGAGAATGTGATAAAGAGCAGATGGCTTAAGAGAAGCTTATTTAAGAGCAATTATTAGCTGCTGCGCCGAACATCCTCCCCCCCTGTTGAAAGTCCAAGTCTTTTAACAGGATCATCAAGCGGAAGGACGCACAGATTATTGACAGCTCGACGTGTAGTTCCAGTGGGTGTGCGCAGAACAGCGACTCTCACAGCACCATCAGCTCCAGCGATGGTCTCAACGACTCGAGCTCCTTCACACATACGACATCATTGATCTTGATCGGTATTTGTTGAAATCGTTAACAAATAAGATGAAATATAAGAATTTTCATGAGTTTTTACGAGCATTACCAGATAAGCAAATCGAGACAGAAATGTTTGAAAAAAAAGACGCTGGTCTAGAGGTTACCTCTGCAACCCAGAATATGTGGAGCACATCATACACAGGGGCTAGGTTCAAGTGTCAATGGTCATGCTGGTGAAAGGTGACATTGTAAATGGCGGACAGTTGATCTAGACATCACAGATGAGACATCACAGATGCGAATGTGCGAATGCGATGATTATCCGTCTATGAGGGACGATGGTTATCCGTCTATGAGAGACGATGGTTAACCGTCTAAGAGAGACGATGGTTATCCGTCTAAGACAGACGACGACAGTTGATCTAGACATCACAGATGAGACATCACAGATGCGAATGTGCGAATGCGATGATTATCCGTCTATGAGAGACGATGGGTATCCGTCTATGAGAGACGATGGTTATGCGTCTGAGAGAGACGATGGTTATCCGTCTATGAGAGACGATGGTTATCCGTCTGAGAGAGACGATGATTATCCGTCTAAGACAGACGATGAATTCAGTTTAGAATCTTTTGTTACGTAAGAAATTTAAATCTAAAATTGGGAGTAAACTTTAATAAAAATGATACAGTAAACCCATTATATAATCTAGATGATTATGCTAAGGAAATAAAATTTAGGCTAGAAGTTGCATATAAAAGTACTAGAGTTATGTTAGAAAAAGCCAAGGCTTATGGGAAACTAGAATATGATAAAAAGGGTTAGCATTTTGATTTAAATGTAGGAGATAAAGTACTAATAAGAAATGAAACAGGGCATAAATGAGCCCTAGCATATATAGGACCATATACAGTAGATAAAATTGGAGATAATTAAAATGTTTTCATTAAGGATAGTAAGAATAGGAAACAGAAAGTACATAAGGGTAGGCTATAAAGATTGAATAATTAAAAAGTTTCATAAATTCGGTTTGATCAACTCAAAAAAAAAAAAAAAAAAAAAAAAAATATATATATATATATCAACGCGTCACTTAATTCTTCCATTTTAATATCAGCGCAGCGAGTTTCGGTAGCCGAAGTCCAGAATAGAACTGACTTGCGTGGCACACTTACTGTTTTTACCCACCACCGAACCACGCTCGGCGACAGCGACACAACGCTGTCGCCCCGCTAAACGACCAATCACAACACAATTAGAAGCTGATGCAACATTACTGATGTGTTGTAATTGTACTTGTGGTGAATTATCCAATACTGAATACTCATACACTTACACATACAGTAAATAGCAACGCGCGCATACCGCAGTACACTCCGACACGGCCATTCTGACATTTACACGTCCTCGTGTACTCAACATTTGATAAACTTCAACATGTCTATCATAAAAACTTTTAACATTTATTCTAAATGTTAACATAATGTCACAATTAGAAGTTGAAGCAATATGATGAAATTACCATTCTTGTGAAATAGCCGAAAACTACAACCACACACATACATACTCAGTATGCGCCGACACGGCCATCCTGACACGACACGACCTCGTGCAACACTTCCAAAATGCACCTTGCGATACACATAAAACATTTTATTGACAAATTATATAAATGTTAGTTTAACCAAGATAAGTTTTTTACAAAACCACTACTAAACATTGACAAACGTAATCTTCAAATTCATTCATTATTGTTTTTTTTTTTTTTTTTTTTTTTTTCCAAGCAAACACTTTATTTCAACATTAACTTAACAAATTTTAAACATTACATCTTATGCTCTACACGCCGTGATCAAAACAATTGTTTTGCACTTGTGCATTCTTACATTTCATTTCCAGCCCTTCAGGCACCTGTACTGCCTATTTCAACAGTTTAACTTTTAACATTTTGACTACTGTCTGTTTCAACAGTTCCATTCTCAACATTTCTACTACTGTCTGTTTCAACAGTTTCATTCTCAACATATCTTATACTGTCTGTTTCAACAGTTTCACTCTCAACATTCCTACTACTGTCTGTTTCAACAGTTTCGTTCTCAACATTTCTTATACTGTCTGTTTCAACAGTTTCATTCTCAACATTTCTTATACTGTCTGTTTCAACAGTTTCGTTCTCAACATTTCTTATACTGTCTGTTTCAACAGTTTCGTTCTCAACATTTCTTATACTGTCTGTTTCAACAGTTTCATTCTCAACATTTCTTATATCTTCGTGAGCAGACTTATATTTTGTTTGATGCCTTTCTTCATTCTTTAACAACACAAAATCTCCAACTTTGTATCCAACAACCTTAGCCTTTGTTTTATCAAAGTGGTCTTTACTATATGCTGCAGCCGCTGATATATTTTGCATCGCTCGAGCTATTGATTCCGCCAAATCAACCTTTTGTGTCATGTCACATGGTGGAAGCAACCCCAATGGTCGAGCAACTTTACCAATAAACAATTCTAAGGGGCTTGCTTTCGTCACTCGACTCACCGTACAGTTTAAGGCCAATTGGATTTCTCCCAATGTATCTTGCCAAGACCTGCTGCTAGTTTCGACTGCGGTTAATAAATTTTTCAAAGTATCCATAGTGCGTTCAACCTGCCCATTTGCTCTGCTTGCACCGGTTGCAACCAAATGCAAATTTATCTTTTCTTGTACACAAAACTCACTGAGTCTAGTTCTGGCAAAACACCTACCATGATCTGCTATTATGCGATTTTGTACTCCAAATAAAGATTGCTGCCGCCGTTACAGCATTTATGCAATTTTCAGCATCTATTTTAAGGGTGTGAGTTAACACAACGAATTTAGTAAAGGCATCTACTTGAACGATGACATACTCTTTTTATACTCGTTTCCCAAAGGGAAAAAGAGTATATTGGTTTTGTGAAATGTCCGTCTGTCCGTCTGTCCGTATGAATGCAATATTTTTCTACGCTATTGAAGCTAGAGACTTGAAATTTGGAACATATACTCGTGTATACCCTCGAATTATAAAGTGTCAAGATTTTCCGGATACGCCCACTAGGGGCGTGGCAAATCGGAAAATGGTTGCGCCCATAGTTAAGAAATCATATTAGTTGAAGAGCTAGAGAGTTGAAATTTGGAATGTATACTTGCGTTGACCACCCAAGCTCAAAAAGATATGGCGGATATATCTACGCCCATTGGGGGCGTGGCAAATCGGGAAAACTGTAACTTCTACAGTTTAAAAGCTAGAATGCTGAAATTTGGCACGTAAATTAACGCTACGATTCTATAAAGATTCATAAAAAGATTTGGTGTCTACGCCCACTGGGGGCGTGGCAAATCGGATCTGAATATATAGTGATTTTACAAGATCAGCTATATTTTGAGCACTATTGATGCTAGAGACTTGAAATTTGATATATATACTCGGATAAGCAACCCAAGATCAAAAAGATATGGCGGACATACCTACGCCTTCAGGGGGCGTGGCAAATCGTAAAAAGCTTATAGCTCCTACAGTTTTAGAGCTAGACGATTCAAAATTGGATGTTTGTGTTACTGGGGGCCTCCTCTATTGGTATATCGAAAAAATACCCTGTAACTTTCACATTTTTGGAGTGTAAGCATCCAAACTTTGCAGTTACGTTACCCTAGACTCCTTCTAGGAACTTGCCAAATATGATTTGTCTACGCCTTCTGGGGGCGTGGCAAATTGGCAACAAAATTTGTAACGCCCAGCTGCAAAATTCATATGCCTGTGCCACCTGTATAAATAAGCTTAATAAGAATTGCTAAGACGACAAACGGCATTTCTGAGAAATATATGTAATTCGATTTAATGTTGAAGTTCTGCAAATAATTTATCTGCTAAAATTATCATTTTTCGTATAGCCTAGGTCAGTTATGTTATTTTCTTTTTGTGTGTGTGACCCTGACAAAAAATGTAAATATCAAATACCGATATTTGTGTAATCGACTTAGTCCGAACAAAATTATTTACACACACAAAAATTGACGATAGGTCCCATCAGGTATGTGTGCATGTAGGCACGAACAGCTGTGCAACTATTTTCATGCCGTCGCCGCCGCGTCTCGAACGCGGACCCTTTTGCTTACACGCTTTTCATCTACCTGCTGCGCCACATAAGTTTTGCATTGCCTGTTGGCAAATCCGAAACTACTTCACTACAAGGGCGACTTTTGACAAATACAAAACTATAGAAGCTGCTGTTAATGCAAACACAATATAAACATAAATCAATCGCAATTGTGATTCTTAGAAAAAGCTGAAATGCGCGCATATGAACGTATATATTTATATGTATGTGTACATACAAAAACAGTGGTCGGTTGAATGTATGCGTATAAACGGCGATATTTGACAAATACAAAACTAAAGAAGCGGCTGAAAATGCAAGCACAACTCAATAACAATTTTGGTTGAAGAATATGCTAGAATGAATGGCGCTGAATTTATTTGTGACCGTGCATAAGCAAACGCGCTTGCACGTTTCAATGTATGTACATATGTGTAAATGTAAATATATTTTGCTGTCGCTGCTTAACGCGTGCGTGTCATAATTGGCCAAACGTTTTGTTTAATAGATTGCGACTGACTTAACGGAACTTGATGAAACTTTCAGCATATGATTCTATTGCATTTTTTACATTTTATAAAAATGCTAATTCATTCACATAGTTATATTTGCAAAAATTGAAATTGCATAAAATTCACATGAATCTACATAAATGCAAAATTTTAGATAAATTATTAAATTTAAAATACCAGATGCCCATGTGGGAAACGAGTATGACGCTGTAGGTCTCGCCCTAAAGCAACGTTCTTACTTGTTTTTTTTTTTATCAGACTTTCCACTCAACTTTCCAGTTATGCCTACGTGTATCGTGTTCCAAGGTGTGTCAATTTTTGGTAGTGGATGAAGTCTAGCCTGGATGATGACTTTGACATCTTGCAAGTAATATAGTTTTCAACAAACTTTCGTATGTACTTAGTCATGTGATCAAACCAATAATAATCATAAGCATTATCTAAAGTCTTCTCCCAACCTAAGTGCATAATTGACTCGTGAATCTGATTTATTACAGACCATCTAAATGCTCTTGGAGCAATTGGCAAGGAACGAGTTCTACCATTTCTCTGAATTTTCCGATAAATTATTCCTGCTCTTAGCTCGTAAGTTCTTGCAATGTCCTCGGCAAGAGAATTAACTTTTAATTTAGTTACAATATTAATAATATCGGAATCTTTACGCTGTTCAGCCATAAGCCCTTCACTAGATATCTCTGCTAAATTGACTCGTTTCTCAGAAATTTTACAAGTATCAATCGCATCCGCGGATGGAAGATTTCTGGAAATGAAGTCAGCATGAGCCATACTGCAAATCAAATAAGAACGACTGTAAATAAGCCCACCATCTTTGCGCCCTGGGAGACAGATCATGTTTAGTCCTTGACGCCTTAAGGGAATTACAGTCAGTAAAACAACAAAATTTCTATCCAGTAAATAATGGAGAAAATGTTTTATGGACAAAACAACAGGGAGAGTCTTGGACTAAGCCTGTATGGCCTCCTTTGGACAATTTTTCTTGGGTCATTTAGTTTAATTTTCATTTTACCCGAACTAACTCTAGACAAAGGAATCCCATTTATAAAATATTTTGAACAATTTTCCAATAAACTTTTTAATTCATCACAGTCTTCACCATCAAGACCTGTGTCTAAGTCATAAAATTTATCTTCGTTAACACAATGATTAACAGTTTTTGTTTTAATAATTTCAAATTTCCCTAGTGAAATTATGACACTAAATCCAAGCGAAAATATTTCTCGACCAACAATTATGTCATTTTTCATATAATTATTTTCTAAAACATGAATCAAAATCTCCATTTGATAATTATTAATATTTACGTTGGTAAGCATTTGCAATGTGCTGCAAATGCTGCCATTGCCAATGCCCTCCAACCTCACAACATTATTTAATCTTTTAACAGCTAGCTTAGCACTTATCTGTCGGTTGATTAATGAACACTCCGCGCCAGAGTCAAACGTTGTAGCAATTTAACAACTTCGCACAGTTGCACTTACACCGTCACAAGGGCACTACCTTTTTTATCATTTTTCTACCAAAATAATGTTTGTCGTAGAGCACCATGCCGACGCATCGGCGCCAACAAGGTCTGCATTGAATTTTGGCAGAGCAACCGCGTTTTTATTTGTGTTTTCGGAAATCGTTGCTTGAAATGTTTTTACGAGTTATGTTAAGTTTCTATTTTGCAACTCTATTAGTGCTTTCCACGGCTCAGCTTCGTTGTTAGGTGCCGAGCCCGATCCCACTTCTGATATCAACGCGTCACTTAATTCTTCCATTTTAATATCCGCGCAGCGAGTTTCGGTAGCCGAAGTCCAGAATAGAACTGACTTGCGTGGCACACTTACTGTTTGTACCCACCACCGAACCACGCTCGGCGACAGCGACACAACGCTGTCGCCCCGCTAAACGACCAATCACAACACAATTAGAAGCTGATGCAACATTACTGATGTGTTGTAATTGTACTTGTGGTGAATTATCCAATACTGAATACTCATACACTTACACATACAGTAAATAGCAACGCGCGAGTTATGCCATCAGCATCACTTCCCAAAGTGTCAACTGACACCATAACAGCAGCGGCACTTCCAATAGCAATAGTTGATACGAAAGGCTTGCAATCTTCCTTAATGTAGCCAAGACCAGAAGTGTCATATAATTGGAGACACTTTTGTAAACATAAATAAGTATCGCAGCCCAGCTGCATAAGATAAACACTTTTGTAAACATAAATGAGCTTCGCAGCTCAGCCGCATAAGATAAGCAAACTTCAACCCAGCATACCCAATATTGTAAACACAAACAATCATAGCCAGAAAATGGTATAAGAATCCTCTTAGAATTGAGTAAGAGAACAGTTGTATTATTGATTTCAAATAAAGAACATGTATTGAACTGTATAAAGGGAATACATAATTGGCGCAGCCGGTAAACGGAGTAACATAATTCGAAACGTTTTTGTGAAATCTTATAAAAGTGAACAAAAATAATAATCGAAGTTACAAAATCCAAAAATGTTTGTGAAATCTTCTAAAAGTGAACAAAAATAAGAAACGGAGTAACGAAATTCGAAAATTTTTGTGAAATCTTATAAAAGTAAACAAAAATAATAATCGGAGTTACAAAATTCGAAAAAAAAAGGTTTTGTGAAATCTTATAAAGTGAACAAAACTAAAAAGAATTAACTATTAACAACAATAACAAATAATAATTGTGGAAACTTTGGATATTATCCAAGCAAACGAAACAATTAATCAAATTAATTCGAAAGAAGTGAATAATACAATTCAATAAAATGGAAAATCAACAACAAATATTTGAAATGCAGCAATGCATTCAATTATTAACGAATGTAATCATCGCAAGAGAAGGTGAAGGAAGAAACCCAATTACAAATCAAAGAAACTGCATCGAGAAGGAAACGAGATACCTACCAACATTCAATGGGCAGGATGGAACTTTACATGGATTCGTGTCTGCAGTGGACCAGATCATGGAGGAGTACGATGACAACGACCAGGTCTTCACTGTTATTTTCAACACCAAAATACAAGGTCAGGCTAGAACTATGCTTAATATTAACCCACCAGCAAATTGGACGGAATGTAAACATCGTTTGAGACATCATTATAGACCAAGAACGGATCAGATGGGATTAACTAGGAAAATCAATAACTTAAGAGTAACAAGTGTAAGAGACCTTGATAACAAAATAAGAACAATCGTTGAGGAAATTACTGATTTTTCGGTCTTTGAAAATAATAGTAGATTAGTTGACATTTTAAGTGGATTATTAATTCAAAGAGTTAAAGAATTAGCATGTGGTCCGATGGCAATTGCCTTAATGAACAAAACAACTTTAACAGATTTAAGAAATGAACTTTCTAATTTCGTTGGTCTAAATTTTGGAAATTTGAATCAAAAATTATTAATAAACAAGTAAGAAAACTCTAGTCGGAGGTGCCCGACTAGGAGATACCCTGAGCCCCGTCCCATTTGCATTGTTTAATACGCTATGTAGCTTGCATATAACATTAAATTTTGCAAAATTAAATTATAATTTTGAAATTTTATTCAACTAGAATGTATGTAAATCAAAAACAAATTAATAATTAAATAAATAAACAAAAAAATGAAAAGAAAGCAAACATCACCGCACCTGGACTCGAACCTGCATCTATTTACTACATGTGTAACGTTAAAGCGCGTCATCTCAACTAGCACGACCACTTCATGTTTATAGATTTAAAAAAAAAATATAAAAAAGTTATGCTGTTGTCACTGAGTTTCGAACCCGGGACCTTTCGTTTACGCGCTTTGTGTCTATCCACTACGCTACACCATTATTCCGTTGCTTGTTGGCAAAACGCAAAGTAGTACTACAATGCGATATGTTACAAATACAAAACTAAAGAAGCAGATCAATCGCAGTTGTAATTCTTAGAATATGCTGAAATGCGCGCATATGAACGTATGAGTATGTGTACATACAAAAAAGGTGGTCTGTCTCAATGTATGCGTGTAAAGGGCGATATATGACAAATACAAAACTACAGAAGCGGCTGAAAATGCAAACAGAATTTGGTTGAAGAATATGCTAGAACGAATGGCCTTGAATGTATTTGTGCCCATGCATAGTAGACGCGCTTGCACGTTTCAATGTATGTGTAAATGTTTTTTGCTGCGCGTCGCTGCTTGCCACGTGCGTGTGATTATTGGCCAAACGTTTTGTTTAATAAATCGGGACTGACTTAACGGATTTTGATGAAACTTTCAGCATATGATTCTATTGAATTTTTTACATTTTATAAAAATGCGAATTTATTCACATGGTTATATTTGGAACAGACTCTCAATGTGTGTTTGAAGGCAGGGGGGGGGGGGTAATTAGTAAAAAGAGCCGGTATCCAAAAAATAAAAAAATTGAAATTGCATAAAATTCACATTAATCTATATACAAAATTTGAGGAGTCTAGCTCTAAAGGTGTGGGAGATAAAATTTAATAACCTGTTTTCGATAAGGTTTAAAATCGATAACAATACAACAAAAATAGATATCGTTTTTTGGTAACAAACTTGACCTGCGCGTGCTATCCACGGACCCAACAAAAAAAATTCAAGTCTCTAGGTCAACTACGTTCTGAGATCGACGCGTTCAAACATACGGACAGACGGACGGACGGACGGACGGACGGACGGACAGACGGACAGACGGACGGACAGACAGACGGACAGGGCTAAATCGACTCAGCTCGTCGCCCTGATCAAGAATATATATACTTTGTGGGGTCTGACACGCCTCCTTCTGCCTGTTACATACATTTAACAAAACCATTATACCCTGATTTCCCATTTTCAATGGGCTCAGGGTATAAAAATGACAATAATTATCCATCAAAATATAATAACAGACAATTCAACCAGAACTCAAGACAAGACACAGACAACAGAAATTACAACGAAAATAATCAAACATATAATAATTACCAAAGACAAGACCGGCAACAGAATAGCCAAATAGTTAAAAATAATCAACAACAAAGTCAGAACGTAAGACAAAATCAGAATTTTAACAGACAATACAGTCAGAACATAAGACAACCCCAAAATTTTAACAGACAACAACAAAGCCATAACATAAGACAAAATCAAAATTTTAATAGACAAATAAATCAGAATATTCGACAAAATTATCAGCAACCAGAACCAGAAGCAATGAGTGTAGACAATTTAAATGATGAAGAAGTAAATAATAATTCAAATTACGAAAATAAACAAGAAGAGTTTTTTACCAACTAGCCTCGGAAAAAAGAAAAGTTTTTATTAGGGGAACTATAAAGGGGGATACTTTTCTAATTTTAGTAGATACTGGATCTACTATAAGTATATTGAACACTAAAAATATATGTAAATCAAAGTATAAAATAATCGAAAAATTTTCAAAAGCTATTTACACTATTAATGGAAATATAAAAAATGACAGTTATTTAGTTAAAACAAAAGTACCAAGCGAATTCAAATATGCAGATTGTGCAAGAATAAGATGGGTAGCTATGTCCTTGGAAAAATCATATGATTTTCTATTGGGCATGGATTTTATCCAAAGAAATTTTGAAAATATTGATTTTAAAAACGAAATAATTAAGCTTTGCAATGGAGTCGAAATTCCATTCCTTTCCAAATTATCAGAAGATGTTTGTGTAATGGAAGTAGGCGAAATTGATGACTTCAAGCTAGAAGGGCTTAATGCGGAGGAAGCCCAGATAGTAAAAAATCTTACGAAAAAATATGATAAACTATATTTTAAGGAGGGTGATCAGTTAACTAACACTAATACAATAGTTCACAATATTAAAACCGCAACAGATCAACCCATAAATTCAAAGCTCTATAGAGTTTCTCCAAAATATGAAGAAGAAATAAGAAAACAAATAATAGAAATGGAAAAAAGTGGAATAATAAGAAAAAGTAAAAGTAAATATAGCTCTCCTATATGTGTAGTTAAGAAAAAAATTGATAATTCAGGAATTCAAAAATATCGTTTCTGTGTAGATTATAGAAGATTAAACCAAGTAACCGTTTCAGATAAGTATCCAATACCTATTATGGACGCTGTATTAGATAAACTTGGTAAAGCCCAATATTTTACTACACTTGATTTAGCGAAAGGCTATCATCAAATATTAATGGCAGAAGTTGATATAGAAACAAGTAAGAGTGCTCTAGTCGAGACTGCTCGACTAGGAGATACCCTGAGCCCTGTGAGCCAAATATCATATCATTCTATGCTCTTTTTAAGCATGCATAAAAACAACATATACACACGCATACATACATATGTACGCACGCATAGGCGCGCGCTCTGCCAACTGCGCAGTCGACGCAGCGACTTAATTGCTTAATAACTTTCCTTAGCGATTGACTAACTGCATACAACTTTCACAACTTATTAATGGCATTTATATGTGTGTATTTGCCAAAGCACAAGTCTCTAGTATTTGATTTACGCTTTTTACAAATAGGGGACTATTGGGGGCGAATGGGGCGTGGCATCCAAAATCTAAAGATTACGTAATCTCCGTATTCATTACACGCACCTACACAGCAAATTTGAAGTGTCTAGCTCGAACAATGTAAAAACTACACTTTAAAAACTTATTTTCGATAAGCATTAAAATCGATAACATTACAACAAAAATAGTTATCGTTCATACGAAGCAAACTTGACCTGCGCGTGCTGTACACGGACCTACAAAAAAAATTTCAGCTGTCTAGCTCGTCTACGTTCTGAGATCGACGCGTTCAAACATACGGACAGACGGACGGACGGACGGACGGACGGACGGACAGACGGACAGACAGACAGACAGACAGACGGACAGGGCTAAATCAACTCAGCTCGTCGCCCTGATCAAGAATATATATACTTTGTGGGGTCTGACACGCCTCCTTCTGCCTGTTACATACATTTAACAAAACCATTATACCCTGATTTCCCATTTTCAATGGGCTCAGGGTATAAAAACAGCTTTTATAACACCAATGGGATTATATGAATATGTTAGAATGCCATTTGGATTAAAAAATGCTCCAGCTACATTCCAACGTTTAATGAATGAAATATTGAGGGATTATATAAACAAAATTTGTGTGGTATATCTTGATGATATTTTAATTTTTTCAACACTTGAAGAACACAAAATTGCTCTAGAAAAAATTTTCAAAGTACTTAGAAATCATAATTTGAAAATACAACCAGATAAATGTTCGTTTATGAAAAAACATACCGAATATTTGGGTCATATTCTCACAAAAGAAGGGTTCAGACCAAATCCAAGAAAAATAGAAGCAATAAAAGAAATTCCATTACCAAAAACGGAAAAACAATTAAAAGGATTTTTAGGCATGACAGGATTCTATAGAAAATTTATTAAAGACTATTCCAAAATAGCTTACCCAATGATAAGATATTTACAAAAAGGGGTATCAATTAATACAAATGATCCACAATTTATAGATGCATTTGAAAATCTTAAAGCGCTCATAAGTTCACACCCAATATTAAAATATCCAGAATTTGACAAACCCTTTACAATTACTACAGATGCCAGTGATTTTGCCATAGGTGCAGTTTTATCTCAACAGGGACAACCAATTGGTTATGTTTCAAGAACACTTAATAAACATGAGAAAAATTATAGTACAATTGATAAAGAATTTTTGTCTATTATACATGCAGTAAATTATTTTAAACACTATTTGATTGGAAATAAATTTCAAATTATAACAGATCATGCTCCTATAAAATACTTAAATTCAAAATTCAAAGGAAAAGAGATGACAGCTAGACATCAAAGATGGATTTTAAAGCTACAGGAATTTGATTATGATATTATATATTTAAAAGGTAAAGATAATAAAGTAGCAGATTTTTTAAGCAGACAGGAGACAGCACAATTAATCAATACAGAAAATAAAGAAGAATCAAATTTTGATATAACAAATACACAACATTCAGCATATGAAGAGGAATTGACTCATTTTTACATAAAAAATTATATTGTTAATAAATATAAAATTCAGATAATAATTACCTACTCAGCAACAGATAATATTCGTATATACCATGGAAGAAAAATAATTGAAGTAAATCCAGCAGATACAGAAAATGAGATTGAAATAAAATTACAAAATAATATAGAGAAAGGAACAGTAGGAATTTTTTCAGAAGTACCAGACTCAGAATATCATAAAATACAATGTATATTAATCAACATTTTTTCTCACTCAAAAAATATAAAATTTTTTAAATGTACAAAAAGAGCACAAGAAATTTCAACAGAGGAAGAATTACATAAACAAATTTCAATTTACCATTCAAAAGATTCATTACACAGCGGTATAAGCGAAACATTCAATTCCCTAAAAGACAAAATCTATTTTCCAAAGTTAAGGGAACATATTCAATTAATAATAGCAAATTGCAGAAAATGCAAAGAAATTAAGTATGATAGGAAACCAATAAAACCAAACTTTCAATTTACAGAAACACCGGATACAAAAAACCAAATTATACATTTAGACATATTTCATATAAAACACAAATCGTTTGTTACAATCATAGATAAACTTACAAAATTTGCAGTTGCTTATAATATTATAGATAGAAATTGGCGAACAAAGATGCAAATTATGATAGAACATTTTGCAAAATTTAATAAACCACAGAAAATAATAATGGATAATGAGTTTAGATCAGAACATATAATACAGTTTTTAAACAATGAAAATATTTCAATACATTATACTAAACCCAATTCACATACAGGAAACGCTGATATTGAAAGATTACATTCTACACTAATTGAGATAATAACAGGAATAGATAATAATGAACTATCTATGGAATCTAAAATTCAATTAGCAATAATAGCTTACAATAAACGTTATCATTCAACAATAAAATGTACACCAAATTATGCTAAAGAAATAGAAGATGCACATAAATTAAAAATGACTATCGAGGAACGTAAGAAAATGATTATAAACAAAAGAAATAATACAAGAGAAGAATACAATGAACAAAGACATGATGGTCCAATTAAAAACTATAAAAGAGTCAGACATAAGGATGAGCCTTATTTTAGATATGCAGAGTTAAAAAACATTCATCTAAGTAACATTAAAAGACCGTTAAAACAGGAAATTAACAATCCCAACGAAAATAACCCAAATTGATAGCAGATTTGACAAAGATTTTTTTTTTCTTTCTTTATTTCCCAGATATTAATCATGTTAGCCATCATTATAACCAGGTTCAATACAGTACAGACAAGATTACAAATGGAACCGATATTAGTAAGTGCAGGTTATGCACCCATACAGATTCATCAAACCGAAATAGTAAATGAAACAATAATTATATTACACATCATTAACATAAACCCACTTCAAAATATTATAAAACAGATAGAAACAAACATAAGAACAGCTAATATTACAGACAGTGAGGAATTATTTGCAGAAATCAAATTAATAAAGGCAAAGATTAAATCCATTACACCTTTTAGCAGAAATAAAAGAGGACTTATAAATATAGCAGGAACAGCATATAAATGGTTGTTTGGACTAATGGACGACGAAGACAGGACGGATATATTAGAACATCTTGATATAATTGACCAAAATAACCATAACACAATAAATAATTTGAACCAACAAATAATAGTAAACTCACAATTCAACGACACAATTCATAGTTTAGCAGAAACAATTAAGCATGACCGAATAATTATTAACGAAACACTTACAAGCATAAATGATCAAAATAAAAGAATTTTAATGAAAATCCTATACAATGACCAAATGCAGAAATTAAAAAATATTGAGTATAAAGTAAATTACATTCAAGAAAATATAGCCTCTGCAAAGAATAATATAATTTTACCAGAAATTTTATCAGAAGAAGAAATAAACAAATTTGATATTGATTTTTATAAATTAAAATTAATTCGTATGGGTATTTTAAAATACAAAAATAATTGCATAATTATAGCAATAAAAATTCCGAAAAATTATATTATATATTATATTATATGTTAAGTTACTGATCCCAATGCCTAACACAGATTATATACAAATCGACCAAGAAAATTTATTAATTATAGAAATTAATAATAAGACATTGGAATATAAACCAAACACAATATTAAAGGAACTTAAACTAAGTAAAAGTTGCACTACTACCAATAGTTGTAAATTTATATTTAATAACATCACAAGTATTGAAGAAATAGATGACGACACAATAATAATAAAAAATGCCAGAAAAGAAAAACTACATCAAAACTGTGACAAAAGAAATATTATATTAAATGGAAATAACCTCATACAATTTGGAAATTGTAAAATACAAATTTTAAAAGAAACATTTTCTAACGAAAAAATAGAATTTTATGAAAAATTTTTTTATCCCACAGAATTATTAAATCAAACCTACAAAAACACTATTAATTTTGATCACCTAACAATAAAAAACTTTGAAAATTTAAAAGAAATCACAAAATTGAAATATGAAAAAAAAGTAACAAATAGTATTATGTTAATATTTTTAATCATTTTTATATTTTTTATCATTTATATATACTTACGTTGCAAAAGGCAAAATATTAACATTAATTTAAAAAGAATTCAGGAGAATTCATACTCTAAGAGGGGAGGAGTTATGCCATCAGCATCACTTCCCAAAATGTCAACTGACACCATAACAGCAGCGGCACTTCCAATAACAATAGTTGATACGAAAGGCTTGCGATCTTCCTTAATGTAGCCAAGACCAGAAGTGTCATATAATTGGAGACACTTTTGTAAACATAAATAAGTATCGCAGCCCAGCTGCATAAGATAAACACTTTTGTAAACATAAATGAGCTTCGCAGCTCAGCCGCATAAGATAAGCAAACTTCAACCCAGCATACCCAATATTGTAAACACAAACAATCATAGCCAGAAAATGGTATAAGAATCCTCTTAGAATTGAGTAAGAGAACAGTTGTATTATTGATTTCAAATAAAGAACATGTATTGAACTGTATAAAGGGAATACATAATTCGCGCATACCGCAGTACACTCCGAAATATATATATATATATATATATATATATATATATATATATATATATATATATATATATATATATATATATATAAAATTTTTAAATTTCAACATACCATTTATTTATCTTTCATTTTAATTCATTTTTATTCAAATTCAATTTTTAAACTCAAGATTAAAATTTAAAAAAAATGTAATATCATATATATCATCAAAAATCAAATATAAAAAAAAAATAATATAAATAATAAATAACAATAATAATTCAGTTTTTATACAATAAAAATTAGAAAATAACTCCATAGATATACGTTATTATTTTAAAGGAGGATGTTCCGTAATATCAAGTGATCACTGTACTCAGTGAAACACATTAAAAATATTATTAATATAATGTACCACTTTGTTACAATATTTATGCAACCTTGCGATCACTACAGTACAGATGTTCAAAATAGTCCAGCGGATCTATTTATTAGCAGAACACTGTTTGGTTTATTGCAATTAATAAAATAACAAGTAAGAACGTTGCCTTAGGGCGAAAGCTAATGCGTCATACTCGTTTTCCACAGGGGCATCACGTATATTAAATTTAATAATATATCTCAAATTTTGCCTTTATGTAGATTCATGTGAATTTTATGCAATTTCAATTTTTGCAAATATAACCATGTGAATGAATTAGCATTTTTATAAAATATAAGAAATTCAATAGAATCATATGCTGAAAGTTTCAAGTTCCGTTAAGTCAGTCCCAATCTATTAAACAAAACGATTGGCAAATTATCACACGCACGTGTTAAGCAGCGACAGCAAAAAACATTTACATTTACACATACATTGAAACGTGCAAGCGCGTCTGCTATGCATGGGCACAAATAAATTCAACGCCATTAATTCTAGCATATTCTTCAACCAAAATTGTTAATGAGTTGTGTTTGCATTTTCAGCCGCTTCTTTAGTTTTGTATTTGTCTAATATCGCCATTTACACGCATACTTTCAAACCAATCACCGTTTTTGTATGTACACATATACATAAATACATACGTTCATATGCGCGCATTTCAGCATTTTCTAAGAATCACAATTGTGATTGATTTGCATTAACAGCAGCTTCTATAGTTTTGCATTTGTCAAAAGTCGCCCTTGTAGTGAACTAGAGTCTGATTTGAAAACAGCGACTTTTTTTTCTTCTCTTTATTTTGTTTATTTAATTATTTATTTAATTATATAATTATTTTTGATTGACATACAAATCTGCTAGTCGGGCACCCCCGATTAGAGCTTTCTTACTTATACATTATACTTATACATTAAGTATAACATAATGCAAGAGTTTCGCACATGGGCAGATAAATACATAGATACATATACACATGTAAGCAAGCGAATGTAAGTGTAAGTAACGTGTACATCATCACAACAAATTCAAATTCAATTGTTGTGCGCTGATGTTTGTGCCTACACGTACATACATACATGATGGGCCCTATCGTAAATATTTTTGTGTGGAATAATTTTGTTCTGAATGAGGAGTCTATGTGTAATCGATAAAAAAAAATATAGGATGATGGTATGGTCACACACACAAAAAGAAAATAACATAACTGACCTAGGCTATACAAAAAATGATAATTTTAGCAGATAAATTATTTGCAGAACTTCAACATTAAATCGAATTACATATATTTCGTAATTGTTGGAAGCTGCCGAGCTTTTTCGGCAACTCTGGCTCCAATCATTTACGAAGGCAAAATAATAAAACCACGATTTAATTTAGCTTATTATTTATTAGTTTAATGCCTAGTCCGCGATGATCGTGTAGGCAAAGTTAATACAGTTTACAATAGAGATGGTTATCCGTCTAAGACAGACGACGACAGTTGATCTAGACATCACAGATGAGACATCACAGATGCGAATGTGCGAATGCGATGATTATCCGTCTATGAGAGACGATGGTTATCCGTCTATGAGAGACGATGGTTATGCGTCTATGAGAGACGATGGTTATCCGTCTATGAGAGACAATGGTTATCCGTTTGAGAGAGACGATGGTTATCCGTCTAAGACAGACGATGAATTCAGTTTAGAATCTTTTGTTACGTAAGAAATTTAAATCTAAAATTGGGAGTAAACTTTAATAAAAATGATACAGTAAACCCATTATATAATCTAGATGATTATGCTAAGGAAATAAAATTTAGGCTAGAAGTTGCATATAAAAGTACTAGAGTTATGTTAGAAAAAGCCAAGGCTTATGGGAAACTAGAATATGATAAAAAGGGTTAGCATTTTGATTTAAATGTAGGAGATAAAGTACTAATAAGAAATGAAACAGGGCATAAATGAGCCCTAGCATATATAGGACCATATACAGTAGATAAAATTGGAGATAATTAAAATGTTTTCATTAAGGATAGTAAGAATAGGAAACAGAAAGTACATAATGGTAGGCTATAAAGATTGAATAATTACAAAGTTTCATAAATTCGGTTTGATCAACTCAAAAAAAAACAAGTAAGAACGTTGCTTTAGGGCGAGACCTACAGCGTCATACTCGTTTCCCACATGGGCATCTGGTATTTTAAATTTAATAATTTATCTCAAATTTTGCATTTATGTAGATTCACGTGAATTTTCTGCAATTTCAATTTTTGCAAATATAACTATGTGAATGAATTAGCATTTTTATAAAATGTAAAAAATGCAATAGAATCATATGTTTCATCAAGTTCCGTTAAGTCAGTCGCAATCTATTAAACAAAACGTTTGGCCAATTATGACACGCACGCGTTAAGCAGCGACAGCAAAATATATTTACATTTACACATATGTACATACATTGAAACGTGCATGCGCGTTTGCTTATGCACGGTCACAAATAAATTCAGCGCCATTCATTCTAGCATATTCTTCAACCAAAATTGTTATTGAGTTGTGTTTGCATTTTCAGCCGCTTCTTTAGTTTTGTATTTGTCAAATATCGCCCTTTATACGCATACATTTAACCGACCACCGTTTTTGTATATACACATATAAATACATACATACGTTCATATGCGCGCATTTCAGCTTTTTCTAAGAATCACAATTGCGATTGATTTATGTTTATATTGTGTTTGCATTAACGGCAGCTTCTATAGTTTTGTATTTGTCAATAGTCGCCCTTGTAGTGAAGTAGTTTCGGATTTGCCAGCAGGCAATGCAAAACTGATGTGGCGCAGCAGGTAGATGAAAAGCGTGTAAGCAAAAGGGTCCGCGTTCGAGACGCGGCGGCGACGGCATGAAAATAGTTGCACAGCTGTTCGTGCCTACATGCATACATACCTTATGGGACCTATCGTCAATTTTTTTGTGCGTTAATAATTTTGTTCGGACTAAGTCGATTACACAAATATCGGTATTTGATGTTTACATTTTTTGTCAGGGTCACACACACAAAAAGAAAATAACATAACTGACCTAGGCTATACGAAAAATGATAATTTTAGCAGATAAATTATTTGCAGAACTTCAACATTAAATCGAATTACATATATTTCTCAGAAATGCCATTTGTCGTCTTAGCAATTCTTATTAAGCTTATTTATATAGGTGGCACAGGCATATGAATTTTGCAGCTGGGCGTTACAAATTTTGTTGCCAATTTGCCACGCCCCCAGTAGGCGTAGACATATCATATTTGGCAAGTTCCTAGAAGGAGTCTAGGGTAACGTAACTGCAAAGTTTGGATGCTTACACTCCAAAAATGTGAAAGTTACAGGGTATTTTTTCGATATACCACGCCCCCAAAGGCGCGTAAGATTTATTTTTGGGGAATCAATAGAGGAGGCCCCCAGTAACACAAACATCCAATTTTGAATCGTCTAGCTCTAAAACTGTAGGAGCTATAAGCTTTTTACGATTTGCCACGCCCCCTGAAGGCGTAGGTATGTCCGCCATATCTTTTTGATCTTGGGTTGCTTATCCGAGTATATATATCAAATTTCAAGTCTCTAGCATCAATAGTGCTCAAAATATAGCTGATCTTGTAAAATCGCTATATATTCAGATCCGATTTGCCACGCCCCCAGTGGGCGTAGACACCAAATCTTTTTATGAATCTTTATAGAATCGTAGCGTTAATTTACGTGCAAAATTTCAGCATTCTAGCTTTAAAACTGTAGAAGTTACAGTTTTCCCGATTTGCCACGCCCCCAATGGGCGTAGATATATCCGCCATATCTTTTTGAGCTTGGGTGGTCAACGCAAGTATACATTCCAAATTTCAACTCTCTAGCTCTTCAACTAATATGATTTCTTAACTATGGGCGCAACCATTTTCCGATTTGCCACGCCCCTAGTGGGCGTGGCCGGAAAATCTTGACACTTTATAATTCGAGGGTATACACGAGTATATGTTCCAAATTTCAAGTCTCTAGCTTCAATAGCGTAGAAAAATATTGCATTCATACGGACAGACGGACAGACGGACAGACGGACAGACGGACATTTCACAAAACCAATATACTCTTTTTCCCTTTGGGAAACGAGTATAAAAAAAAAAAAAAAAAAAAAATATATATATATATATATATATATATATATATATATATATATATATATAACATTTTTAAATTTCAACATACCATTTATTTATCTTTCATTTTAATTCATTTTTATTCAAATTCAATTTTTAAACTCAAGATTAAAATTTAAAAAAAATGTAATATCATATATATCATCAAAAATCAAATATAAAAAAAAATAATATAAATAATAAATAACAATAATAATTCAGTTTTTATACAATAAAAATTAGAAAATAACTCCATAGATATACGTTATTATTTTAAAGGAGGATGTTCCGTAATATCAAGTGATCACTGTACTCAGTGAAACACATTAAAAATATTATTAATATATTGTACCACTTTGTTACAATATTTATGCAACCTTGCGATCATTACAGTACAGATGTTCAAAATAGTCCAACGGATCTATTTATTAGCAGAACACTGTTTGGTTTATTGCAATTAATAAAATAACAAGTAAGAACGTTGCCTTAGGGCGAAAGCTAATGCGTCATACTCGTTTTCCACAGGGGCATCACGTATATTAAATTTAATAATATATCTCAAATTTTGACTTTATGTAGATTCATGTAAATTTTATGCAATTTCCATTTTTGCAAATATAACCATGTGAATGAATTAGCATTTTTATAAAATATAAGAAATTCAATAGAATCATATGCTGAAAGTTTCAAGTTCCGTTAAGTCAGTCCCAATCTATTAAACAAAACGATTGGCAAATTATCACACGCACGTGTTAAGCAGCGACAGCAAAGAACATTTACATTTACACATACATTGAAACGTGCAAGCGCGTCTGCTATGCATGGGCACAAATAAATTCAACGCCATTAATTCTAGCATATTCTTCAACCAAAATTGTTAATGAGTTGTGTTTGCATTTATTTATTTATTTATTTATTTATTTATTATTAAAGACATTGACAAAACTGGAGTCAACTTAAATTTAAACAATAGAAAATTTATATAATTATGAAGCCTAAAATAACATAAATTATCAATAATACCACCAACTCGGTGGGGGTACTTTATTTGCCAGTCCGGCCAGCTATGCCCCAATTCACAGCCATTTTAGTCAGTGATATTATAGAAGCTATACAAGATAGAGAGTATTTGTTGGAAACTTACAAATTAAATTAATTATAGTCTTAGATATAAGTACAAAATTTAAGATTTAAGATTACAGGTTACTACGAAGATGACCTGCAAGCAATGATTTTATTAAGGGAAGAGAGAGTTCAGAGGAGAACACATGATAATATTTATTATAATTACTACATAACACGTGAAACGCGCTATGCAAAGAATAATCCGATGTGCATAAAGGTAAATACAACGGACGAAAGTGTCTGCTTGTTCTGGAGGGAACAGAAAAATTAAGCTGAACTAACAGACATGGCGAATCAATTTTACCAATAATCAAATTATGTAGGAAAACAATCCCCAGAATTGTTCTACGATTGATTAATGAGGGAAGATTAATAAGAAGAAGCCTACTCTGGTAAGATGGTAAACGAAGATTACGATCCCAGTTTAAATCACGCAACGCAAAAATAAGAAACTGTTTCTGGACCGATTCGATACGATCCTGATACAGTTTATGCTGTGGAGACCAAATAATTGAACAATATTCTAAAATAGGTCGAACCAGCGAAGTATATAATAGTTTTGTGATAAAGGGATCTTTAAACTCCTTTGACCATCGTTTAATAAAACCAAGAGCACCTTTAGCTTCATTTACGATAGTAGAGACATGAAGATTGAAAGAAAATTTTGTGTCAAAAATAACACCCAGATCTTTGACAGTCAAAATTCGTTGCAAGGAAATGTTGTTAATAGTATAATTAACAATATGTGGGATGGTACGACTGAAGGTCATTGTCATACACTTAGAGCAATTTAAATGCAACTGATTAGTCACACACCAACGCTGAAAGGAATTAAGATCATCTTGTAGGAGAAGATGGTCAAGTAAGTTGGAGTATGAAAGGCAGAGCTTTACATCATCTGCATACATAAAAATTTTGGAGTGCACAATACACCTAGGAAGATCATTGATAAAGAGGGTAAAAAGCAGCGGTCCTAAATGACTGCCCTGCGGTACGCCTGATGAAACAGTGATAAGCTTCGAAATTGATGTCCGCAACAATACCCTTTGAGTCCTGCCTTTCAAATAGGATGAAATCCAAGACACAAGTTTAGGGTGAAATCCTAAATGATCAAGTTTGCAAATTAATATATTATGATTAACTGAATCAAATGCTTTGCTGAAATCAGTATAAATAACATCAGTTTGAACAATAAGCTATCGTTAATTAGAGAAGAAAATTCTAATAAATTAGTTGAAGTTGATCGATTCTGGAAAAAGCCATATTGAGATGGCGAAATAATCGATTTACAAAAGTGTTGTAAGTTTGATGTTAAAATCTTTTCAAATAATTTTGGGATAACAGAAAGTTTAGCTATGCCTCTATAATTTGAAATGTCAGACCTTCCACCTTTTTTATGTAATGGAATAATAAATGACTCTTTCCAAATAGATGGAAAAACAGAAGTCTCCAGGGACAAATTGAATAGTTTTAATAAAGGTAACTGTAACGAAGCACTGCATTCCTTTATAACACAACTTGGAATATTATCAGCACCAGGAGAAAAAGATGATTTCAATGTCCGAATGGCTGAAACCAGAGACACAAGGGAAACACTTGGAACATTGATAATATTCGTTGCAGGACTTTCAAATGAGTAAGACGGGGCGTGTGAGACATCGGAAGAATAAGTGGATTGAAAAAATTTTGCAAAAAGATCTGAGGAATCTTGATCATTACAAGTTTTTTCTTCTCCAAGGAAAAACATGGAAGGTAAATTGTATAATTTACGCTTCGAGTTTACAAACGAATAAAATTGCTTCGGATCACGAACGAATTTCCTTTTACAACGTAAAAGGTAATTTTCATAACACCTAGCATTTAAAAGATTAAAATTTGACTTGGCTATTGAGTATTTAGACCAGTCAACGATTGAACCAGACTTTTTAAAATTCTTAAAACATTTGGTTTTAATGTTTCTAAAATTAGAAAGAGTCTGAGTAAACCAGGGGGGCTTATTAGAAGCAGGCCTAGAGTGGTACGAAGGGACACAGACATCAAGGATAGAGCTTAAAGTTTCATAGAAAATATTAGCTGCCAAATTAACATCAACTGAGTCGTATAAAAGCGTCCAGTCATTTGCATTAATTAAATCATTAAGCAAGACAAAATTGCATTTATAAAAACAGCGACGCCTTATTTGGGGAATCGGAGCAGAAATAGGTGACATCTTTATGGAAAACAAGACATCTAAGGTGGGATGATGCAAATCTTCTGGCATACATATAGGGGTTGTTCTGGTAACATTAATGACAGAATCATCATTAATAAAAACCAGATCAAGTGAACGATTCAAATGATTCAAAATAGAGTTCATTTGAAACATTGATAGACTAAACAGTTCATCAAAAAGGTAATGATCTGTAGACGGAACAAGGTAGTTAAAATTGGGAGCTGACGACCAAGTAGTGTTAGGTATATTAAAGTCACCTAGCACTATATATAAGTCATTATCATTTACATGCTCAAAAATTTCTTTAATACAAGTTATATGTTGTGCATACACTTGTACATCAGAAGAGGGAGGAACATATGAGCAAGTGACTTATATGCAAAGAGATGGGAGAGTTATTTTAACCCCAATAATCTCAGCATCATGAAGTGCTTTGAAACTTAATGATTCGGAGAGAATATCGGCCTTAACAGCTATTAAGACACCCCCTCCTCTGCGAATCAATCGATCACATCTATAAATAGTGAAGTTATTAGATAGAATCTCACTATTATAAATTTTAGGACTAAGCCACGTTTCAGTAAACACAATGACATCATATTGAAAACTGAAACTGCTCAAAAATAAACCATTAAGTTTGGAATTTAGGCCTCGAACGTTTTGATATCCCAAAGACAGATTCGGTAAAGAATTTATACTATTTAGTTTTTTGATACAATACTAACTGAAGATTGTACCGAAGTAGGATTCAGTGTTACGGGAGGTAATCGGTTTCGATTCTTAGGCTTGAATTCATGTACAACTATATGCGGTGGCCAAAACTTGGCATCACATATAGTTGTGAAGTGCTCAACCGGCACACTGATTTTAAACGAAGCAATTTCACGTGGTGTTGCGAAATTAAACTTCGAGATAAAAACATTTGCTGAAGACTTATTAGCGATAAACGCTGATATTGCTTCGCACGTCGTGTCAGATGAAAGCCTGGATAAAAAAACCTGCTTTCGAGGAGACACAACTGATAAAGTGGGCACCGTGGGTTCAGAGGTCGCTAACAGATTGTTATTCACTGTTTGAACAACAACCGGGGACGCTCTTACTTTTATAGTGGGACTTTGATTAGGCTCGACAGTTTTAGTAGAAGTACCAGTAGCACCAGGTGGTGTTGACAAGTCTACAGAAGCTGGATTGGAAATAGATTCTGGATTAGGGGAAGTAGGAGCTAAAGAATTTGGAGACAACATTGGTACAGAAGGTGGTACCAATAATGTTGTAGTCTCCATTAGATTGTGTGAAGTTTCAAAATTATACTGTTTTAATATTTCTTCACCAGCTTCTATATCAGTAGAAAGCTGTTTTGAAATATTGCACAGTTTTAAAAATTGAACTCTCACCGAATTATACATCTTGGAAAAATTAATTTGTTTTTCCAAGCAACTCGGGCAAGACCAACGTAAACCACCGCAACCAATTTTGGTAGTGGACATGATTTTGTCATAGTCACGCCCAGTGAGGCCAGCACATTTAGTGTGCATCAAGTTCTCACACAACCAGCAATTAACAAATTGTGCTTGTGCAGAGTCAACAACCTGCCTAAAAGAACATGATTTCTTACAGCATGTCATATTGGCAATTGGGGTTAAACAAAATTGAAGCGAGAAAAAAAACAAAAACAAAAAGCGAAAGAATGCAAAACTAAAAGAGATAAGAACGTGTTGAGAGCACTAAAAACAAACAACAACAAAAAGAGCGGCAATACTAATAAGAATCGCGCACAAATAAGAATACTGTGCACAAAATAAACTAATGAGAACAAATTCAGACACAAGTGTGTATGCAAGCAAAATGTAACATACAACAACAAGTGAGAGCAGATGAAACAGAAAGCCGGCAAACAGCGACGCAAAACAAAAACGATAATAGAAATCAAAATCGCCGATGCACCAAAACCGAAAATGAAAATCGGTAATAACTGAAGCACAAAGCACAGCGGATCAAACCTTGCACAGCAATGTAATGATAGTTATCCAAAGTCAACCGAACGCGACAGTGCGACAATTATGGTGATATAACAAGTGATAATTCAATTAAAACTCAAGAGCACAAAAAAATACGTGTGAACACTCTCAACTGAGAACTCTCTCATTTACAGCCGCTTCTTTTGTTTTGTATTTGTCTAATATCGCCATTAACACGCATACATTCAAACCGATCACCGTTTTTGTACGTACACATATACATAAATACATACGTTCATATGCGCGCATTTCAGCATTTTCTAAGAATCACAATTGTGATTGATTTGCATTAACAGCAGCTTCTATAGTTTTGCATTTGTCAAAAGTCGCCCTTGTAGTGAACTAGAGTCTGATTTGAAAACAGCGACTTTTTTTCTTCTCTTTATTTTGTTTATTTAATTATTTATTTAATTATATAATTATTTTTGATTGACATACAAATCTGCTAGTCGGGCACCCCCGATTAGAGCTTTCTTACTTATACATTATACTTATACATTAAGTATAACATAATGCAAGAGTTTCGCACATGGGCAGATAAATACATAGATACATATACACATGTAAGCAAGCGAATGTAAGTGTAAGTAACGTGTACATCATCACAACAAATTCAAATTCAATTCTTGTGCGCTGCTGTTTGTGCCTACACGTACATACATACATGATGGGCCCTATCGTAAATATTTTTGTGTGGAATAATTTTGTTCTGAATGAGGAGTCTATGTGTAATCGATAAAAAAAAATATAGGATGATGGTATGGTCACACACACAAAAAGAAAATAACATAACTGACCTAGGCTATACAAAAAATGATAATTTTAGCAGATAAATTATTTGCAGAACTTCAACATTAAATCGAATTACATATATTTCGTAATTGTTGGAAGCTGCCGAGCTTTTTCGGCAACTCTGGCTCCAATCATTTACGAAGGCAAAATAATAAAACCACGATTTAATTTAGCTTATTATTTATTAGTTTAATGCCTAGTCCGCGATGATCGTGTAGGCAAAGTTAATACAGTTTACAATAGAGAAATGTAGGTGTTGCTCGCTTGAAGGTGAATTTCGAACTTAAAGAATATAATACAAAACAAGTAAGAACGTTGCTTTAGGGCGAGACCTACAGCGTCATACTCATTTCCCACATGGGCATCTGGTATTTTAAATTTAATAATTTATCTAAAATTTTGCATTTATGTAGATTCATGTGAATTTTATGCAATTTCAATTTTTGCAAATATAACTATGTGAATGAATTAGCATTTTTATAAAATGTAAAAAATGCAATAGAATCATATGCTGAAAGTTTCATCAAGTTCCGTTAAGTCAGTCGCAATCTATTAAACAAAACGTTTGGCCAATTATGACACGCACGCGTTAAGCAGCGACAGCAAAATATATTTACATTTACACATATGTACATACATTGAAACGTGCAAGCGCGTTTGCTTATGCACGGTCACAAATAAATTCAGCGCCATTCATTCTAGCATATTCTTCAACCAAAATTGTTATTGAGTTGTGCTTGCATTTTCAGCCGCTTCTTTAGTTTTGTATTTGTCAAATATCGCCGTTTATACGCATACATTCAACCGACCACTGTTTTTGTATGTACACATACATATAAATATATACGTTCATATGCGCGCATTTCAGCTTTTTCTAAGAATCACAATTACGATTGATTTATGTTTATATTGTGTTTGCATTAACAGCAGCTTCTATAGTTTTGTATTTGTCAAAAGTCGCCCTTGTAGTGAAGTAGTTTCGGATTTGCCAACAGGCAATGCAAAACTTATGTGGCGCAGCAGGTAGATGAAAAGCGTGTAAGCAAAAGGGTCCGCGTTCGAGACGCGGCGGCGACGGCATGAAAATAGTTGCACAGCTGTTCGTGCCTACATGCATACATACCTGATGGGACCTATCGTCAATTTTTGTGTGTGTAAATAATTTTGTTCGGACTAAGTCGATTACACAAATATCGGTATTTGATATTTACATTTTTTGTCAGGGTCACACACACAAAAAGAAAATAACATAACTGACCTAGGCTATACGAAAAATGATAATTTTAGCAGATAAATTATTTGCAGAACTTCAACATTAAATCGAATTACATATATTTCTCAGAAATGCCGTTTGTCGTCTTAGCAATTCTTATTAAGCTTATTTATATAGGTGGCACCGGCATATGAATTTTGCAACTGGGCGTTAAAAATTTTGCTGCCAATTTGCCACGCCCCCAGTAGGCGTAGACATATCATATTTGGCAAGTTCCTAGAAGGTAACGTAACTGTTTGGATGCTTACACTCCAAAAATGTGAAAGTTACAGGGTATTTTTTCGATATACCACGCCCCCAAAGGCGCGTAAGATTAATCAATAGAGGAGGCCCCCAGTAACACAAACATCCAATTTTGAATCGTCTAGCTCTAAAACTGTAGGAGCTATAAGCTTTTTACGATTTGCCACGCCCCCTGAAGGCGTAGGTATGTCCGCCATATCTTTTTGATCTTGGGTTGCTTATCCGAGTATATATATCAAATTTCAAGTCTCTAGCATCAATAATGCTCAAAATATAGCTGATCTTGTAAAATCACTATATATTCAAATCCGATTTGCCACGCCCCCAGTGGGCGCAAACACCAAATCTTTTTATGAATCTTTATAGAATCGTAGCGTTAATTTACGTGCCAAATTTCAGCATTCTAGCTTTTAAACTGTAGAAGTTACAGTTTTCCCGATTTGCCACGCCCCCAATGGGCGTAGATATATCCGCCATATCTTTTTGAGCTTGGGTGGTCAACGCAAGTATACATTCCAAATTTCAACTCTCTAGCTCTTCAACTAATATGATTTCTTAACTATGGGCGCAACCATTTTCCGATTTGCCACGCCCCTAGTGGGCGTATCCGGAAAATCTTGACACTTTATAATTCGAGGGTATACACGAGTATATGTTCCAAATTTCAAGTCTCTAGCTTCAATAGCGTAGAAAAATATTGCATTCATACGGACAGACGGACAGACGGACAGACGGACATTTCACAAAACCAATATACTCTTTTTCCCTTTGGGAAACGAGTATAATGATAAGCAAGTGACCGAGCAGCATAAATTTACATATGTATGTGTGTTACAGTTTCTTTTTGTGCCTATCTGCACTATGAGCGAATGAGAATGTGATAAAGAGCAGATGGCTTAAGAGAAGCTTATTTAAGAGCAATTATTAGCTGCTGCGCCGAACATCCTCCCCCCCCCGTTGAAAGACCAAGTCTTTTAACAGGATCATCAAGCGGAAGGACGCACAGCTTATTGACAGCTCGACGTGTAGTTCCAGTGGGTGTGCGCAGAACAGCGACTCTCACAGCACCATCAGCTCCAGCGATGGTCTCAACGACTCGAGCTAATGGCTATTTCGACGGCGGCAAGTTTTCGTCCTTCACACATACGACATCATTGATCTTGATCGGTATTTGTTGAGATCGTTAACAAATAAGATGAAATATAAGAATTTTCATGAGTTTTTACGAGCATTACCAGATAAGCAAATCGAGACAGAAATGTTTGAAAAAAAAGACGCTGGTCTAGAGGTTACCTCTGCAACCCAGAATATGTGGAGCACATCATACACAGGGGCTAGGTTCAAGTGTCAATGGTCATGCTGGTGAAAGGTGACATTGTAAATGGCGGACAGTTGATCTAGACATCACAGATGAGACATCACAGATGCGAATGTGCGAATGCGATGATTATCCGTCTATGAAGGACGATGGTTATCCGTCTATGAGAGACGATGGTTAACCGTCTAAGAGAGACGATGGTTATCCGTCTAAGACAGACGACGACAGTTGATCTAGACATCACAGATGAGACATCACAGATGCGAATGTGCGAATGCGATGATTATCCGTCTATGAGAGACGATGGTTATCCGTCTATGAGAGACGATGGTTATCCGTCTATGAGAGACGATGGTTATCCGTCTATGAGAGACAATGGTTATCCGTTTGAGAGAGACGATGGTTATCCGTCTAAGACAGACGATGAATTCAGTTTAGAATCTTTTGTTACGTAAGAAATTTAAATCTAAAATTGGGAGTAAACTTTAATAAAAATGATACAGTAAACCCATTATATAATCTAGATGATTATGCTAAGGAAATAAAATTTAGGCTAGAAGTTGCATATAAAAGTACTAGAGTTATGTTAGAAAAAGCCAAGGCTTATGGGAAACTAGAATATGATAAAAAGGGTTAGCATTTTGATTTAAATGTAGGAGATAAAGTACTAATAAGAAATGAAACAGGGCATAAATGAGCCCTAGCATATATAGGACCATATACAGTAGATAAAATTGGAGATAATTAAAATGTTTTCATTAAGGATAGTAAGAATAGGAAACAGAAAGTACATAAGGGTAGGCTATAAAGATTGAATAATTAAAAAGTTTCATAAATTCGGTTTGATCAACTCAAAAAAAAAAAAAAAAAAAAAAAATATATATATATATATATATATATATATATATATATATATATATATATATATATATATATAACATTTTTAAATTTCAACATACCATTTATTTATCTTTCATTTTAATTCATTTTTATTCAAATTAAATTTTTAAACTCAAGATTAAAATTTAAAAAAAGTGTAATATCATATACATCATCAAAAATCAAATATAAAAAAAAATAATATAAATAATAAATAACAATAATAATTCAGTTTTTATACAATAAAAATTAGAAAATAACTCCATAGATATACGTTATTATTTTAAAGGAGGATGTTCCGTAATATCAAGTGATCACTGTACTCAGTGAAACACATTAAAAATATTATTAATATATTGTACCACTTTGTTACAATATTTATGCAACCTTGCGATCACTACAGTACAGATGTTCAAAATAGTCCAGCGGATCTATTTATTAGCAGAACACTGTTTGGTTTATTGCAATTAATAAAATAACACGTAAGAACGTTGCCTTAGGGCGAAAGCTAATGCGTCATACTCGTTTTCCACAGGGGCATCACGTATATTAAATTTAATAATATATCTCAAATTTTGCCTTTATGTAGATTCATGTGAATTTTATGCAATTTCAATTTTTGCAAATATAACCATGTGAATGAATTAGCATTTTTATAAAATATAAGAAATTCAATAGAATCATATGCTGAAAGTTTCAAGTTCCGTTAAGTCAGTCCCAATCTATTAAACAAAACGATTGGCAAATTATCACACGCACGTGTTAAGCAGCGACAGCAAAAAACATTTACATTTACACATACATTGAAACGTGCAAGCGCGTCTGCTATGCATGGGCACAAATAAATTCAACGCCATTAATTCTAGCATATTCTTCAACCAAAATTGTTAATGAGTTGTGTTTGCATTTACAGCCGCTTCTTTAGTTTTGTATTTGTCTAATATCGCCATTTACACGCATACTTTCAAACCAATCACCGTTTTTATACTCGTTTCCCAAAGGGAAAAAGAGTATATTGGTTTTGTGAAATGTCCGTCTGTCTGTCTGTCCGTCTGTCCGTCTGTCCGTATGAATGCAATATTTTTCTACGCTATTGAAGCTAGAGACTTGAAATTTGGAACATATACTCGTGTATACCCTCGAATTATAAAGTGTCAAGATTTTCCGGATACGCCCACTAGGGGCGTGGCAAATCGGAAAATGGTTGCGCCCATAGTTAATAGAAATCATAGAAATCATATTAGTTGAAGAGCTAGAGAGTTGAAATTTGGAATGTATACTTGCGTTGACCACCCAAGCTCAAAAAAATATGGCGGATATATCTACGCCCATTGGGGGCGTGGCAAATCGGGAAAACTGTAACTTCTACAGTTTTAAAGCTAGAATGCTTAAATTTGGCACGTAAATTAACGCTACGATTCTATAAAGATTCATAAAAAGATTTGGTGTCTATGCCCACTGGGGGCGTGGCAAATCGGATCTGAATATATAGTGATTTTACAAGATCAGCTATATTTTGAGCACTATTGATGCTAGAGACTTGAAATTTGATATATATACTCGGATAAGCAACCCAAGATCAAAAAGATATGGCGGACATACCTACGCCTTCAGGGGGCGTGGTAAATCGCAAAAAGCTTATAGCTCCTCCAGTTTTAGAGCTAGACGATTCAAAATTTGATGTTTGTGTTACTGGGGGCCTCCTCTATTGATTCCCCAAAAATAAATCTTACGCGCCTTTGGGGGCGTGGTATATCGAAAAAATACCCTGTAACTTTCACATTTTTGGAGTGTAAGCATCCAAACTTTGCAGTTACGTTACCCTAGACTCCTTCTAGGAACTTGCCAAATATGATATGTCTACGCCTACTGGGGGCGTGGCAAATTGGCAACAAAATTTGTAACGCCCAGCTGCAAAATTCATATGCCTGTGCCACCTATATAAATAAGCTTAATAAGAATTGCTAAGACGACAAACGGCATTTCTGAGAAATATATGTAATTCGATTTAATGTTGAAGTTCTGCAAATAATTTATCTGCTAAAATTATCATTTTTCGTATAGCCTAGGTCAGTTATGTTATTTTCTTTTTGTGTGTGTGACCCTGACAAAAAATGTAAATTTCAAATACCGATATTTGTGTAATCGACTTAGTCCGAACAAAATTATTTACACACAAAAAAATTGACGATAGGTCCCATCAGGTATGTATGTATGTAGGCACGAACAGCTGCGCAACTATTTTCATGCCGTCGCCGCCGCGTCTTGAACGCGGACCCTTTTGCTTACACACTTTTCATCTACCTGCTGCGCCACATAAGTTTTGCATTGCCGTTGGCAAATCCGAAACTACTTCACTACAAGGGCGACTTTTGACAAATACAAAACTATAGAAGCTGCTGTTAATGCAAACACAATATAAACATAAATCAATCGCAATTGTGATTCTTAGAAAAAGCTGAAATGCGCGCATATGAACGTATATATTTATATGTGTACATACAAAAACGGTGGTCGGTTGAATGTATGCGTATAAACGGCGATATTTGACAAATACAAAACTAAAGAAGCGGCTGAAAATGCAAACACAGCTCGATAACAATTTTGGTTGAAGAATATGCTAGAATGAATGGCGCTGAATTTATTTGTGACCGTGCATAAGCAAACGCGCTTGCACGTTTCAATGTATGTACGTATGTGTAAATGTAAATATATTTTGCTGTCGCTGCTTAACGCGTGCGTGTCATAATTGGCCAAACGTTTTGTTTAATAGATTGCGACTGACTTAACGGAACTTGATGAAACTTTCAGCATATGATTCTATTGAAATTTTTACATTTTATAAAAATGCTAATTCATTCACATAGTTATATTTGCAAAAATTGAAATTGCATAAAATTCACATGAATCTACATAAATGCAAAATTTGAGATAAATTATTAAATTTAAAATACCAGATGCCCATGTGGGAAACGAGTATGACGCTGTAGGTCTCGCCCTAAAGCAACGTTCTTACTTGTTGTATGTACACATATACATAAATACATACGTTCATATGCGCGCATTTCAGCATTTTCTAAGAATCACAATTGTGATTGATTTGCATTAACAGCAGCTTCTATAGTTTTGCATTTGTCAAAAGTCGCCCTTGTAGTGAACTAGAGTCTGATTTGAAAACAGCGACTTTTTTTTCTTCTCTTTATTTTGTTTATTTAATTATTTATTTAATTATATAATTATTTTTGATTGACATACAAATCTGCTAGTCGGGCACCCCCGATTAGAGCTTTCTTACTTATACATTATACTTATACATTAAGTATAACATAATGCAAGAGTTTCGCACATGGGCAGATAAATACATAGATACATATACACATGTAAGCAAGCGAATGTAAGTGTAAGTAACGTGTACATCATCACAACAAATTCAAATTCAATTCTTGTGCGCTGCTGTTTGTGCCTACACGTACATACATACATGATGGGCCCTATCGTAAATATTTTTGTGTGGAATAATTTTGTTCTGAATGAGGAGTCTATGTGTAATCAATAAAAAAAAATATAGGATGATGGTATGGTCACACACACAAAAAGAAAATAACATAACTGACCTAGGCTATACAAAAAATGATAATTTTAGCAGATTAATTATTTTCAGAACTTCAACATTAAATCGAATTACATATATTTCGTAATTGTTGGAAGCTGCCGAGCTTTTTCGGCAACTCTGGCTCCAATCATTTACGAAGGCAAAATAATAAAACCACGATTTAATTTAGCTTATTATTTATTAGTTTAATGCCTAGTCCGCGATGATCGTGTAGGCAAAGTTAATGCAGTTTACAATAGAGAGATGTAGGTGTTGCTCGCTTGAAGGTGAATTTCGAACTTAAAGAATATAATACAAAATGATAAGCAAATAACCGAGCAGTATAAATTTACATATGTATGTGTGTTACAGTTTCTTTTTGTGCCTAACTGCACTATGAGCGAATGAGAATGTGATAAGAGAAGCTTATTTAAGAGCAATTATTAGCTGCTGCGCCGAACATCCTCCCCCCTGTTGAAAGACCAAGTCTTTTAACAGGATCATCAAGCGGAAGGACGCACAGCTTATTGACAGCTCGACGTGTAGTTCCAGTGGGTGTGCGCAGAACAGCGACTCTCACAGCACCATCAGCTCCAGCGATGGTCTCAACGACTCGAGCTAATGGCTATTTCGACGGCGGCAATACGACATCATTGATCTTGATCGGTATTTGTTGAAATCGTTAACAAATAAGATGAAATATAAGAATTTTCATGAGTTTTTACGAGCATTACCAGATAAGCAAATCGAGACAGAAATGTTTGAAAAAAAAGACGCTGGTCTAGAGGTTACCTCTGCAACCCAGAATATGTGGAGCACATCATACACAGGGGCTAGGTTCAAGTGTCAATGGTCATGCTGGTGAAAGGTGACATTGTAAATGGCGGACAGTTGATCTAGACATCACAAATGAGACATCACAGATGCGAATGTGCGAATGCGATGATTATCCGTCTATGAAGGACGATGGTTATCCGTCTATGAGAGACGATGGTTAACCGTCTAAGAGAGACGATGGTTATCCGTCTAAGACAGACGACGACAGTTGATCTAGACATCACAGATGAGACATCACAGATGCGAATGTGCGAATGCGATGATTATCCGTCTATGAGAGACGATGGTTATCCGATGGTTATCCGTCTATGAGAGACGATGGTTATCCGTCTGAGAGAGACGATGGTTATCCGTCTAAGACAGACGATGAATTCAGTTTAGAATCTTTTGTTACGTAAGAAATTTAAATCTAAAATTGGGAGTAAACTTTAATAAAAATGATACAGTAAACCCATTATATAATCTAGATGATTATGCTAAGGAAATAAAATTTAGGCTAGAAGTTGCATATAAAAGTACTAGAATATGATAAAAAGGGTTAGCATTTTGATTTAAATGTAGGAGATAAAGTACTAATAAGAAATGAAACAGGGCATAAATGAGCCCTAGCATATATAGGACCATATACAGTAGATAAAATTGGAGATAATTAAAATGTTTTCATTAAGGATAGTAAGAATAGGAAACAGAAAGTACATAAGGGTAGGCTATAAAGATTGAATAATTAAAAAGTTTCATAAATTTGGTTTGATCAACTCAAAAAAAAAAAAAAGAAAAAAAAAATATATATATATATATATATATAACATTTTTAAATTTCAACATACCATTTATTTATCTTTCATTTTAATTAATTTTTATTCAAATTCAATTTTTAAACTCAAGATTAAAATTTAAAAAAATGTAATATCATATATATCATCAAAAATCAAATATAAAAAAAAAATAATATAAATAATAAATAACAATAATAATTCAGTTTTTATACAATAAAAATTAGAAAATAACTCCATAGATATACGTTATTATTTTAAAGGAGGATGTTCCGTAATATCAAGTGATCAGTGTACTCAGTGAAACACATTAAAAATATTATTAATATATTGTACCACTTTGTTACAATAATTATGCAACCTTGCGATCACTACAGTACAGATGTTCAAAATAGTCCAGCGGATCTATTTATTAGTAGAACACTGTTTGGTTTATTGCAATTAATAAAATAACAAGTAAGAACGTTGCCTTAGGGCGAAAGCTAATGCGTCATACTCGTTTTCCACAGGGGCATCACGTATATTAAATTTAATAATATATCTCAAATTTTGCCTTTATGTAGATTCATGTAAATTTTATGCAATTTCAATTTTTGCAAATATAACCATGTGAATGAATTAGCATTTTTATAAAATATAAGAAATTCAATAGAATCATATGCTGAAAGTTTCAAGTTCCGTTAAGTCAGTCCCAATCTATTAAACAAAACGATTGGCAAATTATCACACGCACGTGTTAAGCAGCGACAGCAAAAAACATTTACATTTACACATACATTGAAACGTGCAAGCGCGTCTGCTATGCATGGGCACAAATAAATTCAACGCCATTAATTCTAGCATATTCTTCAACCAAAATTGTTAATGAGTTGTGTTTGCATTTACAGCCGCTTCTTTAGTTTTGTATTTGTCTAATATCGCCATTTACACGCATACTTTCAAACCAATCACCGTTTTTGTATGTACACATATACATAAATACATACGTTCATATGCGCGCATTTCAGCATTTTCTAAGAATCACAATTGTGATTGATTTGCATTAACAGCAGCTTCTATAGTTTTGCATTTGTCAAAAGTCGCCCTTGTAGTGAACTAGAGTCTGATTTGAAAACAGCGACTTTTTTTCTTCTCTTTATTTTGTTTATTTAATTATTTATTTAATTATATAATTATTTTTGATTGACATACAAATCTGCTAGTCGGGCACCCCCGATTAGAGCTTTCTTACTTATACATTATACTTATACATTAAGTATAACATAATGCAAGAGTTTCGCACATGGGCAGATAAATACATAGATACATATACACATGTAAGCAAGCGAATGTAAGTGTAAGTAACGTGTACATCATCACAACAAATTCAAATTCAATTGTTGTGCGCTGATGTTTGTGCCTACACGTACATACATACATGATGGGCCCTATCGTAAATATTTTTGTGTGGAATAATTTTGTTCTGAATGAGGAGTCTATGTGTAATCGATAAAAAAAAATATAGGATGATGGTATGGTCACACACACAAAAAGAAAATAACATAACTGACCTAGGCTATACAAAAAATGATAATTTTAGCAGATTAATTATTTTCAGAACTTCAACATTAAATCGAATTACATATATTTCGTAATTGTTGGAAGCTGCCGAGCTTTTTCGGCAACTCTGGCTCCAATCATTTACGAAGGCAAAATAATAAAACCACGATTTAATTTAGCTTATTATTTATTAGTTTAATGCCTAGTCCGCGATGATCGTGTAGGCAAAGTTAATACAGTTTACAATAGAGAAATGTAGGTGTTGCTCGCTTGAAGGTGAATTTCGAACTTAAAGAATATAATACAAAATGATAAGCAAGTGACCGAGCAGCATAAATTTACATATGTATGTGTGTTACAGTTTCTTTTTGTGCCTATCTGCACTATGAGCGAATGAGAATGTGATAAAGAGCAGATGGCTTAAGAGAAGCTTATTTAAGAGCAATTATTAGCTGCTGCGCCGAACATCCTCCCCCTGTTGAAAGACCAAGTCTTTTAACAGGATCATCAAGCGGAAGGACGCACAGCTTATTGACAGCTCGACGTGTAGTTCCAGTGGGTGTGCGCAGAACAGCGACTCTCACAGCACCATCAGCTCCAGCGATGGTCTCAACGACTCGAGCTAATGGCTATTTCAACGGCGGCAAGTTTTCGTCCTTCACACATACGACATCATTGATCTTGATCGGAGGCTGCGAGGTGACCCATTTTCCACACTGTTGAAGAATAGTAAGGTACTCCTCACTCCAGCGCTTCGAAAACAATTACTGTATGTAAGCAATGCGTTGCCATTGACCGAGGCGATTGTGGTCGAACCCAGTTACGTCTGGCTCGGGAAAATCGATGAGTTGTCGACCAATCAAAAAATGTCCTGGAGTGAGAACTCCAAGATCATCGGGATTTTCTGAAAGTGGAACAAGAGGACGAGAATTGATTATAGCCTGAATTTGGCATACCAAGGTGCGAAGTTCATCGAAGCCGAGAAGTGATGATCCCATAGCGCGGTATAGATGACTCTTTGCGGTCTTCACTGCTGCTTCCCATAGGCCACCGAAATGTGGCGAGCGAGGATGTATGAACTTCCAATCAAAACTGTTGTTGATGCAGTAGTTCTGAACTTCAGTGCGATGTTCCTGGCTCAACAATAAACGTTTCAGATCCGCTAGCTCGTTCCGTGCACCCACAAAGTAGCGTTGTCAGACCAAATGAGGGGGGGGATCTATAGCATATGACACATTTTCGCAATGCTCGGGAGACAGTTTTCATGCCGCCTATGGGCCAAAACTGGAGTCGAATTACTCCAAGTAAGGCCTGCGGTCCTGCATGATGATGCGCCAGATGAAGATGAGATACTATAGAGAAGGTCAAGGGATGGTCTCTGGGCAAGATAATTGGGTGGTGCGCATCGAAGCCGAGAGTAGAGTGCCGCAAGCGGCCACCAACTCGAAGTAGACCAAAGTCATCCATAAACGGAGAGAGCGAAAGAATGGCGCTTGACGAATGAACATTCTTTCCATTTCGTAGTGCAGAGAATTCTCGGTGCAGCTGAGGTCTTTGAACAAGACGACACAATATGTGTGATCCTTGACGAAGATCGTCCGCTGACAATCCAGGCGCCTTTGTTACGTCGCTGCCGTCATCGAGTTTGAGAAAACTTTCCTGTTTAGTTTCTGGAACTGCGCGAAGTGCGTCTCTTGAATTGGAACACCATTTTCTCAACTTAAAGTTTCCTCGAGCAAGAAGACTTGTGGTTTGTTGCATTATGTCGCGAACTTCTTCAACTGAATTGCCTCCTGAGATCAGGTCATCAACGTAGAAATCTCGCAAAACCGTTTTGGATCCTAATGGGTATGCCGACGACTCATCTATTGCTAGTTGATGCATTGCACGAATGGCCAAAAATGAAGCGGGTTTGGTCCCATAAGTGACGGTATTCAATTTGAAGACTTCGATAACATCGTCTGATGAGTTTCGCCATAAAATGCACTGGAGCATAGAATCAGGCTCTGCGACCTTCACACACCTATACATTTTACCAATATCACCAGTAAGTGCAATCGAAAATGTACGAAAACGAACGAGTGTGTGAAACAAGGTAGCTTGAATAGTCGGTCCTGACATAAGCAAATCGTTTAATGAGAAACCAGATGTGGTAGCGGCCGAGCCATCAAAGACAAGTCTTAGCTTTGTTGTCGAACTCTCTTCTTTGTATACGCAATGATGAGGTAAGAAATATTTGCATTCATTGATCTCTTCGCTGGGCACCAAAGACATATGATTGAGATCAATATACTCCTTTATAAATGCTGAGTATTTCTCCTTTAAAGTTTGATTTCGAGCGAACTTACGCTCTAAATTCAACAATCGACGCTTGGCCTGCAAATAGGAATCGCCCAAAGATTCAACGCCTTGCTTTTTTGGCAAGCAGACTGAATATTCCCCAGAAGGTAATCGACGATAGTTTGTAATGAAATGCTGCTCGCAATTAAGTTCTTCTGTGGTTACCTTGGCAATAGGCTCGAAAACGTGTTCCACTTCCCAAAACTGACGCACCAACTCATCAAGCCGAGTGCTGTGATTGGCGTGATCCGAATTTCTTTGGGTTGCGATAAACGAACAGAGTTTGGGGGCATGTGGCCCGCCACCTGAAATGATCCAGCCGAGCTGCGTTTTCTGCACAACTGGTAATCCAGGTGCCAACTGAATTTGCCCAACACACATCAGCTCGAAGAAGAGACCAGCTCCGATGAGAAGATCAATCCGTTGTGACTTATGGAACAAAGGATCAGCTAGCTGTAGGTTTGAGGGTATATTCCAAGTGTAGGTAGAAATTGAGATGCCAGGCTGGTTGTCAGTAATAGTCTGGGCGACGATGGCAGTGATGGAGGCAGAATAATCAGAAATCCGCGATTTCAGAACGAGATTGATTGAATATCCTTCAGTTGAGAAGCTGGCATCTCCAATGCCAGACACTGCAGTCAGTGATTTACATTTTCGAAGCTGATTTGCAAACCGACTGTTGACGAAGTGAAGTTGAGATCCTGAGTCCAAGAACGCACGACACGGAACGAATGTACCAGCTCGGTTCTTGACAAGGATTATAGCAGTGGCTAGAAGCACCACATCAGACGAGTTAGGAGATATGTGGACTTGAGGAAGAGAAGGTGACATTGCAACCATGGCAGTGGGATGTATTGCATTTGCTTGTTGTTTAAGTTGAGGGACTACGTTCGATGTAACTGTTGAAGACTGATTAATGCAATAAAGTATGGTGCTTCAATTGGCAGGTACGGCAGGAACCAGATTTGCAATCCTTCAGCTGATGTCCTTTTCTTAGGCAATTGAGGCAAAGGGTGACCCTCTTGGCCTCCCTATGCCTTGCCATTGGGGACGATTGCTCAAAACGCTTACATTGGAATAGCGCGTGACTTGGATCGTCACAAAAGACACAACGAATAGGAGTCTTCGAAGCAACAAATGCCTTTCTTAAAGGAGTACTCACGATCTTTCCTGACTTGCCAACCTGACCATCCTGCAAGACTTGATCCACATTTTCAAGGACTCGACACCGTCCTTGCAAGAATTCTGACAATCTCGACCAAGATGGCAACTCATTAGTAGATGAGCCTTCCTCCCATTTAGCCTGAGTAGCCTTGTCCAGCTTTTGCAACACTGTTTGCACGATGATACAGTCAGCAACTTCTTCCCTCGATGCTAAAGAATCCATAGCACGAATGTGAGACGTAGCTTTATCCACCAACTGCCTCAGCCTGCTTACAAATGCATCAACTTTCTCAAGCCGGAAGATTGCTCTGATGTGTGTCTGTACAATAAAACGCTTATTATCAAATCGACGTTGAAGAATATCCAGAGCGACGGATAGTTGGCTTTGTTGATTTCCAATGAGCTGATGGTATCCAACGCAGAACCACTTAAGCAGGATCGAAGATGCTGGAACTTCTCAATAGGACTGAGATCCGGATCAGCATCTATTATCGTCTTGAACATAGAGTAGAAGTTTTCCCACTCAGTGTAGACTCCACTAAATTTTGGCAGCTCTAGCTGCGGCAAACGCGATCGATTAGCCATGACGAGTGTTGGATGAGCATTTGAACCACTTGTATTAAGCGTTGACGAAAGTTGTTGATCCGACCGATTTCCTAGTTCACGTTGAAGCAAGGCTTTAAACTTTAACAAGGTTGATTCAAACCGCGCAGGCAAATCACTAGATATGGACTCAAAGTTAGATTCTTCTAGGCTAGTATGGACTGAATCAAAGTTTGACTCTAACTTGGTTAGCGAATCCAAAAGCACACGTAAATCACACGAGTCCATGTGACTTAATTTGTCAATGTCCATATCGGCATATAACCTTTCAAGTCGATCGAAAAGCGCGTTTGTTTTGAGTTTTAAGAAAGTAACCTGAGATGCAGGCACTTGATCAACATTCGACTCTGAGTTATTCATTTAAGTTTGTTTACTCGCGAAAAAACGTTTGGTTACAAAATGAATGCACAAGCTAATATACTCTCTAATGCACTTCGAGTTTAGCTGATCTAATATGCAGGTTCACTCTTTCACTGTAAATGCGTGTGTTTGTATGTGTGTGATCGACACAGCTATTTTCGGATTAAGCGGGCCTTCTATGCAAACGCTGCACAAAGAAGCGCCAAAAACCGCGACGAACAACCGACGAACAAGAAGATGATAAAGATAAGCACACCGCAAGCGCGACCGCAAGCTTATCTGAGCTTTTATATATGTCTGTATGTGTGTCTTCTATGATTGACACAGCTTTTTCGGCTTAGCGGGCCCTATATGCAGACGATGCACAGCAGGCGCCAAACGCGACGAACGAAACAGACGATTAAAGAGGAATAACAAAAACTCAAGATAATATACGCACAATGCCATGCACTATTATATACACAAATTAATATCTAACTTGAGCATAAATGTTAATGTTTTACACGACGAGATTTGTTATTAATTTGAATGCACTATTTTGCACAAATTTTAACGTTTTGCACTGTCGTGTACGACGAAGTTTATTGCTAATTTGAATGCACTATTTTGCACAAATGTTAATGTTTTACACTGTTTCGTCGTACAACGCGATGTGTTATTAATTTGAATGCACTATTTTGCACAAATGTTAATGATTCACACCGTTGTACTTTGACGAAGTTGAGTACTAACTTGATACACTAAACGAAACACCACGGAGTGTATAGATCACGTCGGGGTCACCAAAATGTTGGAAGCTGCCGAGCTTTTTCGGCAACTCTGGCTCCAATCATTTACGAAGGCAAAATAATAAAACCACGATTTAATTTAGCTTATTATTTATTTGTTTAATGCCTAGTCCGCGATGATCGTGTAGGCAAAGTTAATACAGTTTACAATAGAGAGATGTAGGTGTTGCTCGCTTGAAGGTGAATTTCGAACTTAAAGAATATAATACAAAATGATAAGCAAGTGACCGAGCAGCATAAATTTACATATGTATGTGTGTTACAGTTTCTTTTTGTGCCTAACTGCACTATGAGCGAATGAGAATGTGATAAAGAGCAGATGGCTTAAGAGAAGCTTATTTAAGAGCAATTATTAGCTGCTGCGCCGTACAGTAATATTTCTTAGAAATGCCGTTTGTTATCTTAGCAATTCTTACAAAGCTTATTTGGCACAGGCATATGAATTTTGCAGCTTGGCGTCACAAACTTTGTTGCCAATTTGCCACGCCCCCAGTAGGCGTAGACATATCATATTGGGCAAGTTCCTAGAAGGAGTTGAGGGTAACGTAACTGTAAAACTTGGATACTTACACTCCAAAAATGTGAAAGTTACAGGGTATTTTTCGATATACCACGTCCCCAGAGGGGCGTAAGATTTATTATTGGCCAATCGATAGGGGAGGCCCCCAGTAACACAAACATCCAATTTTGAAGCGTGTAGCTCTTAAACTGTAGGAACTATAAGGTTTTGTGATTTGCCACGTCCCCTGAAGTCGTAGATATGTCCGCCATATCATTTTGAGCTTGGGTTGCTTATCTGAGTATATATACCAAATTTCAAGTCTCTAGCATCAATAGTGTTCAAAATATAGCTGAACTTGTAAAATCAATACATATTCAGATACGATTTTCCACGCGGAATAATATAAACTGCTTCGCGCATCGTGGTGCACCGGTCATCTGCTGCACGGATGCACCAGCGCACACAACTATCAGAAATGCAACGCTCGGCATAACACCCTGCTCCATAGAGAGCATGAATCCCAGAATGGCGCTGCATCCGCAGCTTCCGTACCCCTTCATTCGCCCAGAGACGTCTCACGTGTCCAGACGTATTTCTCTGCTAACACACAATATGTCCTTCTTGGTACGGCAATAATCAATATATGCCAACTAGGAGCTACATAGCCCGATCGGGCACTAATCGATTCAGGATCTGAGGCGACTTTCATTTCTGTGCGCCCTCCGATCTGTGCAGACACGAGTGTCAAACTTGGGCCAAGCTATAACAGCCCGATCGCAAAAACTTTGCGATCTCCATATCGGGACTCCGCTAAGGCCAAGACTACGGATTGAAGCATCTGCTCTCGTCCTTCCAAGTCTTTTGTCTACAATTCCACAAAACTTGTTGAACAAACTTCCGAATATTCAGCTAGCTGACCCCGAGTTCTACAAGAGTGCGAAAATTGATGTTCTTATAGGCGCGGATATCCTTCCGTCTATTATTCAGGGAGGTTTCCATCATAATATTTGTGGATCAATTCTAGGCTTAGAGACTATTTTCGGTTGGGTACTCACCGGACCTCTTTCGCAAACATTACCGAAAATGGTCTCATCCTTCACAACTCAAGTTTCCGTTCCAAAAAAGTCAAAATTTGAGTTTCCGACAATCTCGTCCAGGTTACATGGCTCATGTGCCGTAACTCTCCCAGTACGAGATCCCGACAGCATAACTACCAAAGTGAGGGTCGGCTGCAATGCACTGACGAAGTCCCACTCTCTCTGACCCCGGTGTTCCCTGTGATGTCCAACTAACTTCCATGTTCGTCAAGCCAGCCATTCATTGCCCCACTCGTGTCTCTTCTTTCCAGGCATTGGTTCATTCCGGTGCCGCGTGTGTAGAGGTATTCACGCTCTGCGCAAATGGCGCCGATTTCTGGGGCTTCCAGCAGAAAAGTGGCTGCGCACGGCTCTAGCGAACAACTACTGTTCGAATTGCTTGGCGCATCAGCACTCCGGGCAGTCCCGCCGCAGCAAAGAGGGGTGCAAGACATGCGGCCACATCCACCACACGCTCCTGCATCTATCGGGATCGTGCAGGACGCGACGAGGTCAAATGTGTCATCCTACTCCAGGTCCTACGAAGACGGCCACTCCTCCGCTGACGACGCTTATGGAACATCCACCCTACGGCGGTCATCGTACTTCAAACGACGACCAAGGCATCCGGAGTCAAGGCGCTAATTGACCCGTGTAGCCCCACCAGCCGGATCAACGCTTCCTTGGCAAAGACATTAGATCTTTCCTTCACTATCGTTGTTCCAGGGCAAGTCTGCACGAGTATCATTCGGTCGAAGGCCTCGTGCTTCGAGTTCGATTGTTCCAATTGGACCCCCAGCTGGCCATCGAGCAGGGAAGCTGGGCCTCCAGGGATCACGCTCGCCGACAACAGATGGTCACCCTCCGGATCTCTGTCAATTGTTCTGGGAGCTGACGTGTATGCCAGTTTAGGTCTTGCAATCCTTGCAAGGGGAGGGAGTATGTTTATGACAGACCATTAAACAGAACTGCTCCTCCCTCCACAGCCCCATGCTATGTTATTAACAGTGCTGTTAAAATCATAAGTTCCAACTCCAGCTCTCCTGCTGGTTCTCTGGCACCTTATTTGGACTTTCCTCTTCTTTCCTTTTCTACTTACCTACTTTTTTCTTGTCTGCAATGTGGTTGCTGACTTTGAATAAACGCCAATACTACTTAACCACCCACAAGACCCCCTACAAACAGAGGTCTTAACCAGTCCTCTGTTGGTTTAAAGTATAATATGCAATTGAATTTTTTTTATGAAATCAATACCTACAATTCCATCACATGGAATTGCGAAATCTGGATCTACTATATTTAATTCGTAAGGAATTATTTAATGTTTAAATTATAGATCTATTGGAATAGTGCTCCGGGATTTCCTAGAATGTTAATTGTTTTATCTTTACATATATTATTATAATTATCTGAATTTATTTTTAATATCGAAATATATGCACAAGTGTCTATACGGAATGTTAAGTTTGAATTACTTGAGCTATTTAAAAAGCTCGCAAAAATATTGAGATTTGAATTAATAATGTGAACCACATTATTATTTATTGGTTTTCCTAAAGGGTTTTAGTAGTTTTCCGCACTATTTTATGCTAATCTGTTGCCAGAACCATATTTGAAAATTTTATTCTGAAATACAGTCCAATGAAGACGTTCATTACAGACATGGGAACAGAATATAAAAACTACATTATAGATGACTTGTGCAAATATTTATGTTTATGTCAGATTCTATTAAACAGAACTGCATCCCCATGCTATGCTATTAACAGCTCCTGCTGGTTCTCTGGAGTTTTTCTGTGTTCTTTTCCTCCTCTCTTCCATCTTTTTACTTCATTCTTATCTTTTTTCCGCCTTGTACGCACACTGACTGTGCAATTTTATATTAAAATAAAAAGCGACTTACTTCAAGAAAACCCCAAAGAGAAAAGTGTTTTGTATTTATCTGCGACGCCCGCCTACAAACATTGGTCCTTCGAGCCGGAGATATATCCAACGGATATCAGCATCTTTAACCCCAGCGATTCACAGGCAACGAGATAAGTAACACTTTTATTTTTCCTCCATTTCCGTGCACAGAGCGAACATATATAGTGGCACCTAATCCGCCATACTCTAAGTCTATATATGATCATAGTGCAAACGTTTCTATATCTATATATTCTTATAGATATAGATGCGTATTCAGCTGTGTTAAATTTCTATTTGCACCAGCAGTCACTTCTTCGGTGTGTGTGTGTGTGTGTGTGTGTGTGTATATGTAGGTCACTAACCTCGCGTCCGTCAAATACATATATATTTCTCCACAAATATATATGTATGTACTTGGTATATAACCCCTATATATCAGTCCGAACCGCAGTCCGACACTAAAGCGCAACCGACTCCCGGTCAGCTTGCATGCGCATATATATATATATAATATATATATATATATATATATATATATATATATATATATATATATATATATATATATATATATATATATATATATATATATTTATATATATATGCATATATATGCAACTATTCCGTGCATAGGCAAACTAACTCTCAGCTGTTCACGCTATTGCAGAGCCACAGCTGTTACCGTTGCGCACTTGTCACTTGCACGAACATACATATGTTTATGTTTTTATTTTTGTCTGTAACTCTGACCATATCGACATACATATAGCTTTCTCCATAAATCTATATGTTTGTGTGTGATTTATAGCACCTATATTATCACTCCTACTCCTGGTCCGACGTTACAGTTTCTATACGTACATATACACCACAGGGCGACCTATACACAAACACACACACGCATATCCATACATATGTACATACACTGTACCACTTAAGTCACCGTACCCCCTGTTCGTTTTCACACAACACGCTGTAACTTCGTCAATTTTATATATAAAAAAAAAGTTTTGATGGCGGTTGATAAAGTGATCTATTAACCACACAATAGAATTTTAATAATAGTGACATTTTATTTTTGTCTAATAATATAACTAAAAAACCAAAAATATTAACATTTTCGACTCCACAAAAGTCACCGTACTCTTACTTGCTCTGCGCTGTCTGGCGCCAATGTTCTCTTTAGAACTAACGGGGATTTTCGAAACATGTGTGCAATGTCTTCAAAATTAATGATACTTGGTGTGAATTACTTGTGTTGGACATAATTTACAAATTTCGTCATAAAAATGGCCCGCAAAGAGATAACTGTAGAAGAACGTGGGCGGATCTTGCAGCTCCACACAAGGAGCAAAAGTCGTATGCAGAGATAGGTAAACTAATGTCTAGAGCCAAGTCAACCATCCAAACAGTAATTGGCCGTTTTAAATAAGAGGGGCCTATCAAAAATACTACCAGATCTGGCCAACCACCTTCACTTTCCATTTGCGCCGGCGTCACTGGCAGCGCAGCCAAGCGATCTTAGCTTTACTTGAAAATTGTAATAGAATTAAGAATCATACGAAAAATAAAGCTTCAACGATATAGACCAATTTGGATCCGTATATATCAATGAACACATGATCAGCAACCTTGTGCTCACTACAGTACAGATGTTCAAAATAGTCCAGCGGATCTATTTATAAGCAGAACACTGTTTGGTTTATTGCAACTGAAGTTAATAAAATAAAATGACAATGACGCTGCCAACAGCAACACAATTAACTGTATTGGCAATTGCCGTTTGGCCAGCTTGAATATATCCACGTGCACCGCACATATCAATACATCCACAATATTACGCGACTTATAAGAACACATAGACACATACCAAAAAGAAAGTACAGAAAATTCAATAAGCTCGTTTGTTTTGGTTAGCATTTGGTAGCATTAGCGATCGTACTTGCACGTCAGAAAAATATCGATAATCGTTCCGAAGCGTAGTTCAGTTTAGTAGGTAGGTAGTTATTCTCTATTATTGTTTCTCTTCTAGTTAGTCTCCATGTCTGATCGTTCAAGCCGATCGCAGCTGAGTGCACCTGTTTCGCGTTTTATCAAGCGCAGTTCCTCTGTATCTCCCATTCCGTCTGGGAAACAGCAGACTTCCAGCACTCTCAAGCGTAGTCCGGTGGTAACTTGATCCGCTCTAAAGCCCACAAGTCCGTTAACTAAAATATCGCTGTCCGACTTCATTTCTGCTGCGGACAGGCTCATTAAATTTGAGTCGTGCATCGACCACTCCGGAGAGACTGGTTCGACCCCGGCAGATCAGCTCCAGGCCTTAGAGATCCGATGGGATCGAGTCATCATCCTGTGGGAGAAAGCTGAGTTGCAAAGGCGGCTTTGCATCGGCTCAGAAATCCAAGCCTGGCAGGACGTGAGTAGTTTCCTTAGCGAGCGTGCCCGAGCACTCAAAGTTATGGAAGTTGACACGTCCAGTCCTGCCGTGCCAAAGCCTGTCCCGAGGTCCGCGAACCCTGCCGCTTCCAAACGGGTAAACTCCTTTGAAGGCAAAGTCACCACAGAGAGCAAGAACTGCGATTTTTATTCAAAGGAGAACCATCTTGTCTGACTCTTTCCTCGCTTCCTCCAGATGTCCACTCAACAGCGATAGGCCTACTTAAAGCAGAAGAAACTGTTTGAACTGCTTCGCGCATCGTGGTGCATCGGTCATCTGCTGCACGAACTGTCAGAAATGCAACGCTCGGCATAACACCCTGCTCCATAGAGAGCATGAATCCCAGAATGGCGCTGCATCCGCAGCTGCCGTACCCCTTCATTCGCCCAGACACGTCTCACGTGTCCAGACGTATTTCTCTGCTAACACATAATATGTCCTTCTAGGAGCTACATAGCCCGATCGGGCACTAATCGATTCAGGATCTGAGGCGACTTTCATTTCTGTGCGCCTGTTCCGTCTCATTAAATTGGCCTTCCGATCTGTGCAGACACGAGTGTCAAGCTTAGCCCAAGTTATAACAGCCCGATCGCAAAATCTTTTCGATCTCCATATCGGGACTCCGCTAAGGTCAAGTCTACGGATTGAAGCATCTGCTCTCGTCCTTCCAAGTCTTGCTGGCAACCTCCCTTCGTCTACAATTCCACAAAACTTATTGAACAAACTTCCGAATATTCAGCTAGCACACCCCGAGTTCTACAAGAGTTCGAAAGTTGATGTCCTTATAGGCGTGCATATTCTTCCGTCTATTATTCAGGGAGGTTTCCATCATAATATTTGTGGATCAATTCTAGGCTTAGAGACTATTTTCGGTTGGGTACTCACCGGACCTCTTTCGCAAACATTACCGAAAATGGTCTCATCCTTCACAACTCAAGTTTCCGTTCCAAAAAAGTCAAAATTTGAGTTTCCGACAATCTCGTCCAGGTTACATGGCTCATGTGCCGTAACTCTCCCAGTACGAGATCCCGACAGCATCACTACCAAAGTGAGTGTCGGCTTGTTGTCGTGTTGTGTTCTGCCGTGTTGTGTTCTGAACAAATTAATGATGATCCTTATGCCTTCCCCTCAAGCCAGTCAGAAATCCGGCATTGGTTCGTTTCGCTGCCGCGTGTGTAGAGGCACCCACGCTCTCCGCAAACGCCGTCGATTTCTGGGGCTTCCAGCAAAAAAGTGGCTGCGCACGGCTCTAGCGAACAACTACTGTTCGAATTGTTTGGCGCATCAGCACTCCGGGCAGTCCCGCCGCAGCAAAGAGGGGTGCAAGACATGCGGCCACAACTACCACACGCTCCTGCATCTATCGTACAGGACGTGCAGGACGCGACGAGGTCAAACGTGTCATCCCACTCCAGGTCCTAAGAAGATGGCCACTCCTCCGCTGACGACGCTTATGGAACATCCTCTCTACGGCGGTCATCGTGCTCCAAACGACGACAAAGGCATCCGGAGTCAAGGCGCTAATTGACCCGTGTAGCCCCACCAGCCGGATCAACGCTTCCTTGGGTCTTTCCATCACTATCGTTGGTCCAGGGCAAGTCTGCACGAGTATCATTCGGTCGAAGGCCTCGTGCTTCGGGTTCGACGCGCTGTTCCAATTGGACCCCCAGCTGGCCATCGACCGAGTGCTGGGCCTCCACCCCACGGATCTGTGTCAATTGTTCCGCAGATCGTTCCCAGCACCGACGGCCTTCCACAGCCCCATGCTATGTTATTAACAGTGCTGTTAATATCATAAGTTCCAACTCAAGCTCTCCTGCTGGTTCTCTGGCACCTTCTTTGGACTTTCCTCTTCTTTCCTTTTCTACTTACCTACTTTTTTTCTTGTCTGCACGCTGACTTTGCAAATTCGGAAAATTTGAATAAACGCCAATACTACTTAACCAACCACAAGAAAAATGTTTCACTATATTTCGACTCTGTTGGTTTAAAGTATAGTATGCAATTGAATTTTTTTTATGAAATCAATACCTACAATTCCATCACATGGAATTGCGAAATCTGGATCTACTATATTTAATTTGTGAGGAATTATTTAAAGTTTAAATTGTAGATCTATTGGAATAGTGCTCCGGGATTTCCTAGAATGTTAATTGCTTTATCTTTCCATTTGTTGCCTATAAAACAGGACAGCGTTAGCATACCCAGTTTCATCTGTGCAGCTGTTGACAAATTTTGTGATTGCATCATTCATGTTACTGAATGTGCCTGCCTTTTTACCTTATGAATTGAGCAGTTTTGGATCATAGCTTATTAGCTAGATCAAGGGACAAGCCATCATTGACATAACCTCCTGTTAGAGACAGTCAATTTTTCTACTTCTTGGGTATATTGACTGGCAGTTATGCTCTTTTATTGCAAGTTTAAGAGTTTGGCAGCAATAATTTCTATTGACTCTCCTTTTACAGACTTTTTCAATTGCGAGATAATATCAACAATTGTCTGCTCATTGCTAATTAGGTTTTAATGAATTAAGAAAACTGTAGGTTTTCGGCCTTACCATCGAAATCTGACATCAATGATGAGGCTAGTTTAAGAAAACTTTCTACTGTTTGACCCATGTTTATAATTGGATCAATTGACTCATTATCATCAGCTTCTGAGTCGTTGTCTTGGGCAGTTTTCAATAAAACTGACTTTTCAAAACTAGCTGGTGTGTTAAGTATATTCGGGGGGAATGTGTTTAGATTTTGCCTCTCCGAAATATATATAAGGCTTTATAATAAATAATATAAGATTTAAAGTTGTGAGTAGTGTTAGTACAATCAACAACTAAATTTGGGTGTCTAAATGCGGTGTGGGTTCCACAACTTCTATGACGTTACTCACGCCTGCTGTGCTATCTTTTATTTTGGACTTATGGCCTCCCATTGTAATATTTAAAATCTAAAACAGTTGAAAATATACTGATTGACTTGAATTGATTATTAAATCCTGATGTCATGAAATCGATTAATAAATTTGTATCTAATGTTTCTTTTTCAATTCCAAGTTTCACTTTCAGCTTCAACTGAGTATTAGGTCTTAAATCAAGGCAAGTTAAGGCTTGCTCATTTCTGCGGCCCCCTTGCGCTCTTTGGTGAAGGTCTTTTTATACCCTGAGCCCATTGAAAATGGGAAATCAGGGTATAATGGTTTTGTTAAAAGTATGTAACAGGCAGAAGGAGGCGTGTCAGACCCCACAAAGTATATATATTCTTGATCAGGACGACGAGCTGAATCGATTTATGGAGAATGCTATATGTATGTCGATATGGTCAGAGTTACAGACAAACATAAAAACATAAACATATGTATGTTCGTGCAAGTGACAAGTGCGCAACGGTAACAGCTGTGGCTCTGCAATAGCGTGAACAGCTGAGAGTTAGTTTGCCTATGCACGGAATAGTTGCATATATATGCATATATATATAAATATATCTATATAGTCGCATATCCGGCACCTCATACACTCATATACAACTACGCATCTAGAATCATCTAGACTCTGACCAAAGTCCAATTCAAGACTTTCATAAACAATCTTTGCACTCATAATATAAACAATTGTCCCCCAATCGCATAGCATAAACAATTGAGCATAAGCTCCCCAAATTCACGAAAAGCGTGAGAACGCTTAATCAGCATTTCCCCAATAAATGTAAACTTTCCCAAGAAGCTCACACACACATAGAACGAACATATGTAAAACTCACAAACACATAGAAAACCCAATACGTATAAATATAGCACTAAGAACAATTGTATCTTCAGTATAAGTTTCGCCGCCGATAAGCCTAATACGTTTTCGATTAAAATAGAAGTTTATATTCAAAATAAAGTTTATATATTTTTTTCTTAAATATATTAACAAAAAACCTTAATGGCGCAGCCGGTAGGATTAGTGTATTGAAATTCAAGATCAGTATTTTACTAATCCGCCAAAGAATTTACGCGACGCAACGTGTAGTGTAAAATCTGCAACAGACTTCAAGAAAATTAATAGATCCGCTGGACTATTAAGAAGTTCTGTGTAAATAGTACTTATGTCTGGGCCTTACACATCATTGAATTGATCCCTGTAAGCCATAAGTACTACAACAATAACCGTTCAACTTAAAATTACGCCAACTGAGTGCTGTAATTGTTGAACAAAAACATTTTTAAATTGGATTCATCAATTGTGTAAAAAGTGAAAAAACATCCAATAAAACACCAATATTAAAAAGTGAAGTTACAAAACAAAAAGAAACATAAAAACATAAAAAGTGAAAAAGTGAACTTACAAAACATTAATCTTCAATAAAACCTATACCAATAAAAAAAAAAAAGAAGTGAAGAAATATAAAAACATTCTACAAAATGGCGCAAGAATTATCAGAATCAAACTTAAATCACGCACTGTCATCCCTAAGACAGGTGCCCAGCTACGATGGAAATCCGGAGACATTGAGCTCATTCATTAGAAGAATCGACTATATATTGAGTCTATACCCGACGAAAGATATCAGACAACATAACATACTATACGGGACCATAGAGATGCAACTCTGCGGGGAAGCGCAACGCATTTCTCAACTGGCAATGGCAAACAACTGGTTGGAACTTCGAACGGCGCTGATCAGTGAATTAAAAACCCACACCCCATTCGAGGAACTTTTGAGAAGATTATATAACACCAACTACAACGGAAATCTTCGTAAGTTTATAGAAGAACTAGAACATAAGTCTTACATAATAACTAATAAATTAAGTTTGGAAAATGTACCAACCAACACAACCATATATTTTAATGCTATGAAAAACACTGTAAAAGATGTAATAGCGAGAAAATTGCCAGATAGATTATTTATGACTCTAGCTAGATATGACATAACAACAGTGGCAAACCTCAAACAAGTAGCTCAAGCAGAAGGGTTATATGAAAATAATACATTCGAAACCAAAAAGTCGTATCAGTATCCCAAACCAAGTGGAAAACTTTATCCAAATTATAATCAAACATACAACAATCACCAAAATTTCCATACCCAATTTAAACCAGAGAATAGAAAAGAAACCAGTCAACAACTACACCAAGAGTTTAGACAAAAATTGCATCAAGGTAGACAAAGTAATCCTATTAATTATCAACCAAGAGGTTATATAAATTATCAAAACTCTAATCAACCACAAAAGAGACAGAGAGAAACCAATAGTGGAATTAGTAAGATGGATACATCTGAAAATTTTCATCTAGTAGCCTCGGAAGTTCGAAAAACAACCCCTTCATAAAAATAATGATAAATAACAAAAATTTAAAATGCATTATTGATACAGGTTCATCAATCAACATCTTAAATGAAAACTTCTTTCCATGCAAAGCATCTTCAGATAATTTAAAAGTTCATACCATTAACGGTATAATTGAACTTAAAGAATCAATTTTTATAGAACCGAGCAAACTTTGTCCGAGCAAACAAAAATTTTATATTCACAACTTTTCAAATAATTATGACATGTTATTAGGTAGAAAATTCCTAGAAGCATGTAAAGCGCAAATTAATTTTGCAGAAGAATATGTTACGTTAGGTAAATATACTTTTTACTTCAAATATGATAACATTGATAACGATATAAATAATAAAACATCAAATATTAACGAAAATCAAGAATGTTTCGAACCACAAAATATTGATGACTTAGCTATAAATTACGCTATTAAAAATGAATTAACTGAAAATAACAAATACAGACTAGAACACTTAAATTCAGAGGAAGTTAATAAATTAAAAAAGGTCTTATATGAATTTAATGATATTCAGTATCGTGAAGGTGAAAATTTGACGTTCACAAGCACTGTTAAACATTCAATTCAAACAAAACACGAAGACCCAATATATAAAAGACCATATAAATATCCTCAAACTTTTGACGAAGAAGTCAATAAACAAATTAACGAAATGATTAAGCAGGGAATTATTCGAAAGTCGAAATCGCCCTATTGCTCACCAATCTGGATCGTTAAGAAAAAAAGAAGACGCATCCAAGAAACAAAAATTCCGATTAGTTATTGACTATCGCAACCTTAACGAAGTCACAATAGATGACAAATTTCCCATTCCAATTATGGACGAGATACTTGACAAATTAGGAAGATGTCAATATTTCACTACAATTGATTTAGCAAAGGGATTTCACCAAATTCAAATGGATCCATTATCCATCCCTAAAACAGCCTTTTCAACTAAGCATGGTCATTACGAGTATACACGTATGCCATTTGGTCTTAAAAATGCACCAGCAACTTTCCAGAGATGTATGAATAATCTCTTGGAAGATCTTATTTATAAAGATTGTTTGGTATATTTAGATGATATAATTGTATATTCCACTTCATTGGAAGAACATTTATCATCATTAAGAAAAGTATTTAGTAAACTTAGGGAAGCGAATTTAAAAATACAGCTCGACAAATGCGAATTTTTGAAAAAAGAAACGGAATTCTTAGGTCATATTATAACTACCGAAGGTATAAAACCAAACCCAAATAAAATTAAAGCAATTATAAATTTTCCAATACCAAGAACGCCAAAAGAGATCAAATCATTCTTAGGTTTAAGTGGATTTTACCGAAAATTCATACCTAACTTTGCCAATATAGTCAAACCCATGACAACGATGTTAAAGAAAGGCGCCATAATTAATATTAACGATGAAAAGTACATCGCAGCTTTCGAGAAACTAAAACTTCTCATCACATCAGATCCCATACTGATATATCCAAATTTTGACAAACCATTTTCACTTACTACAGATGCTAGTAATATAGCCATAGGAGCCGTCCTATCCCAGAATCATAAACCAATTTGCTATGCTAGCAGAACTTTGAACGAACACGAGATAAACTACTCGGCGATCGAAAAAGAATTATTAGCCATTGTCTGGGCTACAAAATACTTTAGATCATATTTATTTGACCGAAAATTCGAAATCCTTAGCGATCACAAACCACTTGTGTGGCTTAATAACATTAAAGAACCCAACATGAAATTGCAACGCTGGAAAATCAAATTAAATGAGTTTGATTACCATATAAAATATGTACCCGGTAAAGAAAATTATGTAGCCGATGCTCTATCAAGAGTAAAATTAAATGAAAATTTCCTAGGAGAAAATTAAAGTACAGCAGCAACAATACATAGCGCTCACGAAGATAATAGCAATTATATACAATTAACAGAAAGACCCATAAATTTCTATAATAGACAAATAGAATTTATTAAAGGTACCGAAAACAAAGTAAATATAACAAATTATTTCCATAAAATTAACATTAAAATAACATACAAAGAGATGACAAATACTTATGCAAAAGACATAATCAAACAATATTTCTGTAGCAAAAATAACGTTTTATATTTTCATAACGAACATGATTATCCTATATTTCAACAAGCATATGTTGAAATAATAAATTCAAATAAAATAACAAAAACAATGAAATCTACTATTAAACTAACCGACATTGAAACATATGCACAATTTAAAGAGCTGATATTAGAAAAACATAAGAAATTATTACACCCAGGAATAGGTAAAACAATAAATTGGTTTAAAGAAAAATATTACTACCCAGATTATCAAAAATTAATTCAAAACATTATTAATGAATGTTCAATATGTAATATAGCAAAAACCGAACATAGAAACACAAAGCTAACTATAGAAACGACACCAGAGACATTTAATATCAGAGAAAAATATGTAATGGACTTTTACATGATAGATAACTTACAATTCCTTTCATGCATTGACATTTATTCTAAATTTGCAACACTAGTAGAAGTTAAATCTAGAGATTGGTTAGAAGCGAAAAGAGCTATTTTAAAAGTATTTAATGAAATGGGAAAACCCATAGAAATAAAAGCAGATAAAGATTCAGCATTCATATGCGCAGCGTTACAGAACTGGTTGAAAGAAGAAAATGTAAAAATTAATATAACAACAAGTAAAAACGGAATTGCAGATATAGAAAGATTTCACAAAACTATTAATGAAAAATTAAGAATTGTCATGAACGAAAATAATATTGAAGATAAATTAACAAAATCCGAAATAATACTCTATACATATAATCACAAAACCAAACATAACACGACTAATAGGACACCAGCAGATATATTTATATATGCAGGAACACCTGAATATAACACACAGGAGAATAAAAGAAATCAAATAAATAAATTAAATAAAAACAGACAGAACTTTGATATAGATACAAGATACAAACAAGCACCATTAATAAAATCTAAAACCACAAACCCTTTCAAAAAGACAGGAGCAATTAAACCAGTTGATGACAAACATTTTGAAGAAATAAATAGAGGACGAAAAGTAATACATTATAAATCAAAATTCAAAAAGAAAAAGATAAATAATAAAAGCAAATATGATAATTAATTACAGGTAAACAAATTAAGATGACCCTCATAAACATTATAACAATCATCCTATTAATAAAAACTAATTCGACAAATGCTAAAAGCATCGAAATAAACCCAATAAAAGCCCCGAATGGTTATCTAATATTTAAAACAGGCACAATGGACCTACCAACTGATTTTGAACATCACTATCTAAAAGTTAATTTAACTAAAATTGATATAACATATAATAATCTAATAAAACAAACCGAAGAATATAATAACGTAACACAAATCAAATATCTAGTAGAAAAACTAAAAAGAGAAATTAATGGAATCAGAATAATTAAGCGTAAGAAACGCGGATTAATAAATGTCGTAGGATCAGTTTACAAATATCTTTTCGGAACTTTAAACGAAGAAGATAAAGAAGAATTAGAAGAAAAAATTAGTAATTTATCAGAAAATATTGTACAGGTCAATGAATTAAACCACATAATAGATACTATTAATGAAGGATTCAAAATACTAGATACTATAAGAGCAGAAAATGAAAAATCAATAAGACTAGAAACTTTAATATTCAATCTTGATCATTTCACAGAATATATAGAAGATATAGAAATGGGCATGCAACTTACAAGATTGGGAATTTTTAATCCGAAACTTTTGAAACATAACTATTTAAAAGAAGTAAATTCAGAAAAATTATTAAACATAAAAACTTCGACTTGGTTTAAACGAGATACTAATGAAATATTAATAATTTCAAACATTCCAAAAAATATAATTAAAACCCCTCTATTTGAGATACTTCCATATCCAGATGAAGATAAAAACATATTAACAGAAGATTGTAATGATAAGTACTATTTTAATAAAGAAATCTTATTCAATTATAATACAAAAACAAAAGAAAATAATCCATGTATACTAGGAATATTAAACCAAACCGAAACCTCATGTAAATATACTAAAACATATAAAAAATATCAAACCTCATTCATAGAACCCAATGTAATTGTAACTTGGAATATTCCCAAGACAAAATTGAACCAAAACTGTGTCGAAAATAATTTAATGATAGAAGATAATAATATAATAAAGATATTTGATTGTTCAATACAGCTAAATGAAATATATGTTAAAAATTCAAATCTCGATTATACGCAAAATATCTATGTAACAAATAACATTACAAAATTAGAACCAATATCATATATACAAACAAGAGAAATAATTAACGAACATACAAAAAAGAACGATGTATTTAAGATAATCACATTAACTACTTTTGTAATAGTTATTATAAGTTCATTATTATACTTAACATATAAATTTAAAACAATTCCTCAAAAATTAATTATAAACAAGTAAGAACGTTGCTTTAGGGCGAGACCTACAGCGTCATACTCGTTTCCCACATGGGCATCTGGTATTTTAAATTTAATAATTTATCTCAAATTTTGCATTTATGTAGATTCACGTGAATTTTCTGCAATTTCAATTTTTGCAAATATAACTATGTGAATGAATTAGCATTTTTATAAAATGTAAAAAATGCAATAGAATCATATGTTTCATCAAGTTCCGTTAAGTCAGTCGCAATCTATTAAACAAAACGTTTGGCCAATTATGACACGCACGCGTTAAGCAGCGACAGCAAAATATATTTACATTTACACATATGTACATACATTGAAACGTGCATGCGCGTTTGCTTATGCACGGTCACAAATAAATTCAGCGCCATTCATTCTAGCATATTCTTCAACCAAAATTGTTATTGAGTTGTGTTTGCATTTTCAGCCGCTTCTTTAGTTTTGTATTTGTCAAATATCGCCCTTTATACGCATACATTTAACCGACCACCGTTTTTGTATATACACATATAAATACATACATACGTTCATATGCGCGCATTTCAGCTTTTTCTAAGAATCACAATTGCGATTGATTTATGTTTATATTGTGTTTGCATTAACGGCAGCTTCTATAGTTTTGTATTTGTCAATAGTCGCCCTTGTAGTGAAGTAGTTTCGGATTTGCCAGCAGGCAATGCAAAACTGATGTGGCGCAGCAGGTAGATGAAAAGCGTGTAAGCAAAAGGGTCCGCGTTCAAGACGCGGCGGCGACGGCATGAAAATAGTTGCGCAGCTGTTCGTGCCTACATACATACATACCTGATGGGACCTATCGTCAATTTTTTTGTGTGTAAATAATTTTGTTCGGACTAAGTCGATTACACAAATATCGGTATTTGAAATTTACATTTTTTGTCAGGGTCACACACACAAAAAGAAAATAACATAACTGACCTAGGCTATACGAAAAATGATAATTTTAGCAGATAAATTATTTGCAGAACTTCAACATTAAATCGAATTACATATATTTCTCAGAAATGCCATTTGTCGTCTTAGCAATTCTTATTAAGCTTATTTATAAGGTGGCACAGGCATATGAATTTTGCAGCTGGGCGTTACAAATTTTGTTGCCAATTTGCCACGCCCCCAGTAGGCGTAGACATATCATATTTGGCAAGTTCCTAGAAGGAGTCTAGGGTAACGTAACTGCAAAGTTTGGATGCTTACACTCCAAAAATGTGAAAGTTACAGGGTATTTTTTCGATATACCACGCCCCGAAAGGCGCGTAAGATTTATTTTTGGGGAATCAATAGAGGAGGCCCCCCAGTAACACAAACAGCAAATTTTGAATCGTCTAGCTCTAAAACTGGAGGAGCTATAAGCTTTTTGCGATTTGCCACGCCCCCTGAAGGCGTAGGTATGTCCGCCAAATCTTTTTGATCTTGGGTTGCTTATCCGAGTATATATATCAAATTTCAAGTCTCTAGCATCAATAGTGCTCAAAATATAGCTGATCTTGTAAAATCGCTATATATTCAGATCCGATTTGCCACGCCCCCAGTGGGCGTAGACACCAAATCTTTTTATGAATCTTTATAGAATCGTAGCGTTAATTTACGTGCAAAATTTCAGCATTCTAGCTTTAAAACTGTAGAAGTTACAGTTTTCCCGATTTGCCACGCCCCCAATGGGCGTAGATATATCCGCCATATCTTTTTGAGCTTGGGTGGTCAACGCAAGTATACATTCCAAATTTCAACTCTCTAGCTCTTCAACTAATATGATTTCTTAACTATGGGCGCAACCATTTTCCGATTTGCCACGCCCCTAGTGGGCGTGGCCGGAAAATCTTGACACTTTATAATTCGAGGGTATACACGAGTATATGTTCCAAATTTCAAGTCTCTAGCTTCAATAGCGTAGAAAAATATTGCATTCATACGGACAGACGGACAGACGAACAGACGGACAGACGGACAGACGGACATTTCACAAAACCAATATACTCTTTTTCCCTTTGGGAAACGAGTATAAATATACTCAAAAAGAGGCAAAGATAGAAGAAACAGAAACATCAAACCCTATAGTTGAAACAAATAGTTCTCTATACCCTACTGTATCCGCCTGAGGACAGGCTATTTTCTTTAGGATGGGGGAGTCGCATATCCGGCACCTCATACACTCATATACAACTACGCATCTAGAATCATCTAGACTCTGACCAAAGTCCAATTCAAGACTTTCATAAACAATCTTTGCACTCATAATATAAACAATTGTCCCCCAATCGCATAGCATAAACAATTGAGCATAAGCTCCCCAAATTCACGAAAAGCGTGAGAACGCTTAATCAGCATTTCCCCAATAAATGTAAACTTTCCCAAGAAGCTCACACACACATAGAACGAACATATGTAAAACTCACAAACACATAGAAAACCCAATACGTATAAATATAGCACTAAGAACAATTGTATCTTCAGTATAAGTTTCGCCGCCGATAAGCCTAATACGTTTTCGATTAAAATAGAAGTTTATATTCAAAATAAAGTTTATATATTTTTTTCTTAAATATATTAACAAAAAACCTTAATATATATATATATATATATATATATATATATATATATATATATGCGCATGCAAGCTGACCGGGAGTCGGTTGCGCTTTAGTGTCGGACTGCGGTTCGGACTGATATATAGGGGTTATATACCAAGTATATACATATATATTTGTGGAGAAATATATATGTATTTGACGGACGCGAGGTTAGTGACCTACATATACACACACACACACACACACACACACACACGAAGAAGTGACTGCTGGTGCAAATAGAAATTTAACACAGCTGAATACGCATCTATATCTATAAGAATATATAGATATAGAAACGTTTGCACTATGATCATATATAGACTTAGAGTATGGCGGATTAGGTGCCACTATATATGTTCGCTCTGTGCACGGAAATGGAGGAAAAATAAAAGTGTTACTTATCTCGTTGCCTGTGAATCGCTGGGGTTCAAGATGCTGATATCCGTTGGATATACTCCGCAGGGCGACCTATACACAAACACACACACGCATATCCATACATATGTACATACACTGTACCACTTAAGTCACCGTACCCCCTGTTCGTTTTCACACAACACGCTGTAACTTCGTCAATTTTATATATAAAAAAAAGTTTTGATGGCGGTTGATAAAGTGATCTATTAACTACACAATAGAATTTTAATAATAGTGACATTTTATTTTTGTCTAATATTATAACTAAAAAACCAAAAATATTAACATTTTCGACTCCACAAAAGTCACCGTACTCTTACTTGCTCTGCGCTGTCTGGCGCCAATGTTCTCTTTAGAACTAACGGGGATTTTCGAAACATGTGTGCAATGTCTTCAAAATTAATGATACTTGGTGTGAATTACTTGTGTTGGACATAATTTACAAATTTCGTCATAAAAATGGCCCGCAAAGAGATAACTGTAGAAGAACGTGGGCGGATCTTGCAGCTCCACACAAGGAGCAAAAGTCGTATGCAGAGATAGGTAAACTAATGTCTAGAGCCAAGTCAACCATCCAAACAGTAATTGGCCGTTTTAAATAAGAGGGGCCTATCAAAAATACTACCAGATCTGGCCAACCACCTTCACTTTCCATTTGCGCCGGCGTCACTGGCAGCGCAGCCAAGCGATCTTAGCTTTACTTGAAAATTGTAATAGAATTAAGAATCATACGAAAAATACACTGTTTGGTTTATTGCAACTGAAGTTAATAAAATAAAATGACAATGACGCTGCCAACAGCAACACAATTAACTGTATTGGCAATTGCCGTTTGGCCAGCTTGAATATATCCACGCGCACCGCACATATCAATACATCCACAATATTACGCGAACTTATAAGAACACATAGACACATACCAAAAAGAAAGCACAGAAAATTCAATAAGCTCGTTTGTTTTGGTTAGCATTTGGTAGCATTAGCGATCGTACTTGCACGTCAGAAAAATATCGATAATCGTTCCGAAGCGTAGTTCAGTTTAGTAGGTAGGTAGTTATTCTCTATTATTGTTTCTCTTCTAGTTAGTCTCCATGTCTGATCGTTCAAGCCGATCGCAGCTGAGTGCACCTGTTTCGCGTTTTATCAAGCGCAGTTCCTCTGTATCTCCCATTCCGTCTGGGAAACAGCAGACTTCCAGCACTCTCAAGCGTAGTCCGGTGGTAACTTGATCCGCTCTAAAGCCCACAAGTCCGTTAACTAAAATATCGCTGTCCGACTTCATTTCTGCTGCGGACAGGCTCATTAAATTTGAGTCGTGCATCGACCACTCCGGAGAGACTGGTTCGACCCCGGCAGATCAGCTCCAGGCCTTAGAGATCCGATGGGATCGAGTCATCATCCTGTGGGAGAAAGCTGAGTTGCAAAGGCGGCTTTGCATCGGCTCAGAAATCCAAGCCTGGCAGGACGTGAGTAGTTTCCTTAGCGAGCGTGCCCGAGCACTCAAAGTTATGGAAGTTGACACGTCCAGTCCTGCCGTGCCAAAGCCTGTCCCGAGGTCCGCGAACCCTGCCGCTTCCAAACGGGTAAACTCCTTTGAAGGCAAAGTCACCACAGAGAGCAAGAACTGCGATTTTTATTCAAAGGAGAACCATCTTGTCTGACTCTTTCCTCGCTTCCTCCAGATGTCCACTCAACAGCGATAGGCCTACTTAAAGCAGAAGAAACTGTTTGAACTGCTTCGCGCATCGTGGTGCATCGGTCATCTGCTGCACGAACTGTCAGAAATGCAACGCTCGGCATAACACCCTGCTCCATAGAGAGCATGAATCCCAGAATTTATTTATTTATTTATTTATTTATTATTAAAGACATTGACAAAACTGGAGTCAACTTAAATTTAGACAATAGAAATATTTATATAATTATGAAGCCTAAAATAACATAAATTATCAATAATACCACCAACTCGGTGGGGGTACTTTATTTGCCAGTCCGGCCAGCTATGCCCCAATTCACAGCCATTTTAGTCAGTGATATTATAGAAGCTATACAAGATAGAGAGTATTTATTGGAAACTTAAAAATTAAATTAATTATAGTCTTAGATATAAGTACAAAATTTAAGATTTAAGATTACAGGTTACTACGAAGATGACCTGTAAGCAATGATTTTATTAAGGGAAGAGAGAGTTCAGAGGAGAACACATGATAATATTTATTATAATTACTACATAACACGTGAAACGCGCTATGCAAAGAATAATCCGATGTGCATAAAGGTAAATACAACGGACGAAAGTGTCTACTTGTTCTGGAGGGAACAGAAAAATTAAGCTGAACTAACAGACATGGCGAATCAATTTTACCAATAATCAACTTATGTAGGAAAACAATCCCCAGAATTGTTCTACGATTGATTAATGAGGGAAGATTAATAAGAAGAAGCCTACTCTGGTAAGATGGTAAACGAAGATTACGATCCCAGTTTAAATCACGCAACGCAAAAATAAGAAACTGTTTCTGGACCGATTCGATACGATCCTGATACAGTTTATGCTGTGGAGACCAAATAATTGAACAATATTCTAAAATAGGTCGAACCAGCGAAGTATATAATAGTTTTGTGATAAAGGGATCTTTAAACTCCTTTGACCATCGTTTAATAAAAGCAAGAGCACCTTTAGCTTCATTTACGATAGTAGAGACATGAAGATTGAAAGAAAATTTTGTGTCAAAAATAACACCCAGATCTTTGACAGTCAAAATTCGTTGCAAGGAAATGTTGTTAATAGTATAATTAACAATATGTGGGATGGTACGACTGAAGGTCATTGTCATACACTTAGAGCAATTTAAATGCAACTGATTAGTCACACACCAACGCTGAAAGGAATTAAGATCATCTTGTAGGAGAAGATGGTCAAGTAAGTTGGAGTATGAAAGGCAGAGCTTTACATCATCTGCATACATAAAAATTTTGGAGTGAACAATACACCTAGGAAGATCATTGATAAAGAGGGTAAAAAGCAGCGGTCCTAAATGACTGCCCTGCGTTACGCCTGATGAAACAGTGATAAGCTTCGAAATTGATGTCCGCAACAATACCCTTTGAGTCCTGCCTTTCAAATAGGATGAAATCCAAGACACAAGTTTAGGGTGAAATCCTAAATGATCAAGTTTGCAAATTAAGATATTATGATTAACTGAATCAAATGCTTTGCTGAAATCAGTATAAATAACATCAGTTTGCATTTTATTTAAAAAGCTATCGTTAATTAGAGAAGAAAATTCTAATAAATTAGTTGAAGTTGATCGATTCTGGAAAAAGCCATGTTGAGATGGCGAAATAATCGATTTACAAAAGTGTTGTAAGTTTGATGTTAAAATCTTTTCAAATAATTTTGGGATAACAGAAAGTTTAGCTATGCCTCTATAATTTGAAATGTCAGACCTTCCACCTTTTTTATGTAATGGAATAATAAATGACTCTTTCCAAATAGATGGAAAAACAGAAGTCTCCAGGGACAAATTGAATAGTTTTAATAAAGGTAACTGTAACGAAGCACTGCATTCCTTTATAACACAACTTGGAATATTATCAGCACCAGGAGAAAAAGATGATTTCAATGTCCGAATGGCTGAAACCAGAGACACAAGGGACACACTTGGAACATTGATAATATTCGTTGCATGACTTTCAAATGAGTAAGACGGGGCGTGTGAGACATCGGAAGAATAAGTGGATTGAAAAAATTTTGCAAAAAGATCTGAGGAATCTTGATCATTACAAGTTTTTTCTTCTCCAAGGAAAAACATGGAAGGTAAATTGTATAATTTACGCTTCGAGTTTACAAACGAATAAAATTGCTTCGGATCACGAACGAATTTCCTTTTACAACGTAAAAGGTAATTTTCATAACACCTAGCATTTAAAAGATTAAAATTTGACTTGGCTATTGAGTATTTAGACCAGTCAACGATTGAGCCAGACTTTTTAAAATTCTTAAAACATTTGGTTTTAATGTTTCTAAAATTAGAAAGAGTCTGAGTAAACCAGGGGGGCTTATTAGAAGCAGGCCTAGAGTGGTACGAAGGGACACAGACATCAAGGATAGAGCTTATAGTTTCATAGAAAATATTAGCTGCCAAATTAACATCAACTGAGTCGTATAAAAGCGTCCAGTCATTTGCATTAATTAAATCATTAAGCAAGACAAAATTGCATTTATAAAAACAGCGACGCCTTATTTGGGGAATCGGAGCAGAAATAGGTGACATCTTTATGGAAAACAAGACATCTAAGGTGGGATGATGCAAATCTTCTGGCATACAGATAGGGGTTGTTCTGGTAACATTAATGACAGAATCATCATTAATAAAAACCAGATCAAGTGAACGATTCAAATGATTCAAAATAGAGTTCATTTGAAACATTGATAGACTAAACAGTTCATCAAAAAGATAATGATCTGTAGACGGAACAAGGTAGTTAAAATTGGGAGCTGACGACCAAGTAGTGTTAGGTATATTAAAGTCACCTAGCACTATAAATAAGTCATTATCATTTACATGCTCAAAAATTTCTTTAATACAAGTTATATGTTGTGCATACACTTGTACATCAGAAGAGGGAGGAACATATGAGCAAGTGACATATATGCAAAGAGATGGGAGAGTTATTTTAACCCCAATAATCTCAGCATCATGAAGTGCTTTGAAACTTAATGATTCGGAGAGAATATCGGCCTTAACAGCTATTAAGACACCCCCTCCTCTGCGAATCAATCGATCACATCTATAAATAGTGAAGTTATTAGATAGAATCTCACTATTATAAATTTTAGGACTAAGCCACGTTTCAGTGAACACAATGACATCATATTGAAAACTGAAACTGCTCAAAAATAAACCATTAAGTTTGGAATTTAGGCCTCGAACGTTTTGATATCCCAAAGACAGATTCGGTAAAGAATTTATACTATTTAGTTTTTTGATACAATACTAACTGAAGATTGTACCGAAGTAGGGTTCAGTGTTACGGGAGGTAATCGGTTTCGATTCTTAGGCTTGAATTCATGTACAACTATATGCGGTGGCCAAAACTTGGCATCACATATAGTTGTGAAGTGCTCAACCGGCACACTGATTTTAAACGAAGCAATTTCACGTGGTGTTGCGAAATTAAACTTCGAGATAAAAACATTTGCTGAAGACTTACTAGCGATAAACGCTGATATTGCTTCGCACGTCGTGTCAGATGAAAGCCTGGATAAAAAAACCTGCTTTCGAGGAGACACAACTGATAAAGTGGGCACCGTGGGTTCAGAGGTCGCTAACAGATTGTTATTCACTGTTTGAACAACAACCGGGGACGCTCTTACTTTTATAGTGGGACTTTGATTAGGCTCGACAGTTTTAGTAGAAGTACCAGTAGCACCAGGTGGTGTTGACAAGTCTACAGAAGGTGGATTGGAAATAGATTCTGGATTAGGGGAAGTAGGAGCTAAAGAATTTGGAGACAACATTGGTACAGAAGGTGGTACCAATAATGTTGTAGTCTCCATTAGATTGTGTGAAGTTTCAAAATTATACTGTTTTAATATTTCTTCACCAGCTTCTATATCAGTAGAAAGCTGTTTTGAAATATTGCACAGTTTTAAAAATTGAACTCTCACCGAATTATACATCTTGGAAAAATTAATTTGTTTTTCCAAGCAACTCGGGCAAGACCAACGTAAACCACCGCAACCAATTTTGGTAGTGGACATGATTTTGTCATAGTCACGCCCAGTGAGGCCAGCACATTTAGTGTGCATCAAGTTCTCACACAACCAGCAATTAACAAATTGTGCTTGTGCAGAGTCAACAACCTGCCTAAAAGAACATGATTTCTTACAGCATGTCATATTGGCAATTGGGGTTAAACAAAATTGAAGCGAGAAAAAAAACAAAAACAAAAAGCGAAAGAATGCAAAACTAAAAGAGATAAGAACGTGTTGAGAGCACTAAAAACAAACAACAACAAAAAGAGCGGCAATACTAATAAGAATCGCGCACAAATAAGAATACTGTGCACAAAACAAACTAATGAGAACAAATTCAGACACAAGTGTGTATGCAAGCAAAATGTAACATACAACAACAAGTGAGAGCAGATGAAACAGAAAGCCGGCAAACAGCGACGCAAAACAAAAACGATAATAGAAATAAAAATCGCCGATGCACCAAAACCGAAAATGAAAATCGGTAATAACTGAAGCACAAAGCACAGCGGATCAAACCTTGCACAGCAATGTAATGATAGTTATCCAAAGTTAACCGAACGCGATAGTGTGACAATTATAGTGATATAATAAGTGATAATTTAATTAAAACTCAAGAGCACAAAAAAATACGTGTGAACACTCTCAACTAAGAACTCTCTCTATGAGCTGCATCCGCAGCTGCCGTACCCCTTCATTCGCCCAGACACGTCTCACGTGTCCAGACGTATTTCTCTGCTAACACACAATATGTCCTTCTTGGTACGGCGATAATCAATATATGCCATCTAGGAGCTACATAGCCCGATCGGGCACTAATCGATTCAGGATCTGAGGCGACTTTCATTTCTGTGCGCCTGTTCCGTCTCATTAAATTGGCCTTCCGATCTGTGCAGACACGAGTGTCAAGCTTAGCCCAAGCTATAACAGCCCGATCGCAAAATCTTTTCGATATCCATATCGGGACTCCGCTAAGGTCAAGTCTACGGATTGAAGCATCTGCTCTCGTCCTTCCAAGTCTTGCTGGCAACCTCCCTTCGTCTACAATTCCACAAAACTTATTGAACAAACTTCCGAATATTCAGCTAGCACACCCCGAGTTCTACAAGAGTTCGAAAGTTGATGTCCTTATAGGCGTGCATATTCTTCCGTCTATTATTCAGGGAGGTTTCCATCATAATATTTGTGGATCAATTCTAGGCTTAGAGACTATTTTCGGTTGGGTACTCACCGGACCTCTTTCGCAAACATTACCGAAAATGGTCTCATCCTTCACAACTCAAGTTTCCGTTCCAAAAAAGTCAAAATTTGAGTTTCCGACAATCTCGTCCAGGTTACATGGCTCATGTGCCGTAACTCTCCCAGTACGAGATCCCGACAGCATCACTACCAAAGTGAGTGTCGGCTTGTTGTCGTGTTGTGTTCTGCCGTGTTGTGTTCTGAACAAATTAATGATGATCCTTATAATTTGCTCTTCCATCAAATGCAAATGCCATCCCCTCAAGCCAGTCAGAAATCCGGCATTGGTTCGTTTCGCTGCCGCGTGTGTAGAGGCACCCACGCTCTCCGCAAACGCCGTCGATTTCTGGGGCTTCCAGCAAAAAAGTGGCTGCGCACGGCTCTAGCGAACAACTACTGTTCGAATTGTTTGGCGCATCAGCACTCCGGGCAGTCCCGCCGCAGCAAAGAGGGGTGCAAGACATGCGGCCACAACTACCACACGCTCCTGCATCTATCGTGCAGGACGTGCAGGACGCGACGAGGTCAAACGTGTCATCCCACTCCAGGTCCTAAGAAGATGGCCACTCCTCCGCTGACGACGCTTATGGAACATCCTCTCTACGGCGGTCATCGTGCTCCAAACGACGACAAAGGCATCCGGAGTCAAGGCGCTAATTGACCCGTGTAGCCCCACCAGCCGGATCAACGCTTCCTTGGGTCTTTCCATCACTATCGTTGGTCCAGGGCAAGTCTGCACGAGTATCATTCGGTCGAAGGCCTCGTGCTTCGGGTTCGACGCGCTGTTCCAATTGGACCCCCAGCTGGCCATCGACCGATTGCTGGGCCTCCACCCCACGGATCTGTGTCAATTGTTCCGCAGATCGTTCCCAGCACCGACGGCCTTCCACAGCCCCATGCTATGTTATTAACAGTGCTGTTAATATCATAAGTTCCAACTCAAGCTCTCCTGCTGGTTCTCTGGCACCTTCTTTGGACTTTCCTCTTCTTTCCTTTTCTACTTACCTACTTTTTTTCTTGTCTGCACGCTGACTTTGCAAATTCGGAAAATTTGAATAAACGCCAATACTACTTAACCAACCACAAGAAAAATGTTTCACTATATTTCGACTCTGTTGGTTTAAAGTATAGTATGCAATTGAATTTTTTTTATGAAATCAATACCTACAATTCCATCACATGGAATTGCGAAATCTGGATCTACTATATTTAATTTGTGAGGAATTATTTAAAGTTTAAATTGTAGATCTATTGGAATAGTGCTCCGGGCTTTTCTAGAATGTTAATTGCTTTATCTTTCCATTTGTTGCCTATAAAACAGGACAGCGTTAGCATACCCAGTTTCATCTGTGCAGCTGTTGACAAATTTTGTGATTGCATCATTCATGTTACTGAATGTGCCTGCCTTTTTACCTTATGAATTGAGCAGTTTTGGATCATAGCTTTGACAGCTAGTGTTGTGCTGTACTTATTAGCTAGATCAAGGGACAAGCCATCATTGACATAACCTCCTGTTAGAGACAGTCAATTTTTCTACTTCTTGGGTATATTGACTGGCAGTTATGCTCTTTTATTGCAAGTTTAAGAGTTTGGCAGCAATAATTTCTATTGACTCTCCTTTTACAGACTTTTTCAATTGCGAGATAATATCAACAATTGTCTGCTCATTGCTAATTAGGTTTTAATGAATTAAGAAAACTCTGTAGGTTTTCGGCCTTACCATCGAAATCTGACATCAATGATGAGGCTAGTTTAAGAAAACTTTCTACTGTTTGACCCATGTTTATAATTGGATCAATTGACTCATTATCATCAGTTTCTGAGTCGTTGTCTTGGGCAGTTTTCAATAAAACTGACTTTTCAAAACTAGCTGGTGTGTTAAGTATATTCGGGGGGAATGTGTTTAGATTTTGCCTCTCCGAAATATATATAAGGCTTTATAATAAATAATATAAGATTTAAAGTTGTGAGTAGTGTTAGTACAATCAACAACTAAATTTGGGTGTCTAAATGCGGTGTGGGTTCCACAACTTCTATGACGTTACTCACGCCTGCTATGCTATCTTTTATTATGGACTCATGGCCTCCCATTGTAATATTTAAAATCTAAAACAGTTGAAAATATACTGATTGACTTGAATTGATTATTAAATCCTGATGTCATGAAATCGATTAATAAATTTGTATCTAATGTTTCTTTTTCAAATTTAAGTTTCACTTTCAGCTTCAACTGAGTATTAGGTCTTAAATCAAGGCAAGTTAAGGCTTGCTCATTTCTGCGGCCCCCTTGCGCTCTTTGGTGAAGGTCTTTTTATACCCTGAGCCCATTGAAAATGGGAAATCAGGGTATAATGGTTTTGTTAAAAGTATGTAACAGGCAGAAGGAGGCGTGTCAGACCCCACAAAGTATATATATTCTTGATCAGGACGACGAGCTGAATCGATTTAGCCCTACCCGTCTGTCTGTCCGTCCGTCCATCCTTCTGTCCGTTCGTCCGTCTGTCCGTATGTTTGAACGCGTCGATTTCAGAACGTAGACGAGCTAGACAGCTGAAATTTTTTTTGTAGGTCCGTGTATAGGACGAGTAGATCAAGTTTGCTTCATATGTTCCATAACTATTTTTGTTTTAATCTTATCGATTTTACTGCCAAATAAAATATGTCTACGCCTACTGGGGCGTGGCAAATTGGCAACAAAATTTGTAACGCCCAGCTGCAAAATTCATACGTCTGTGCCACCTATATAAATAAGCTTAATAAAAATTGCTAAGACAACAAACAGCATTTCAAAGAAATTGTAAGAAATATAGTAAGTCAATTCGGATACGCAACCCAAGATCAAAAAGATATGGATAATCGCAAAACATTATAGCTCCTACAGTTTTAGAGCTAGGCGCTTCAAAATTGGATGGTTGTGTTATTGGGGCCTCCTCTATTGATTCCCCAAAACTAATTTTTACGCCCCTTTGGGAGCGTGTTATATTGAAAAATACCCTGTCACTTTCACATTTTTGGAGTGTAAGCATCCAAACTTTACAGTTACGTTACCCTCAAATCCTTCTAGGAACTTACCAAATATGATATGTCTACGCCTACTGGCGTGGCAAATAGGCAACAAAGTTTGTAACGCCCATAAGCTTAACAAGAATTGCTAAGACGACAAACGGCATTTCTAAGAAATATTAAGAAATATATGTAATTTGATTTAATGTTGAAGTTCTGCAAATAATTTATCAGCTAAAATAAACATTTTTCGTATAGCCTAGGTCAGTTACGCTATTTTCTTCTTGTGTGTGTGACCATACCATCAAAAAATGTAAATATCAAATATCGATTACACATAGACTCATTCAGAACAAAATTATTCCACACAAAAAAATTGACGATAGGACCCATCATGTATGTATGTATGCACGAACAGCAGCGTAACTATTTTCATGCCGTCGCCGCCGCGTCTCGAACGCGGACCCTTTTGCTTACACGCTTTTCATCTACTTGCTGCGCCATATCAGTTTTGCATTGCCTGTTGGCAAATCCGAAACTACCTCACTACAAGGGCGACTTTTGACAAATACAAAACTATAGAAGCTGCTGTTAATGCAAACACAATATAGACATAAATCAATCGTAATTGTGATTCTTAGAAAATGCTGAAATGCGCCCATATGAACGTATGTATTTATATGTGTATATACAAAAACGGTGGTCGGTTTGAATGTATGCGTATGGCGTATGGCGATATTTGACAAATACAAAACTAAAGAAGCGGCTGAATATCCAAACACAACTCAATAACAATTTTGGTTGAAGAATATGATAGAATGAATGGCGCTGAATTTATTTGTGACCGTGCATAAGCAAACGCGCTTGCACGTTTCAATGTATGTGTAAATGTAAATGTATTTTGCTGTCGCTGCTTGTCACGTGAGTGTGATAATTGGTCAAACATTTTGTTTAATAGATTGCGACTTACTGATGGAACTTGATGAAACATTCTATTGAATTTTTTACATTTTATAAAAATGCTAACTCATTCACATGGTTATTTTTGCAAAAATTGAAATTGCATAAAATTCACATGAATCTACATAAATGCTAAATTTTAGATATATTATTAAATTTAATATACCTATGAGAAAGGAGTATCACGCATTACTTACTTACTTGTTTTAAATATTAATAAATAATACAATATGAGACGGAGGAAAATGAAAAAACCAAAAATGGAATGAAATATGAAAATTAATTTTTTCCCTCTTTTTCACTTCCCGTAAACTGATAATTCACACGCATTTTGTGATTGAAAGTGGTCTGAGTTCTAATTTTAAGATATAACCACTGTAGCAGCTTCGACCTGCAAGTGGGATTTTAAACAAAAAAAAAAAAAACAAGAAAACTAACATAACTGCAGTGAGTATGAGTGCAAGTGTGTTACGAGTGAATAGAGGTGTGTGGTTGTGTACTGTGTTCCGTTGGAAAGGCCTGGCAATCAAATAAAAATACGAAATACAAATATTGCGTTCGACTGCCCAACGGTTCGGGGGGTAAGGATTTACCCTAGTAGGCTGTAACAGGCTAAAAAGGATAATAAGGACCTCCCGTTAAGTGCAAATTCACCCACACCTTAACACACGATACGCTGCAACTCACATGCACATATGTGCACAAAATAAACATAGAAAGATACAATATGACACTATACCCTATAAAAAAAATAAAAACAAAATTAATTTAAACAAGTAAGAAAACTCTAGTCGGAGGTGCCCGACTAGGAGATCCCCTGAGCCCCGTCCGATTTGCATTGTTTAATACGCTTGCATATAAAATTAAATTTTTCAAAATTAAATTATAATTTTGAAAGTTTATTCAACTAGAATTTATGTAAATCAAAAATAAATAAATAATTTAATAAATAAACAAATCAACAAAAAAAGAAGAAGAAAAACAAACATCACCGCACCTGGACTCGAACCTGCATCTATTTACTACATATATAACGTTAGAGTGCATTATCTCAATTAGCACAATCACCTCATGTTTATAAATTAAAAAAAATAATTTAAATTTACGCTGTTGTCCCTGAGTTTCGAACTCGGGACCTTTCGTTTATGCGCTTTGCGTCTACCCACTACGCCACACCAGTATTGCATAGCTTGTTGGCAAAACGCAAAATACTACTACAAGGGCGATATGTGACAAATACAAAACTAAAGAAGCAGATCAATCGCAATTGTGATTCTTAGAATAGCTGAAATGCACGTATATAAACGTATGAGTATGTGTACATACAAATACAAATACAATTCAAACACAGATTTGGTTGAAGATTTGGTTGAAGACCACGTGCAGCTGAACGTTTTGTTTAATAAATCGGGAATGACCTAACGGAATTATATGAAACTTTCAACATATGATTTTATTGAATTTTAATAATTTTATAAAAATGCTAATTTATTCACATGGTTTTATTTGCAACAGACTCTCCATGAGTGGAGAAGCGTAGGGGGGTGGGTTAATTAGTAAAAAGAGCCGGTATCCAAAAAATAAAAAAATAGAAATTGCATAAAATTAATTAATTTAATCTATATGCAAAATTTGAGGGGTCTAGCTCTAAAGGTGTGGGAGATATAATTTTATAACCTATTTTCGATAAGGTTTAAAATCGATAACAAAACAACAAAAATAGATATTGTTTTTTGGTAACAAACTTGACCTGCGCGTGCGGACAGACGGACGGACGGACAGACGGACGGACAGACGGACGGACAGATAGACAGACGGACAGGGCTAAATCGACTCAGCTCGTCGCCCTGATCTACCTGTTACATATATTTAACAAAACCATTAATTGATTTCCAATTTTCAATGGGCTCAGGGTATAAAAAAAAACACGAGTAAACGAATAAATAAATATATCAATAAAAGAAAAGAGAAAAAAAATTTTGTTCTTTTTATAATTTAAACATTTATTTGATTTTTTGCTAATTCAAGTTTGTATCTCCAACAGCTAAAGAAGTCAACATATAAGCACACTAACGCCCACATACATTGAAAGCACCACCTAACATTTATTCGGGGTAAGTTAGACGTTGCCCTTTGTACTAGGCTATTTAATAAAAAACAAAAAATTAAAAAAAAAAAATCAGAAAATTATTTCAAATCATTGACATCTGTGGAAGATTGTTTGTTTGCAGCTTGCATTTTTGTCTTATTGTCATTGTTCTTGCCTTTCTTATTGTCTTTATTATCACCTTTTAATAAAAAAAACTCAAAGAAATATCCGTGTCCGACCAAGATTTTTCCTCCCGGAGCGGGAGGCTCGCAAACGGTAGCAGAACCGAGACCTTTAGCTCGTCCCCGCAACATCTTCGATTTATCAGAATGCAATAAAATACCCGAATGTCTGAAAGATTTTCAGGTTTTTGATGGAAACGTCTCCGAGTTTGAGTCTCGGGCTAACAGGGTTGATAGCATCTTGACCGATTACGAGTTAATTAGAGACAATCGTCAGTATAGGGCGATAATAACGTAATTCAGGCAGAAAGTAAGGGGCTCTGCAGACATAGCCCTTACTTCTTATGGTGTACAGGATGACGACTGGCCAGAAATGAAACACGTCTTGGCCCTGCATTATTCAGACAAGCGTGATTTAAGTATGTTAGAAATCCAGTTGGGAAGGTACGACAAGTCAATAGCCATTTCTTCTTGATAAAAAGCTGAGGAATGGCTCGTATTCAGCAGAGGTGTCATCTGCTTTAACTTATATTTACAAGAATAAAGCGCTAGATGTCTTCGTAGGTGGCTTAAACGGCGACTTACCTAGATTTCTTACGGTACATAGGGCAAAAGACCTACCCGACGCATACTCGTTGTGTAATGAGTTGCAAAATGTCTGCATGAGGGCTGGCCCCACATTTGCATCTAGGAACGTTTTCCCTGGAAATCCACGCCCAGTGGGCTCAGCACCAAACCATTGGGCATTACGCCCTCCGCGACCTTTCTATAATTCTAACAATGGCACCTATGCGATGGCACAACAAGGATACACAAATAGTAATGCCTCTCCTCGACCACAATTCAATTCACTCCGAGATATAGAGTACAGCCGGCGAGACCCGCGCTGAAAATAGAATCTAACCAGTCTGGACACTCTCAGAGGTCAGACAATTTTAAGAGCGTGGTAACTTTAATCCGTTCAGGAAATCGCAGAGACTTTACCATCTGGAGGGTAATGAGGTAATTTTATTCAGAAATAATTTTAGAAGAGGGAAGTCATGCGAATATGACGACGTCTTATGAGACGTGCGACAGGCTGGAGAGCAATTAGCGCAGTTAGACGAGGGGAGAGTAAATTTTATAACAAACGCCTCTCTAGCTTACTATATATAGAGTACGGTACGAGTGACGGGCTGAGCTTGAGTTTCTAATAGACACTGGAGCCAATAAGAATTTTATTTTCCCCAAAGTAGCCGCCGGATGTACTAATTTAGCAAGACCATTTTTAGTACAGTCCGCTGCAGGCAGTATCCTCATAAAAAACAACTAACGGGCTCATTCATTGAATCAGTTGGTAATAGTACGCCACTCACCTTTTATGTGCTTCCTGGTTTAGAATGATTTGACGTTATTATCAGAGACGATAGTCTGAAGCAACTAAATGCACTAATACACAGGAAGCATGATCTTCTCACAATAGAACCAGGGGTGGGAATCCCACTGCTCGCTAGAAAATCAAAATCGGTGAACATTCTACTTGACGACACACACTCAGAAGATGTGCGAAAAGCACGTCCTCGAAGAATTCGCGGACGTTTTTCAACATCTCATCTCAGGACGTGCAATTATGACGACAGTAAGTGCCAAGATTCAGACCACAACTGAAGAGCCGACTTATTCCAAGATTTACCCGTACTCAGCTCATATGAGAGAAGAGGTAGAACGACAGGTCAAAGAGTTAAAAAAAGAGGGAATAATTTGGCCGTCTAAGAGCCCTTATAATTCTCTAATTTGGGTAGTTCCCAAGAAACCCAAACCAAATGGGAACAAGTAAGAAAACTCTAGTCGGAGGTGCCCGACTAGGAGATCCCCTGAGCCCCGTCCGATTTGCATTGTTTAATACGTTATATAAGCTTGCATATAAAATTAAATTTTGCAAAATTAAATTATAATTTTGAAAGTTTATTCAACTAGAATGTATGTAAATCAAAAATAAATAAATAATTTAATAAATAAACAAATCAACAAAAAAACAAGTAAGAAAACTCTAGTCGGCAGTGCCCGACTAGGAGATCCCCTGAGCCCCGTCCGATTTGCATTGTTTAATACGCTATATAAGCTTGCATAGAGAGAGTTCTCAGTTGAGAGTGAGTTTTTTGTGCTCTTGGAGTTTTGATAAATTTCTCGTTTATTGCTACACAATAATTATCTTACTGTCGCGCACGGTAGTCTTTAAATAACTAGCATTACATTGCTGTGCAAAGTTTGATCCGTTGTGCTTTGTGCTTTAGTTATTGCTGATTTTTCTCTTTCGGTTTTGGTGCATCGGCTATTTGAGTTTTATTATCGTTTATGCTGTGCGTCACTGTTTGCCGCCTTTCTGTTTATCTGCTCCCTAGTGTTGTTGTATTTTATATTCACACTTGTGTCTGTATATGTGCTTATAAATTTGTTTTGTGCATGATATTCTTATTTGTGCGCGATTCATTACTGATATTGCCGCTTACTTTCTTGTTGTTTGTTTTTAGTGCTCTCAACGCATTCCTATCACTTTTAGTTTTGCATTCCTTCGCTTTGTGTTTTTGTTTCCACTTTTTCTTGCTCGCTATAATTTCTGTTTAACCCTTTATTGCCAAAATGACTTGCTGTAAGAAATCATGCTCTTTTAAGCAAGTTGTTGATTCTGCACAACCACAATTTATGAATTGCTGGTTGTGTGAGAATTTGATGGACACAAAATGTGCAGACCTTACAGGGCGGAACTACGATAAAGTCATGTCCACTACCAAAATTGGTTGTGGTGGTTTACGTTGGTCTTGCCCAAGTTGTTTGGAAAAACAAATAAATTTTTGCAAAATGTATAATTGGGTGAGAGTGCAATTTTTAAAACTGTGCAATATTTCAAAACAGCTTTCTAGTGATTTAGAAGGTGGTAATAAAATATTAAATCAGTATAATTTTGAAGCTCCACACCATCGAATGGATACTACAACATTATTGGTACCATCTTCTGCACCATTGTTGTCTCCAAATTTACTAGCTTCTACTTCACCTAACCCTGACTCAATGTCAAATCCACCTTCTGTAGACTTGTCTACATCACCTTGTAATACTGGCTCTGTTACTGAAACTATTGAGCCTAATTTAAGTCCTACTATAAAAGTAAGAGCGTCCCCGGTTGTTGTTGCTCAAACAACGAACAACAATCTGTCAGCGATCACTGAATTCTTAGTTCCCACTTTATCTGTTGTGTCTCCTCGAAAGCAGGTTTTCTTATCCAGGCTTTCATCTGACACAACGTGCAATATCAGCGTTTATTGCTAGTAAGTCTGCAGAAAATGTTTTTAACTCGAAGTTTAATTTTGCAACACCACGTGAAATTGCTTCATTGAAAATCAGTGTTTGAAGACTTCACAACTATATGTGATTCCAAGTTTTGGCCACTACATATAGTCGTACATGAATTCAAGCCAAAGAAGCGAAACCGATTGCCTCCCGTTACACTGAACCCTACTTCGGTACAATCTTCAACTAATATTGTATCAAAAAACTAAATAGTTTAAATTCTTCACCTAATTTGTTTTTGGCATACCAAAATGTTCGAGGCCTAAATTCTAAACTAAAGGTCTATTTTTAAACAGTTTCAGTTTTCAATATGATGTCATTGTGTTCACTGAAACGTGGCTGAATCCTAATATTTATAATAGTGAGATTCTCTGTAATAATTTCACTATTTATAGATTTGATCGATTGATACGCAGAGGTGGTGGTGTCTTAATAGCTGTTAAGGCCAATATCCTCTCCGAATCGTTAAATTTCACATCACTTCATGATGCTGAGATTATTGGGGTTAAAATAAATCTCCCATCTCTTTCCATACATGTCACTTGTTCATATGTTGCCCCTTCTTCTGATGTACAAGTCTATGCATATATATATATATATAACATATAACTTGTATTAAAGAAATTCTTAAGCATGTAAAAGATAATGACTTGTTTCTAGTGTTGGGTGACTTTAATATACCTAACACTACCTGGTCGTCAACTCCCAATTTTAATTACCTTATTCCGTCTACATCATTATTTCTTCGATGAACTGTTCAGTCTCTCAATGTTTCAGATGAACTCTGTTTTGAATCATTTGAATCGTTCACTTGATCTCGTTTTTATTAATGATGACTCTGTCATTAATGTTACCAGATAAACTCCTATCTGTATTCCTGAAGATTTGCATCATCCCACTTTAGATGTCATTTTTTCCATAAAGATGACACCTATTTCTACTCCGATTCCTAAAATATACCGTCGCTGTTTTCATAAATGCAATTTTGTCTTGCTTAATGATTTAATTAATACAACTGACTGGACTCTGTTATACGACTCAGTTGATATGAATTTGACAGCTAACATTTTCTATGAAACTTTAAGCTCTATCCTTGATGTCTGTGTTCCCTTGTATCTCTCAAGGCCTGCTTCTAATAAGCCCCCTGGTTTACTCAGACTATATCCAATTTTAGAAATATTAAAACCAAATGTTTTAAGAATTTTAAAAAGTCTGGTTCGATTGTTGACTGGTCTAAATACTCAATAGCCAAGTCAAATTTTGATCTTTTAAATGCTAGGTATTATGAAGATTACCTTTTACGGTGCAAAAGGAAATTCGTTCGTGATCCCAAGCAATTTTATTCATTTGTAAACTCTAAGCGTAAATCTTCTAATTTACCTTTCATTTTTTTCTTTGGAGAGAACAAATCTTGTAATGATCCAGATTCTGCTGATCTTTTTGCAAATTTTTTTCAATCCACTTATTCATCTAATGCCTCCCACACTCCATCGTACTCAGTTGTTAGTCCGGCAACGAATATTATCAATGTTCCTAGTGTTTCCCTTGCTTCTTTGGTTTCTGCCATTCGGACTTTGAAATCATCTTTTTCGCCTGGTGCTGATAATATTCCAAGCTGTGTTATAAAGGAATGCAGTGCTTCTTTACAGTTACCTTATTAAAACTATTTAATTTGTCCCTGGAAACTTCTGTTTTTCCCTCTATTTGGAAGGAATCATTTATTATCCCATTACATAAGAAAGTTGGGAGGTCTGTCATTTCAAATTATAGAGGTATAGCTAAACTGTCTGCTATCCCGAAATTATTTGAAAAAATCATAACTTCAAACTTACAACATTTTTGTAAATCGATTATTTCGCCATCTCATGGTTTTTTCCAGAATCGATCAACTTCAACTAATTTATTAGAATTTTCTTCTCTAATTAACGATAGCTTTTTAAATAAAAATGCAAACTGATGTTATTTATACTGATTTCAGCAAAGCATTTGATTCAGTTAATCATAATATCTTAATTTGCAAACTTGATCATTTAGGATTTCACCCTAAACTTGTGTCTTGGATTTCATCCTATTTGAAAGGCAGGTCACAAAGGGTATTGTTGAGAACATCAATTTCGAAGCTTGTCTCTGTTTCTTCAGGCGTACCTCAGGGCAGTCATTTAGAACCGCTGCTGTTTTCCCTTTTTATACCCTGAGCCCATTGAAAATGGGAAATCAGGGTATAATGGTTTTGTGAAAATGTATGTAACAGGCAGAAGGAGGCGTGCCACACCCCATAAAGTATATATATTCTTGATCAGCGCGACAAGACGAGTCGATATAGCCCTGTCCGTCTGTCCGTCTGTCCGTCTGTCCGTCCGTCCGTCCGTCCGTCCGTCCGTCCGTCCGTCCGTGTGAACGCTGAGATATTTGTAAGTACGCAACGTAGAGAATTGAAATTTTACATGAATACTCGATAATACCATACGCTACACAAGTTTATAAAAATTTTTCGATAACTCATTCCATTTCGATTTTATGAGCATTTATCGATAATTTTAATGTGTTTTTAAGGCGTGGTTTGTACATCGTTTGAGCTAGAGACTTCAAATTTGCTGTATAGTTGCGTGTAATGAATACGGAGATAACGTTATCTTTAGATTTTGGATGCCACGCCCCATTCGCCCCCAATAGCCCCCTATTTGTAAAGAGCGCAAATCAAATACTAGAGACTTGTGCTTTTGCACATACATACATATGAATGTCATAAATAAGTTGTGAAAGTTTGATGCACTTAGTCCATCGCTAAGAAAAGTTATTAAACAATTAACTTTCCATAGTAATGCCCACATTGCAGCCCAAGCGCAGTCTCTGCGTCAACTGCGCAGTTGGCAGAGCGCGCGCTTATGCGTGCGTGCACATGTATGTGTGTATGTGTTGTTTGTATGTATGCATACAAAATCGTAGAATTTGATATTTGGCTCTTCACAGGGCTCAGGGTATCCCCTAGTCGAGCAGTCTCGACTAGAGCACTCTTACTTGTTATAAATGATCTTCCTAGCTATATTATTCACTCGAAAATTTTTATGTATGCTGACGATGCCACATATTGTTAATTACACTATTAACAACATTTCCCTACAACGAATTTTAACTGTCAAAGATCTTGGTGTTACTTTTGACACAAACTTTCTTTTAATCTTCATATCTCTACTATATTAAATGAAGCTAAAGGTGCTCTTGGTTTTATTAAACGTTGGTCAAAGGAGTTTAAACATCCCTTTATAACCAAACTGTTATATACTTCGCTGTTTCGACCTATTTTAGAATACTGTTCAATTATTTGGTCTCCACAGCATTAATTGTATCAGGACCGTATTGAATCGGTCCAGAAACAGTTTCTCATCTTTGCGTTGCGTGATCTAAATCTTCGTGGGATCCAAATCTTCGTTTACCGTCTTATCAGAGTAGGCTTATTCTTATTAATCTTCCATCTTTAATTAACCGTAGAACAATTTTGGGTGTTGTTTTCCTACATAATTTGATTATGGGTAAAATAGATTCGCCTTGTTTGTTAAATCAGCTTAGTTTTTCTGTTCCCTCTAGAACAACCAAACACTTTCGTCCGTTGTATTTACCTGTATGCTCATCAGATTATTCTTAGCATAGCGCGTTACACGTGTTATGCATAAATTATAATAAATTTTATCATGTGTACTCCTCTGAACTCTCTCTGCCCTTAATAAAATCCTTGCTTGCAGATCATCTTCGTGGTATCACTGATAGAGCCCATGAGTGAGCCGGTAGTTCCTAGATTGTTACTTATATCTAAGATTATAATCTATTTAATATATAAGTTTCATAATAATCAATAATATCACTGACTAAAATGGCTGTGAATTGGGGCATAGCTGGCCGTACTGGCACCGAGTTGGTGGTATTATTGATAATTTATGTTATTTTCGGCTTTTTACATATAAATATTTTTATACCCTGAGCCCATTGAAAATGGGAAATCAGGGTATAATGGTTTTGTTAAATGTATGTAACAGGCAAAAGGAGGCGTGTCAGACCCCACAAAGTATATATATACTTGATCAGGGCGACGAGCTGAGTCGATTTAGCCCTGTCCGTCTGTCTGTCTGTCCGTCCGTCCGTCCGTCCGTCCGTCCGTCCGTCCGTATGTTTGAACGCGTCGATTGAAGCATCTAGACAAGCTAGAGACTTGAATTTTTTTTTGTTGGGTCCGTGGATAGCACGCGCAGGTCAAGTTTGTTACCAAAAAACGATATCTATTTTTGTTGTTTTGTTATCCATTTTAAACCTTATCGAAAACAGGTTATAAAATTATATCTCCCACACCTTTAGAGCTAGACCCCTCAAATTTTTCATATAGATTCATGTGAATTTTATACAATTTCTATTTTTTTATTTTTTGGATACCGGCTCTTTTTACTAATTACCCCCCCCCCACCAAACTAATCATCCCATTGAGAGTCTGTTCCAAATATAACCATGTGAGTAAATTAGCATTTTTATAAAACGTAAAAAATTCAATAGAATCATATGCTGAAAATCATCAAATTCCGTTAAGTCAGTCCCGAGTTATTAAACAAAACGTTTGGCCAATTATCACACGCACGTGGCAAGCAGCGACGCGCAGAAAAAAACATTTACACATACACATACATTGAAGCGTGCAATCGCGTCTGCTTATGCATGTGCACAGCCGCTTCTAAGCATTTTCAGCCGCTTCTGTAGTTTTGTATTTGTCATATATCGCCCTTTACACGTATACATTCAAACAGACCACCGTTTTTGTATGTACACATACTCATACGTTCACATGTACGCATTTCAGCATATTCTAAAAATCACAATTGCGATTGATCTGCTTCTTTAGCTTCTTTAGTTTTGAATAAAATTTCAAAATTATAATTTAATTTTGGAAAATTTAATGTTATATGCAAGCTATATAGCGTATTAAACAATGCAAATCGGACGGGGCTCAGGGTATCTCCTAGTCGGGCACCTCCGACTAGAGTTTTCTTACTTGTTATTGTTTACATTTAAGTTGACTCCAGTCTTGTCAATGTCTTTTAATAATAAATAAATAAATAAATAAATAAATAAATAAATAAATTTAAAATTAAATTTTGCAAAATTAAATTATAATTTTGAAAGTTTATTCAACTAGAATGTATGTAAATCAAAAATAAATAAATAATTTAATAAATAAACAAATCAACAAAAAAAAAAGAAGAAAAACATACATCACCGCACCTGGACTCGAACCTGCATCTATTTACGACATATGTAACGTTAAAGCACATCACTCAACTAGCACAACCACATCATGTTTATAAATTTAAAAAAAAATTAAAAAAGTTACGCTGTTATCACTGAGTCTCGAGCTCGAAATCTTTCGTTAACGCGCTTTGTGTCTACCCACTACGTCACAACAGTATTGTGTTGCTTCTTGGCAAAACACAAAGTAGTACTACAAGGGCGATATGTGACAAATACAGAACTAAAGAAGCTAAAGAAGTAGATCAATCGGAATTGTGATAATTAGTAATAAGAGCCGGTATCCAAAATATAAAAAAAATAGAAATTGCATAAAATTCACATGAATCTATATGCAAAATTTGAGGGGTCTAGGTCTAAAGGTGTAGGAGATATCATTTTATAACCTGTTTTCGACAAGGTTTAAAATCGATAACAAAACAACAAAAATAGATATCGTTTTTTGGTAACAAACTTGACCTGCGCGTGCTATCCACGGACCCAACAAAAAAAATCAAGTCTCTAGCTTGTCTAGATGCTTTAATCGACGCGTTCAAACATACGGACAGACGGACGGACAGGCGGACAGATAGACAGACAGACGGACAGGGCTAAATCGACTCAGCTCGTCGCCCTGATCAAGAATATATATACTTTGTGGGGTCTGACACGCCTCCTTCTGCCTATTACATACATTTAACAAAACCATTATACCCTGATTTCCCATTTTCAATGGGCTCAGGGTATAATGAATAAAAAGAAAAAAATAAAAACAAGTGGAAATTTTTGTCAGTGTTGTGCCTTGCCTATAAAGAATAATCAAAGATCAAAGGTTTCTAAAATATGACTAAATAATGCAATATGAGACGGAGGAAAAAGAACAAACGAAAAAGGAGTGCAATATGAAAAACAAATTTTTTTTCCCTCTTTCTCACTTCCCTTAATTTTATTTCTCCGACGGCATGGCACATAAACAAAATAATGAAAATAAATAAAACCAAAACAAAAGAAAACAATTGCATAACAAATGAAAATGTGTTTCAATAATGTGACAAAATTTTTCCACTAAAATAATCCGAAATTAATATTAAAAGAATGAAGAGAATTTGTGAGTGCTGATTGAAAAATGTTTACGTACTCTCTATGTTAAGATGTGTGTGATGTCAGGGTTCGACTCCCTGTCATGCGGCGATATTCAAGATAAATTATTAAAAATGTTTTATAAAATAATGCCGTTAAGGTCGGTGGCTAAAAAATATTGGTGGACAGTGCACGTCCGCTACCCGACCATTAAACAGATAATTCACACGCATTTTGTTATCGAAAGTGGTCTCAGTTCTAATTTTAAGATATAACCACGGTGGCAGCTTCGACCTGCAAGTGGCATTTAAAAAAAAAAAAAAAAAAAAAAAAAAAAAAAAAAAAAAAAAAAACCATAACAGAACTGCAGTGAGTGTGAGTGCAAGTGTGTTACGAGCGAATAGAGGTGTGTGGTTGTGTACTGTGTTCCGTTGGAAAGGCCTGGCAATCAAATAAAAATACAAAATACAAATAATGTGTTCGACTGCCCAACGGTTTGGGGAGTAAGGATTTACCCCAAGAGGTTGTAACAGGCTAAAAAGTATAATAAGGACCTCCCGTTAAGTGCAAATTCACCCACACCTTGACACACGGTACGGTGCAACTCACATATGTGTACAAAATAAACATAGAAAGATACAATATGACACTATAAAGATACCCTATCAAAAAAAAAAAAAAAAAAAAAAACAAACAAAATTAATTTAAAAACAAGTAAGAACGTTGCCTTAGGACGAAACCTAAAGCGTGATACTCGTGTCCCACAGGGGCATCTGGTATTTCAAATTTAATAATTTATCTCAAATTTTGCATTTATATAGATTCATGTGAATTTTATTAAATTTCAATTTTTGCAAATATAACTATGTGAATGAATTAGCATTTTTATAAAATGTAAAAAATTCAATCATATGCTGAAAGTTTCATCAAGTTCCGTTAAGTCAGTCCCAATCTATTAAACAAAAGTTTTGGCCAATTATGACACGCACGCGTTAAGCAGCGACAGCAAAATATATTTACATTTACACATATGTACATACATTGAAACGTGCAAGCGCGTTTGCTTATGCACGGTCACAAATAAATTCGGCGCCATTCATTCTAGCATATTCTTCAACCAAAATTGTTATTGAGTTGTGTTTGCATTTTCAGCCGCTTCTTTAGTTTTGTATTTGTCAAATATCGCCGTTTATACGCATACATTCTGTTTGTAGGGACGTCGCAGATAAATATAAAACACTTTTCTTTTGGGTTTTTTTGGAAATTACTTTCGCTTTTTATTTCAATATGAAATTGCACAGTCAGTCACGGCGGAAAAGTAGATGATAGAGTCAAGTGTAGAAAAAGGAAGAGAGGAGGAAAGTACACAGAAAAACTCCAGAGAACCAGCAGGAGAGCTGGAGTTGGAGCTTATGCTATTAACAGAGCTGTAATTAGCATAGCATGGGGATGTGGGGGGAGGAGTAGTTCTGTTTAATGGAATCTGACATAAACATACTCCCCCCCTTGCAAGGATTGCAAGACGTGGACTATGTCTATGAGCAGGCGCCCGAGAGGACCCATCCGAACACGGTGTTTTGGGCCATTGGAAGGCCGTCGGTGCTGGGAACGATCCCCGGAAGGATGACGTGAGGATACACGTCAGTCCCCAGCACAATTGACACCGATCCTGGACGTGACCAGGTGCTGTCGGCGAGCGTAACCCTGGAGGCCCAGCTTCCCGCTCGATGGCCCGGATTGGCGTCCGAGCGTACAGCTGGGGGTCCAGTTGGAACAACGCGTCGAACTCGAAGCGCACAGTCTTCGACCGAATGAGACTCGTGTAGACTTGCCCTGGACCAACGCTTGTGACGGAAAGACCCAATGTCTTTGCCAATGAAGCGTTGATCCGACTGGTGGGACTGCACGGGTCAATCAGCGCCTTGACTTCGAAATCCTTGGTCGTCGTTTGGAGCACGATGACCGCCGTAGGAAGAATGCTGACCATCTTGTGCTGCATCAGCGTCGTCAGCGGAGGAGTGGCCGCCTGTGTAGAATCTGGAGTAGGACGACTTATAGAGCCTTGTCGCTTCCAGCGCGATCCCGTGAGGTGCAGGAGCGTGTGGTGGTTGTGGCCACACGTCTTGCAGCCTTTGTTGCTGCGGCAAGATTGCCCAGAGTGGTGGTGTGCCAAGCAGTTCGCGCAGTAGCGGTTGGCTAGAACCGCGCCCAACCGCTTTTCCGCGGGAAGCCCCAGAAAACGCCGGCATTTGCGCAGAGCGTGAATACCTCCACACACGCGGCACCGGAATGAACCATTGCCGGATGGCTGGCTGGCTTGAGGGGATGACATCATAACCTGGAAAGGTGAGACACGCGTAGGGCAATGAATGGTTGGCTTGTCTAACATGGAAGTTAGTTGGACATCACAGGGAACACCGGGGTCGGGACCTGGATGAAGAATATCATCCAGCCCCTTATTATTCAATGCTGGACAGAGTGCATTGCAGCCGCCCTTCACTTTGGTAGTGATTCTGTCGGGATCTCGTACTGGGAGAGTTACGACAGATGAGTCGTGTAACCTAGACGAGATTGTCGGAAGCTCAAAATTTTAGTTTTTTCGGAACGGAAACTTGAGTTCTGAAGGATGAGACCATTTTCGGTGATGTTTGCGAAAGAGGGCCGGTGAGTACCCAACCGAAAACAGTCTCTAAGCCAAGAATGGATCCACAGATATTAGGGTGGAAACCTCCCTGAATAATAGACGGAAGGATATCCGCGCCTATAAGAACATCAATTTTCGCACTCTTGTAGAACTCGGGGTCAGCTAGCTGAATATTCGGAAGTTTGTTCAACAAGTTGTGCGGAATTGGAGACGAAGGGAGGTTGCCAGCAAGACTTGGAAGGACGAGAGCAGATGCTTCAATCCGTAATCTTGGTTTCAGCGGAGTTCCAATATGGAGATCGCAAAGTTTTTGCGATCGGGCTGTTATAGCTTGGCCTAAGCTTGACACTCGCGTCTGCACCGACCAGAAGGGCAATTTGATGAGACGGAACAGGCGCTCAGAAATGAAAGTCGCCTCAGATCCCGAATCGATCAGTGCCCGCACGGGATATGTAGCTCCTAGATGGCATATATTGATTATTGCCGTACCAAGAAGGACATCTTGAGTGTTAGTAGAGAAGTACGTCTGGACATGTGAGACATCTCTGGGCGAATGAAGGGGTACGGCAGCTGTGGATGCAGCGCCATTCTCAGATTAATGCTCTTTATGGAGCAGGGTGTTATGCCGACCGTTGCATTTCTGGCAGCTGTGCGCACTGGTGCATCCGTGCAGCAGATGACCGCGTGCGAAGCAGTTCAGATACAGCTTCTTCTGCTTTATGTAGGCCTCTCGCTGTTGAACAGACATTTGGAGGAAGCGAGGGCAGAGTCGGACTGGGTGGTTCTCCTTTGAACACAGATCGCATTTTTTGCTCTCAGTGGTGACGTGGGCTTCAAAGGAGTTCACCCGTTTGGAAGGGGCAGGGTTCGCGTACCTCGGGGCAGGTGTTGGCGCGGCAGGACTGGACCTGTCAGTTTCTATAGGAAACGACTAACGGCCTGCCAAGCTGGAATTTCTGACGTATTTGTCAGAGAATGCTCCCAGAGAGATCGAGTGTGTTCTGGCAATTTAGAAGTGCACAGGAACACAAGGATGCAGTCCCAATTCTCCGTAGAGATTTGAGCATGCTCGATCGCAGTGACACATCTGCTCATGGTGCCCTGCAACTCTCTGAGAGCCGCGCCTGATTCTTTGGGGACCTTTGTTAGGTTGAGATGGATTTTAAGCTGGCTGTTGACTAGCAGCCGCTTATTCTCGAACCGGTCGCACAAGGCGCCCCAAGCCGATGCAAAGCCGTCGTTAGTGAGAGGACACTCTGCGACTATAGCATTTGCATCGCCTGCGGTTTTGGAATTAAGGTGGAAGAGTTTTTCCACCGCAGTCAGCCGGGGATTGTCAATAAATATAGCTGTGAAGAGGTCGCGAAACGTTGGCCAGCGCAAGTAATCGCCCTGGAACACTTCTGTGTCGATGGAAGGAAGGCGACAGCCGCTCGAAGAAACAATAGCGCACACAGGAGCGGGCGCTGCACTCGGTGCGGACACGACGGCAATTTGCTTGCTCAATTGGGCAGCACTCCGATCATAGACTGTATAGCAGTGGTCGAATTTGGCTTCCATGGCCTCAACTTGTCCACTGCCTCCCCCTGACTAAGCGCTTTGGAGCACGCTTCATATTGCAGCTCGGCTTTTTCCCACAGAACCTTGACTCGATCCCGTCGGATCTCTAAGGCCTGGAGCTGATCTGCAGGGGTCGAACCAGTCTCCGGAATGGTCGATGCGGGCCTCAAATTTAATGAGCCTGTCCGCAGCAGAAATGAACTCGGACAGCGTCATTTTAGTCAACGGAATGGTGGACTTTGGAGTGGATCGAGTTACCACCGGACTACGCTTGAGTGTGCTGGAAGTCTGCTGTTTCCCGGACGGAATGGGAGACGCATAGGAACTGCGCTTGATCAAACGCGAAGGAGGTGCACTCAGTTGCGATCGGCTAGAACGATCCGATATGGAGACTAACTAGAAGTTAGCTGTCGGAAAAGTTTGCGTTAGGGACAGACGATTACTCGGAGAGTGAGTAAGAAGTTGACGAAATGGCAGGATAGGTCAACCGAACAGGGCACAAATATAGATAAACTGCGTTTTGGAAGCGAAGAGAAGCAATAAGATAAAAAAAAAAAAAAATAAAAACAATAATAGAGAATAAAAAAAATAAATAAACTGAAAGTGAAAATAAAAAATATGTATGTATACAAGAATTTAAGCAAAAACAATAAAATGGTTGAATAAAACGAAAATATTTACATATTTTTTATTTAAGTATATTTATAAAGAAAGTCGAAAAAAAACCTGTTTATTCTTTTTATTATTTTTATTTGTTCTTAAAGTGTACCTGCTGGAGCAATGACGTCACAAAAAAAACGTTCCACCCCTGAACTAAGTATCGGATGGATTATCGATATTCGTGTGACGTGCAAGCACGATCGCTAACGCTTGGAACCAAAAGAAACGAGCTTACTGAATTTTCTGTGCTTACTTGTGTTATTGTGTTCTTATATGTTCGCATAATATTGTGGATGTGTTGATATGTGCTGTGCACAAGCTTGACAACTGCTTGTGTATTAATTGTGTTGTTGTTGGCTGCGTATGTGCATACGTACATACGGGCAGCCGACAGCACAAACAGCTGACACAATTAGCACATAAATCAACACAACGCTCAAACGAACTTAACGCTTTGAGGAAGCGAAGGAAGCTTGCAGAAAACGAGTTTAAAAACTTAAGTTAACTATGTAAATAAAACACAGAGGATACTGTCGTTTTATTTATTAACTTTAGTTGTAGAATGGCATATGTACATATGTATAGATATGCGTGTGTGTGTTTGTGTAGGTCGCCCTGCGGTGTATATGTACGTATAGAAACTGTAACGTCGGACCAGGAGTAGGAGTGATAATATAGGTGCTATAAATCACACACAAACATAAAGATTTATAGAGAAAGCTATATGTATGTCGATATGGTCAGAGTTACAGACAAACATAAAAACATAAACATATGTATGTTCGTGCAAGTGACAAGTGCGCAACGGTAACAGCTGAGGCTATGCAATAGCGTGAACAGCTGAGAGCAAGTTTGCCTATGCACGGAATAATTGCATATATATGCATATATATATAAATATATATATATATATATATATATATATATATATATATATATATGCGCATGCAAGCTGACCGGGAGTCGGTTGCGCTTTAGTGTCGGACTGCGGTTCGGACTGATATATAGGGGTTATATACCAAGTACATACATATATATTTGTGGAGAAATATATATGTATTTGACGGACGCGAGGTTAATGACCTAAGTATACACACACACACTAAGAAGTAATTGCTGATGCAAATAGAAATTTAGCACAGCTGAATACGGTCCTATATCTATAAGAATATATAGATATAGAAACGTTTGCACTATGAGCATATAAAGACTTAGAGTATGGCGGATTAGGTGCCACTATATATGTTCGCTCTGTGCACGGAAATGGAGGAAAAAGAAAAGTGTTACTTATCTCGTTGCTTGTGAATCGCTGGGGTTAAAGATGCTGATATCCGTTGGATATATATCTCCGGCTCGAAGGACCAATGTTTGTAGGGGGGCGTCGCAGATAAATATAAAACACTTTTCTTTTGGGTTTTTTTGGAAATTACTTTCGCTTTTTATTTCAATATGAAATTGCAAAGTCAGTGTGCGTACACGGCGGAAAAGAAGATGATAGAGTCAAGTGTAGAAAAAGGAAGAGAGGAGAAAAGTACACAGAAAAACTCCAGAGAACCAGCAGGAGAGCTGGAGTTGGAGCTTATGCTATTAACAGAGCTGTAATTAGCATAGCATGGGGATGTGGAGGAAGGAGCAGTTCTGTTTAATGGAATCTGACATAAACACATTCAAATCGACCACCGTTTTTGTATGTACACATATAAATACATACGTTCATATGCGCGCATTTCAGCATTTTCTAAGAATCACAATTGCGATTGATTTATGTTTATATTGTGTTTGCATTAACAGCAGCTTCTATAGTTGTGTATTTGTCAAAAGTCGCCCTTGTAGTGAAATAGTTTCGGATTTGCCAACAGGCAATGCAAAACTGATGTAGCGCAGCAGGTAGATGAAAAGCGTGTAAGCAAAGGGACCGCGTTTGAGACGCGGCGGCGACGGCATGAAAATAGTTGCGCAGCTGTTCGTGCCTACATACATACATACACACATGATGGGTCCTATCGTCAATTTTTTTGTGTGGAATAATTTTGTTCGGACTAAGTCGATTACACAAATATCGATATTTTTATTTATTTATTTATTATTAAAAGACATTGACAAGACTGGAGTCAACTTAAATGTAAACAATAAAAATATTTATATATAAAAAGCCTAAAATAACATAAATTATCAACAATACCACCAACTCGGTGTGGGTACTTTATTTGCCAGTACGGCCAGCTATGCCCCAATTCACAGCCAGTTTAGTCAGTGATATTATTGATGCTATAAAAGACAGAGAGTAATTGCAGGAAACTTATATATTAAATAGATTATAATCTTAGATATAAGTAAAAATCTAGGAACTACCGGCTCACTCATGGGCACTATCAGTGATACCACGAAAATGATCTGCAAGCAATGATTTTATTAAGGGTAAAGAGAGTTCAGAGGAGTACACATGATAAAATTTATTATAATTTATGCATAACACGTGTAACGCGCTATGCAAAGAATAATCTGATGTGCATACAGGTTGTTTGTAGGGGGGCGTCGCAGATAAATACAAAACACTTTTCTCTTTGGGGTTTTCTTGAAGTAAGTCGCTTTTTATTTTAATACAAAATTGCACAGTCAGTGTACGTACAAGGCGAAACAAAGATAAGACTGAAGTAAAAAGATGGAAGAGAGGAGGAAAAGAACATAGAAAAACTCCAGAGAACCAGCAGGAGAGCTGGAGTTGGAGCTTATGCTATTAACAGAGCTGTTAATAGCATAGCATGGGAATGTGGAGGGAGGAGCAGTTCTGTTAATGGAATCTGACATAAACATACTCCCCCCCTTGCAAGGATTGCAAGACCTGGACTGGGTCTATGAGCAGGCGCCCGAGAGGACCCATCCGAACACGGTGTTTTGGGCCATTGGAAGGCCGTCTGTGCTGGGAACGATCCCCGGAAGGATAACGTGAGGATACACGTCAGCCCCCAGCACAATTGACACCGATCCGGGACGTGACCAGGTGCTGTCGACGAGCGTGATCCCAGCTTCCCGCTCGATGGCCCGGATTGGCGTCCGAACGTTTAGCTGGGGGTCCAGTTGGAACAACGCGTCGAACTCGAAGCGCGAGGTCTTCGACCGAATGAAACTCGTGCAGACTTGCCCTGGACCAACGCTTGTGACGGAAAGACCCAATGTCATTGCCAATGAAGCGTTGATCCGACTGGTGGGACTGCACGGGTCAATCAGCGCCTTGACTTCGAAATCCTTGGTCGTCGTTTGTAGCACGATGACCGCCGTAGGAAGAATGCTGACCATCTTGTGCTGCATCAGCGTTGTCAGCGGAGGAGTGGCCGCCTGTGTAGAATCTGGAGTAGGAAGACTTGTAGGGCCTCGTCGCTTCCGGCGCGATCCCGGGAGGTGCAGGAGCGTGTGGTGGTTGTGGCCACACGTCTTGCAGCTTTTGTTGCTGCGGCAAGATTGCCCAGAATGCTGGTGTGCCAAGCAGTTCGCGCAGTAGCGGTTGGCTAGAACCGCGCCCAACCGCTTTTCCGCGGGAAGCCCCAGAAAACGGCGGCATTTGCGCAGAGCGTGGATACCTCTGCACACGCGGCACCGGAATGAGTCTTCGCCGGATGGCTGGCTGGCTTGAGGGGATAACATCATAACCTGGAAAGGAGAGACACGTGTGGGGCAATGAATGGTTGGCTTGTCGAACATGGAAGTTAGTTGGACATCACAGGGAACACCGAGGTCGGGACCTGGATGAAGAATATCATCCAGCCCCTTATTATTCAATGCTGGACAGAGTGCATTGCAGCCGCCCTTCACTTTGGTAGTGATTCTGTCGGGATCTCGTACTGGGAGAGTTACGACAGATGAGTCGTGTAACCTAGACGAGATTGTCGGAAACTAAAATTTTGGCTTTTTCGGAACGGAAACTTGAGTTGTGAAGGACGAGACCATTTTCGGTGATGTTTGCGAAAGAGGGCCGGTGAGTACCCAACCGAAAACACTTAGAGACTGGATCCACAGATATTAGGGTGGAAACCTCCCTGAATAATAGACGGAAGGATATCTGCGCCTATAAGAACATCAATTTTCGCACTCTTGTAGAACTCGGGGTCAGCTAGCTGAATATTAGGAAGTTTGTTCAACAAGTTGTGCGGAATTGGAGACGAAGGGAGGTTGCCAGCCTATAAGAACATCAATTTTCGCACTCTTGTAGCTAGCTGAATATTAGGAAGTTTGTTCAATAAGTTGTGCGGAATTGGAGACAAAGGGAGGTTGTCAGCAAGACTTGGAAGGACGAGAGCAGATGCTTCAATACGCAGTCTCGGCTTCAGTGGAGTCCCGATATGGAAATCGCAAAGCTTTTGCGATCGGGCTGTCACAGCTTGGCTTAAGCCTGACACTCGTGTCTGAACAGGTCGGAAGGGCAGTTTGATGAGGCGGAACAGACGCTCAGAAATAAAAGTCGCCTCAGATCCCGAATCAATCAGTACCCGGGTAGGATAAGTAGCCCCGAGATGGCATACATGGATCATTGCCGTACCGAGGAGGATACCTTGTGTATTAGCCGAGAAATACGTCTGAACATGGGCGACGTCTCTGGGCGAATGAAGGGGTACGGCAGCCGCGGATGCAGCGCCATGTTGGGATTCCTGCTCTTTATGGAGCAGGGTGTTATGCCGACCGCTGCATCTCTGGCAGCTGTGCGCGCTGGTGCAGCCGTGCAGCAGATGACTGCGTGCGAAGCAGTTCAGACACAGCTTCTTCTGCTTTATGTAGGCCTCTCGCTGTTGAACAGACATTTGGAGGAAGCGAGGGCAGAGTCGGACTGGGTGGTTCTCCTTCGAACACAAATCGCATTTCTTGCTCTCAGTGAAGACGTGGGCTTCAAAAGAGTTCAGCCGTTTGGAAGGGGCGGAGTTCGAGGACCTCGAAGCAGGTGTTGGCGCGGCAGAACTGGACCTGTCAGTTTCTATAGCTTCGAGTGCTCGCGCACGCTCGCTAAGAATACGACTCACGTCCTGCCAAGCTGGGATTTCTGACTTATTTGTCAGAGAATGCTCCCAGAGAGATCGAGTGTGTTCTGTCAATTTGGAAGTGCACAGGAACACAAGGATACAGTCCCAATTCTCCGTAGAGATTTGAGCATGCTCGATCGCAGTGACACATCTGCTCATGGTGCCCTGCAACTCTCTGAGAGCCGCGCCTGATTCCTTGGAGACCTTGGTTAGGCTGAGATGGATTTTCAGCTGGCTGTTGACTAGCAGCCGCTTATTCTCGAACCGGTCGCACAAGGCGCCCCAAGCCGATGCAAAGCCGTCGTTAGTGAGAGGACACTCTGCGACTATAGCATTTGCATCGCCTGCGGTTTTGGAATTAAGGTGGAAGAGTTTTTCCACCGCAGTCAGCCGGGGATTGTCAATATATATAGCTGTGAAGAGGTCGCGAAACGTTGGCCAGCGCAAGTAATCGCCGTGGAACACTTCTGTGTCGATGGGAGGAAGGCGACAGCCGCTCGAAGAAACAATAGCGCACACAGGAGCGGGCGCTGCACTCGGTGCGGACACGGCGGCAATTTGCTTGCTCAATTGGGCAGCACTCCGCTCATAGACTGTATAGCAGTGGTCGAATTTGGCTTCCATGGCCTCAAATTGTCCACTGCCTCCCCCTGACTAAGCGCTTTGGAGCACGCTTCATATTGCAGCTCGGCTTTTTCCCACAGAACCTTTACTCGATCCCGTCGGATCTCTAAGGCCTGGAGCTGATCTGCAGGGGTCGAACCAGTCTCCGGAATGGTCGATGCGGGCCTCAAATTTAATGAGCCTGTCCGCAGCAGAAATGAACTCGGACAGCGTCATTTTAGTCAACGGAATGGTGGACTTTGGAGTGGATCGAGTTACCACCGGACTACGCTTGAGTGTGCTGGAAGTCTGCTTCCCGGACGGAATGGGAGACGCATAGTTCGTGCAAGTGACAAGTGCGCAACCGTAACAGCTGTGGCTCTGCAATTGCGTGAACAGCTGAGAGCAAGTTTGCCTATGAACGGAATAGTTGCATATATATGTATATATATAAATATATATATATATGTATATATATATATATATATATATATATATATATATATATATATATTATATATACGCATGCAAGCTGACCAAACTTGCTTCCATGTTTTTCTATAACTCTGATCGACATACATTAGCCTTCTCTATAAGTCTATATGCATGATTTATAGCACCTATATTTCACTCCCACTCCCCATATACACAAACACACACATATATATCCATACATACCTCATTCTACGACTAAAGTTAATAAATAACTGTGTTTTATTTACATAGTTAACTTCAGTCGTTTAAATTCGCTTCCGTTAGCCTTTCTGAAAGCTTTAAGTTCGTTCGCGTGTTGTGTTGATTTATGTGCTAATTGTGTCAGCTGTTTGTGCTATCGGTATATAACTTGTATGTACATATGCACATACGCAGCCAACAACAACACAATTCATACACAAGCAGTTGTCAAACTTGTACATACCCACGTGCACAGCACATATCAACACATTCACAATATTATCCGAACACATAAGAGCACATAACAAAAAAAAATTAAGCGCAGAATTAATAAGCTCGTTTGTTTTTGGTTCCAAGCAAATAATAAATAATAAATAAAAATAATAAAAAATAATAAACATTTTTTTTTACTTCTTTTTAAATAAAAAAAAGTAAATAAATATAAGTATATAATACATCAATATTTTCGTCTACCATTCTCTTTTTTGTTTAAAATTCTTGTATACATATATATTTGTGTTATTTTCATTTTCAGTTTATTTATTATACCCTGAGCCCATTGAAAATGGGAAATCAGGGTATAATGGTTTTGTTAAATGTATGTAACAGGCAGAAGGAGGCGTGTCAGACCCCACAAAGTATATATATTCTTGATCAGGGCGACGAGCTGAGTCGATTTAGCCCTGTCCGTCTGTCTGTCCGTCCGTCTGTCCGTCCGTCCGTCTGTCCGTATGTTTGAACGCGTCGATTGAAGCATCTAGACAAGGTAGAGACTTGAATTTTTTTTTGTTGGGTCCGTGGATAGCACGCGCAGGTCAAGTTTGTTACCAAAAAACGATATCTATTTTGGCTGTTTTGTTATCGATTTTAAACCTTATCGAAAACAGGTTATAAAATTATATCTCCCACACCTTTAGAGCTAGACCCCTCAAATTGTGCATATAGATTAATTTTTTTATTTTTTGGATACCGGCTCTTTTTACTAATTACCCCCCACCCACCTTGCCATCAACACCCATTGAGAGTCTGTTGCAAATATAACCATGTAATTAAATTAGCATTTTTATAAAATGTAAAAAATTCAATAGAATCATATGCTGAAAGTTTCATCAAATTCCGTTGAGTCAGTCCCGATTTATTAAACAAAACGTTTGGCCAATTATCACACGCACGTGGCAAGCAGCGACGCGCAGCAAAAAACATTTACACATATACATACATTGAAGCGTGCAAGCGCGTCTGCTTATGCATAGTGCACAGCCGCTTCTGAGCATTTTCAGCCGCTTCTGTAGTTTTGTATTTGTCATATATCGCCCTTTACACGCATACATTGAAACAGACCACCGTTTTTGTATGTACACATACACATACATTCATATACGCGCATTTCAGCATATTATAAGAATCACAATTGCGATTGATCTGCTTCTTTAGCTTCTTTAGTTTTGTATTTGTCACATATCGCCTTGTAGTACTACTTTACGTTTTGCCAACAAGCGACGCAATATTGGTGTGGCGTAGTGGGTAGTGCTGTAAAACTATCGGTGACACTATCGATATATCGAATATTTTATATTTTTCGTAACAATCGATACTATCGATAATATCGTTAGCTGTAATATCATGGATTACACATCACTTCTTTTGGCGCAACCTAGCTGGTGAGCAAATTTTTGGTGGCGGAGAAAAGATGGATAAATTTCTTTTGAAAAACACACAGGGTAAGTTCAATTTCTTGTCTAGCAACGCAAGTAACTAATTTAAGTTTTGTATGCATGTACATTGTTAAGATGAAGAAGACAGCAGCATTGAGGCAATTGAGGATAACCAGCTAGTTAAAAGGCCACGAGTCGGGAGATCATCGGTGTGGGGCTATTTCGACAAAATTAACAATGGTATGTCAGGAAAGTGTCGCTCTTGTGGCAAAATGTATAAGACGGGCGGAAATACCTCAAATTTATTTGATCACCTGAAGCGTGCGCAACCCGGGCAGCGTGTTAACGATTTGCCAATCACTTCTGGTAAAATAGATTCATATGTATGCACAACATATGCATCTATGTCAACACGCAGCAAAGCTGGACAAGTTATAACGGAACGACGAGCTGCCTTAAAAGCTAAGCATGGACATGCTCCTTTTTCTACATCACAATTCTTGGATCTTGGCAGAAGACTAAAAGCCATACAATTAATTTTAATATAATTCAAACTTTCATTATTTTGTTATAGTCCATGAAGGATCTCAATATGTTTAACAAATGAAATGTTTATTAAAATCTTTACTTATTGTTAAATATGAATTTATTTAGTTTGTTTTTGAAGTTGAGCATATTTTCGATAGTACTATCGATACTATTGAATATTTTATGTAAAACCATCGAAACTATTGAATGTTGCAAATATCGATAGTTTTACAGCTCTAGTAGTGGGTAGGCGCAAAGCGCATAATCGAAAGGTCGCGAGCTCGAACTCGGTGACGACAGCGTGTAACTTTTTTAATTTTTTTTTTTTTTTTAAATCTATAAACATGAGGTGGTCATGATAGTTGAGATGACGCGCTTTAACGCTACATATGTATGTAGTAAATAGATGTAGGTTCGAGTCCAAGTGCGGTGATGTTTGTTTACCTTCTTTTTTTTTTTGATAATTTGTTTATTTATTTAATTATTTATTTATTTTTGATTTACATACATTCTAGTTGAATAAAATTTCAAAATTATAATTTAATTTTGCAAAATTTAATGTTATATGCAAGCTATATAGCGTATTAAACAATGCAAATCGGACGGGGCTCAGGGGATCTCCTAGTCGGGCACCTCCGACTAGTTTTCTTACTTGTTTTTAATCTGTATTATTGTTTTTACTTATTTTATCTTATTGCTTCTCTTCGCTTTCGAAACGCGGTTTATCTGTATTTGTGCTTTGTTCGGTTGACAAAGCTTGCCAATTCGTCAACTTCTTTACTCACTCTCCGAGTAATCGTCTGTCCCTAACGCAAACCTTTCCGTTTGATCAAGCGCAGTTCCTCTGCGTCTCCCATTCCGTCCGGGAAACAGAAGACTTCCAGCACACTCAAGCGTAGTCCGGTGGTAACTCGATCCGCTCCAAAGCCCACCATTCCGTTGACTAAAATGTCGCTGTCCGAGTTCATTTCTGCTGTGGACAGGCTCATTAAATTTGAGGCCCGCATCGACCATTCCGGAGAGACTGGTTCGACCCCTGCAGATCAGCTCCAGGCCTTAGAGATCCGACGGGATCGAGTCAAGGTTCTGTGGGAAAAAGCCGAGTTGCAATATGAAGCGTGTTCCAAAGTGCTTAGTCATGGCAGTGGAGAAGTTGAGGCCATGGAAGCCAAATTTGACCACTGCTATACAGTCTATGAGCGGAGTGCCGCCCAATTGAGCAGGCAAATTGCCGCCGTGTCCGCACCGAGTGCACCGCCCGCTCCTGTGTCCGCTATTGTTTCTTCGAGCGGCTGTCGCCTTCCTCCCATCGACACAGAAGTGTTCCACGGAGAATACTTGCGCTGGCCAACGTTTCGCGACCTCTTCATAGCCATATATATTGACAATCCCCGGCTGACTGCGGTGGAAAAACTCTTCCACCTTAATTCCAAAACCGCAGGCGATGCAAATGCTATAGTCGGAGAGTGTCCTCTCACTAACGACGGCTTTCATCGGCTTCATCGGTGTGAGCACTCGAAGCTATAGAAACTGACAGGTCCAGTCCTGCCGCACCAACACCTGCCCCGAGGTCCGCGAACCCTGCCGCTTACAAACGGATGAACTCCTTTGAAGCCCACGTCACCACTGAGAGCAAAAAATGCGATCTGTTTTCAAAGGAGAACCACCCAGTCCGACTCTGCCCTCGCTTCCTCCAAATGTTTGTTCAACAGCGAGAGGCCTACATAAAGCAGAAGAAGCTGTGTCTGAACTGCTTCGCACGCGGTCATCTGCTGCACGGATGCACCAGTGCGCACAGCTGTCAGAAATGCAACGGTCGGCATAACACCCTGCTCCATAAAGAATGGCGCTGCATTCGCAGCTGCCGTACCCCTTCATTCGCCCAGAGATGTCTCACATGTTCAGACGTATTTCTCTGCACTCAAGATGTCCTTCTTGGTACGGCAATAATGCGGGCACTGATTGATTCGGGATCTGAGGTGACTTTCATTTCTGAGCGCCTGTTCCGTCTCATCAAATTGCCCTTCTGGTCGGTGCAGACGCGAGTGTCAAGCTTAGGCCAAGCTATAACAGCCCGATCGCAAAAACTTTGCGATCTCCATATTGGAACTCCGCTGAAACCAAGACTACGGATTGAAGCATCTGCTCTCGTCCTTCCAAGTCTTGCTGGCAACCTCCCTTTGTCTCCAATTCCGCACAACTTATTGAACAAACTTCCTAATATTCAGCTAGCTACAAGAGTGCGAAAATTGATGTTCTTATAGGCGCGGATATCCTTCCGTCTATTATTCAGGGAGGTTTCCATCCTAATATCTGTGGATCCATTCTAGGCTTAGAGACTGTTTTCGGTTGGGTACTCACCGCTAACATCGCCGAAAATGGTCTCATCCTTCACAACTCAAGTTTCCGTTCCGAAAAAACCAAAATTTTGAGTTACCGACAATTTCGTCCAGGTTACATGGCTCATCTGCCGTAACTCTCCCAGTACGAGATCCCGACAGCATCACTACCAAAGTGAGGGTCGGCTGCAATACACTCTGTCCAGCATTGAATGATAAGGGGCTGGATGATATTCTTCATCCAAGGCCCAACCCCGGTGTTCCCTGTGATGTCCAACTAACTTCCATGTTCGACATGCCAGCCATTCATTGCCCCATACGTGTCTCTTCTTTCCAGGTTATGATGTCATCCCCTCAAGCCAGCCAGCCATCCGGCGTTGGTTCATTCCGGTGCCGCGTGTGTAGAGGTATTCACGCTCTGCGCAAATGCCGCCGTTTTCTGGGGCTTCCCGCGGAAAAGCGGTTGCGCGAGTTATATATGCATTTAAGGTAATCGATATAAGCATATTTTTAAGCGATTTGTCATCACTAAAAGACAAAGTCCATACTTAAATGTTGCTTGTTTGGGATGATGAAAGAACCAGCAACATTATGAAATTAAAATTACAAAGAAATATCTACTAAGCTGACGCCAGAATAGTCTAGCAACATGTTGAAACTATAATTAAAAAGAAACAGCTATGACACCAGAATAAGCAGCAACATCGTAACTCTAACTTTGAAATGAATAAAGACAGTTCTAATCTGAGACTTAACTGATGAGGTTGAGCCAAGTTTTTTAATTTCAAAAACAAAGAACTCAAAACAAAAGTCGCGCAGGTCAAGTTTGTTACCGAAAAACGATATCTATTTTTGTTGTTTTGTTATCGATTTTAAACCTCATCGAAAACAGGTTATAAAATTATATCTTCCACACCTTTTAGAGCTAGACCCCTCAAATTTTGCATGTGAATTTTATGCAATTTCTATTTTTTTATTTTTTGGATACCGGCTCTTTTTACTAATTAACCCCCCCCCCTTCCATCAAGCACCACCCATTGAGAGTCTGTTGCAAATATAACCATGTGAATAAATTAGCATTTTTATAAAATGTAAAAAATTCAGTAGAATCATATGCTGAAAGTTTCATCAAATTCCACTAAGTCAGTCCCGATTTATTAAACAAAACGTTTAGCCAATAATCACACGCACGTGGCAAGCAGCGACGCGCAGCAAAAAACATTTACACATACACATACATTGAAACGTGCAAGCGCGTCTACTATGCATGTGCACAAATATATTCAAGGCCATTCGTTCTAGCATATTCTTCAACCAAATCTGTGTTTGAATTGTGCTTGCATTTTCAGCCGCTTCTGTAGTTTAGTATTTATCATATATCGCCCTTTACACGCATACATTGAAACAGACCACCGGTTTTATATGTACACATACTCATACGTTCATATGCGCGCATTTCAGCATATTATAAGAATCACAATTGCGATTGATCTGTTTCTTTAGCTTCTTTAGTTTTGTATTTGTCACATCTCGCCCATGTAGTACTACTTTTCGTTTTGCCAAAAAGCAACGCAATACTGGTGTGGCGTAGTGGGTAGACGCAAAGCGCATAAACGAAAAGTCCCGAGTTCGAAACTCAGAGACGACTGCGTAACTTTTTTTTTTTTTAATTTATAAATATGAAGTGGTTGTGCTAGTTCAAAACTCAGTGACAACAGCGTAACACTTAATTTTTTTTTTAAATCTATAAATATGAGAGAGTTGAGATGATGCGCTTTAACGTTACATATGTAGTAAATAGATGCAGGTTCGAGTCCAGGTGCGGTAATGTTTGTTTTTCTTTTCTGTTTTTTTTTTATTGTTAATTTGCTCGGGAGCTACTAACTTCTTCTCCTAGGAGATTTTCATCTAGTTTGATTATAGAGAGGGCATCAGCTACGTAGTTTTCTTTGCCTGGTAGATATTTAATGTCGTAATCGTATTCGCTCAATTTAATCTTCCATCTTTGTAGTTTCATATTTCGTTCCTTTATATTATGTAGCCACGCTAATGGTTTATGGTCACTAAGAATCTGGATTTTTCGACCGAAGAGATATGGTCTGAAATATTTGGTTGCCCAAACGATGGCTAATAATTCCTTTTCTATTGCCGAATAATTAAGTTCATGCTCATTTAGAGTTCTGCTAGCGAAACAAATTGCTTTATGATCTTGTGAAAGGACAGCTCTTATAGCCACGTTACTTGCGTCTGTAGTTAGTGAAAAGGTTTTATTGAAATCTGGATATATTAATATGGGGTCGTTTGTTATGAGTAGTTTTAATTTGTCGAAGGTTGAGATGAAATCTTGATTGCTTATATCAATTTTTGATTCTTTCTTTAGCCCTAATGTGAGGGGTTTTGCAATTTAAGCGAAGTTCGGAATAAATTTACGATAAAATCCGCAGAGACCTAAGAAAGATTTGATTTCTTTAGGTGTTTTGGGAATTGGAAAATTCTTTATGGCTGCTATTTTGTCAGGGTTTTGGTTTAATTCCTTCTGTAGTGATAGTATGCCCTAAAAATTGTGTTTCTTTTTTTTAGAAATTCGCATTTGTCTAATTGTAATTTTAAATTGGCTTTGCGCAATCTGTTAAATACTCTTTTTATAGAGGCTAAATGTTCTTCTAATGAAGTTGAAAAGATGATTATGTCATCAAGGTAAATTAAGCAATCTTTGTAGATTAAATCCTCTAAAAGGTTATTCATACATCTGTGAAAGGTTGCTGGGGCGTTTTTAAGTCCGAAAGGCATACGTGTGAATTCGTAATGTCCTTGTTTTGTTGAAAATGCAGTTTTTACTATGGAATTAGGGTTCATTTGAATTTGATGGAATCCCTTTGCAAGGTCAATAGTAGTGAAATACTGGCATTTTCCTAATTTGCAAAGTATTTCGTCCATGATAGGTATTGGGTATTTGTCGTCTATAGTTATTTCATTGAGTCCACGATAGTCTATAACTAAGCGGTATTTTTTTTCTTTGGAGGCGTTCTCTTTTTTAGGTACGATCCATATAGGTGAACAATAAGGTGAATTAGATTTTCGTATAATTCCCTGTTCTAACATTTCTTTTATTTGTTTATTAACTTCTTCGTCAAGAATTTTAGGGTGTCTATAAGGGTGTTTATAGATAGGGTCCTCATGTTTTGTTATAATTTTATGTTTAATTGTACTGGTAAAGGTCAAATTTTCACCCTTCCTGTATTGAATATCACTGTAATCGTGAAGAATTTTTTTTAATTTGTCCTTTTCTTCTGAATTTAAATGATCCAGTCTGTATTCGTTTCTCTCTTCGATATTATTATTTATCTCTCTTTTCCAACGTTCGCGCAACGACATCGATTACCGAGAGAGCTTTTTGCTGCGCAAGGCGCCTTAACTTACCACTTAGTTGATTACAATTATATAAAGATGCTTAAATAATGTTTTGTCAACTCAATTTTGCAGTTATTAGAAGCTATCATATCATTACGTAAACTACATACAACAAGCGCAGCCAGAGTTCGTTCGCTGTTGTTGTTCTGCTGTGAGTGCGATGCAGATGTGTAATATGTTTTTGTTTTTGTTGCGACGCCAAATTGCATTTGCGGCCGATACGCCGCTCGATCCTTAAGCTCGACAATTCGGATACACGGGCTACGCAGCCACAGCCAGTCACAGTCAAAAGAACTTCCTAACTGTTTTTTAAAACTTAACCAGAGAGACGCATCCGCTCCGTGCGTTTACCAAAATAATGCAAATTCAATGTATGCCAATATTTCAAGTAATTTTCGTGCTCTCAACAATTGTCGCAGTCACAGATTGTTGTTCGAGCCGAATTTTACTGTTGCGCCAGCAAACCCTGCAAATTGAGGAGCATGTCGTCCAATTGGTAAACCAATTGGAACTACAGCAGCAACTCAATGTCGATGGGCAACCCTCTGCAACGGATATATTCGCCAATGCAGCCCAAATGCTGCAAGTGGATATTGACGGCGAATTGGCAGCAATTGCGACAACGGAGCGCGACAGCAACACAGGCTTAGAGCCTTGGTTCAGTGACGAAGAAACAACTACACCGACAACGACAACAACAACAGCAAAGACAAGAACAACAACAATGCCGACCACAACGACAAGGTCCACAGCAATATCATCCACAACAGTTTCAGCAACTGTAAACACAATGGCCACAGGCGAACCGCCGCCCAATGACAGCACGACGCAACTAGCAACAGACGCCGCTATTTCCGAGGCGAACGAAGCGCTGCAAAAACGACACCGACTACAGAAGCAACAACAACAACAACACCAGCAGCAACAACAACAGTGACAACAGCTAGCACAGAGGACTTGAGCTTTAAGCTGCCCTGCAGCAATACCTACATGAAGTATTTCTGCCTTAACGGAGGCAATTGCTTTCGCTGGGCAGAGAGCGAGAACGGCTTTAGCTACTGCGTGTGCGCTGTGGGCTTCGTGGGCGAACGTTGCGACTCAAAGACTGAAAACGGAGTATATGTGCCGTTGCGTCCCACCACGCCAGAGCCACAGCTGAAGACGGCGCACATTGTTTTCTCTTTTCCCATGCTCATGCTGCTCTCCACCATTTACGTGCTCTTCGGTGCGGTGTTTATGCTGCGCAATGTGTCCGCGCAGCGCCGAAAGCAACAACAGTTGCACTTGCACAAGCAGCGCTTCTTCGTCAGCTGTTAAGAGAGCGCACACAGCGACAGCCGGGCTGCTAACTTGTTTTTCGCTCTTTCGATTACTTATTTTTGTGGTTCGCTAAGAGAACCAGCAATGGGACGCTATTTGAATTTGGAAACGGATTTTTGTTTCACAACTTTGCTACAAATGCCATTTGAAGCATTTTTTTCGTTATCTTCTACGATTCTTACATACTTTACGTTGCGCAACGCTTTAATTTATTTAATTACATTATAATTGTTTTTGTAAATTCTTTGTATTTAGTTGCAAAAAAGAGCGCTCTTTTCTTTAGAAGCTTCGATTTAAGCTTAGTAGATTTTGTTTTGTAGTAACATTTTGTTACGCTATTTAGTATGTAGCTAATATTTAAACTTTAGCGTTTATCACTGTTATTATTGATAATTATTAATTCTTTTTTGTTTTCTTCATCCTTCTTGTAACACTTTGTTACGCAACACAAAAAATCGAACAAAGATTGTAAATTAACAAATACTTTTTGTAATGCATTAAAAACTTCGGGACTCAAAAGTTTATAAAACTTGAAAAAAAAAAAATAAAAAAAAAAAAAAAATAAGTCGTATTCGAAATCTGCGGGGGATAAGGTGTTTGTTTGGGGATTTCATTATTGTATTGAAATTAAATATATAATTCTCTATACTTACACTATCTTCCGCATAATTAATAACGGCTTTGCATGCCGAAAGGTAATTTCTACCCAATAATATATCGTAAGTGGACGAGAACTTATGACAAAAGAATTTTTGGTTAATCGGACAAAGTTTGCTGGGTGCGAATGATACACTTGTATTGAGTTCTATTATAGTTTGCACTTTTAGATACTCTTTGGTCTCTGGGAAATTGAAATAATTTTCGTTGATAAGATTTATAGAAGACCCAGTATCTATTATGCATTTGAAGGGGGTATTATTTATGGTGAGTTGGATATAGGGGTTTGATCGGTTGGTGCAACTGGATTGGGTTGATCCGAGTCAGTTTGAAGAAAATTTTCTGACCATTCCATTTTGGATTGACCACTATTACTTTCTCTTACTCGTTTGGTTGGTTGATTTGAAAATGGGTTTTGATTTTGAGTTTGAGTCGGTTTTTGGTAATTTAAAGGATTTTGCTGTATGCCCTGGTTCAATTTGTTACTAAACTCATTAAATAGTTGGTGATTGTTAGAATGGTTTTGTCCTGGTGGGGTAGATTGATAGTTGTTATATTGTCTATATTTAGTTTGGTTCTGATTAGGTTTAGAGTAAGTTAGGTTTAGTTTGGTTTGAAGAATGCCTAGGTTTGTCTGTGACGCTATTCTCATATAGACCTTCTCTTTGAGTTACTTGTTTTAAACCGGACACCGTTGAAATGTCATACTTCGCTAAAGTCATGTAAAGTCTGTCTGGTAATTTTCTGGTAATAACTTCTTTGACTGTGTTGTTCATAACATTAGTATAAAGTGTGGTGTTAGCGGCATCGCCTTCTAGTATTAACTTATTGATAATTAGATATGTCTTAGTTTCTAGGTCTTCGATGAACTTACGAAGACTTCCAGTGAAATTGGTATAGTCGTCTCAATAGCTCCTCGCATGGCGTGTGAGTTTTCAATTCGTTAATCAGGGCGGCTCGACGCTGTGTTGTCGCACGTCTCTTGTTGGGTAAAGCTGCATGATGTAATCGATGCGTTTGATGAATGTGCTCAGTGATTTGGTATCGCCGTCGAACGTGGGCACTTGCCCCAAGGGTAAGGGCTTGGTTGAGGTGGGCTTCTGACAATTCTAGAGTCATGTTGAAGTTTTCACTTAAGCACTGTTTCACTCACGAGTTTTTCTTCGCACGTTGATTCTTTGGCGGATAGAGGTTGTTACGTTTTTAGCACGACGTACCTTGGAAAAGTGATTTTTCCTTTAGCAGCACTAGTCACGATTGTCTTTGTTTTTAACGCACTTTACCACTATCCTACCGGCTGCGCCAATAATAAGTTTTAACGTTATAGTTCTCAAAAAAAATAATTTTTATTTTTTATAACGGACTACAATTAATTTGCTTATTCAATGATGGATACAACAGAATTTGTGAACGCAACTGAATTACAACTCAACTACTTAAGCTAGCTTCCAGGGATATTTTATAGGTCTAGGTTTGAGCTTTTGTAGGTTGGACTTTGGACTTGTTGAGCTTTTGGCTCTCTCGATCTTGGTTGGACTTTGGACTATGCTGACCGTTGGGTTCTCATAGAAAGGATGTAATATGATCTGTTTTATTTATGTGTCTCGTCTTCGAGTGTTGGAGCGATTGATTTCCCTCAGGCGGGAAATATTGGGTATAATGGTGGAGTGGGTTCCAATTGTCCATAAGGAATGTTTTCGGGGGACAATTGTTCTTCCGGTGTCGAATTGTTTGGTTTTACAGTTGTTTCATGTCTAATTACAATTCTTTTTGTTATTGACTTAAATTTAACAATGATGAATAATATTAAGCTTATTAGCGTAATTACAAATGTTGTGGTAGTTATAATATTGAATATTCCACTATATTTTGTGTTTTCTAAAACTATTTGTTTTGTCTGAAGGTATGATATCGGTTCTATTTTTGATATATTATTTGTTACATAAATGTTTTGTGTATAATCTGATAGTGTGTTGACAATTGAAATATCATTTATTTGAATACTACAGTCGTATATCTTAATTATGTTATTACCTTGAATGTAAATGTTGTTTTTGTTACAATCTTGAATAATTTTAGTTTTGGGGTAGTTCCAAGTTACAATTATATTCGGTTCTACATAATAATTTTTTTTAGAGTTTATATTTAACATGTCTTGGTGTTTTAATAGTTTTGGAAATTCCTAGTCTGGTTAACTGCATACCTAGTTCAATGTCTTCTATGTATTCTGTGAAATGTTCTATATTAAGCATTAGATAATTTAGTTTTTTATCTGACTCTTTTGAAATGCTTAAGTTATTATAGAGTTCTATATTTTTGTTTACTGCGTCTATTAAATAATTTAAGTCATTGTTTTGTACCAAGTTGTTGATTTTTATACCCTGAGCCCATTCAAAATGGGAAATCAGGGTATAATGGTTTTGTTAAAGAAGGAGGCGTGTCAGACCCCACAAAGTATATATATTCTTGATCAGGGCGACGAGCTGAGTCGATTTAGCCCTGTCCGTCTGTCCGTCTGTCTGTCCGTCCGTCCGTCCGTCTGTCCGTCTGTCCGTATGTTTGAACGCGTCGATTGAAGCATCTAGACAAGCTAGAGACTTGAATTTTTTTTGTTGGGTCCGTGGATAGTACGCGCAGGTCACGTTTGTTACCAAAAAGCGATATCTATATTTGTTGCTTTGTTATCAATTTTAAGCCTTATCGAAAACAGGTTATAAAATTATATCTCCCACATTACTAGAGCTAGACCCCTCAAATATTTGCATATAGATTTATGTGAATTTTATGCAATTTCTATTTTTTTATTTTTTGGATACCGGCTCTTTTTACAAATTTACAGCCGCTTCTGTAGTTTTGTATTTATCATATATCGCCCTTTTATTATATTTATATATTATTATTATTTTTGATTTACATACATTCTAGTTAAATAAAATTTCAAAATTATAATTTAATTTTGTAATATTTAATGTTATATGCAAGCTATATAGCGTATTAAATAATGCAAATCTCATGGGATCTCCTAGTCGGGCACCTCCGACTAGAGTTTTCTTACTTGTTTGTCTAATTCTTCTTTGTCATTTTGATCTAGTGTACCAAAAAGATATTTATTTACTGTGCCTATTGCGTTTATTAAGCCTCGTTTGTTTCTTTTAATAATTCGTATTCCATTCATTTGGCGATTCAATTTTTCTATTAAATATTCTACGTGGGAAATGTTTTTGAATGACTCTGCTTGTTTTAGTAAGTTTCTGTATGTAGTTTGTATGTTTGTTAGGTTTACTGTTAGGTAGTGGTATTCGTAGTCAGATGGTAGGTCCATTGTTCCTGTCTTGAAAATTAGGTACCCGTGAGGTGCTTTTATGGGGTTGATTTCGATACTTTGTGTAATAGTTGATGGTGTCATTGATAAGAGTAGAATAGTAATACGTTGATTTCTGAAATTATTTATTATATTTACTCTCGTTAATTTTTTTTTTCTTTTTAATTTGGATTTGTAGTGTGTGGTTTGTCTTCCTCTATTGGTTTCTATGAAATGTTTTTCATCTGTTTGTGTTAGTAACCCTGTTTTCTTGAATGGTGTCGTAGTTTTAGTTTTGACTAAAGGGGCGTGTTAATAGTCTGTGTCTATTTCGTAATCGATTCTCTTTTTATTAAGATTTAGGATTTTGTTTTTCTTATTCGTTTGCGTGTCATATTGAGGAGTACCTGCGTAGATAAATATGTCTGCGGGAGTTCTGTTTGTTGTCAAACGTTTTGTCTTGTGGTTATAATTGTATAGAATAGTTTCAAATTTAGTCTGCTTATTTTCTATGTCAAATTCTGTGGTAATTACTCTTAGTTTCTCGTTAATCGTTCTATGAAATTAATATCAGAAATGCCATTTTTGCTGGTGGTTATACTAATGTTTACCTTTTCGGATTTTAGCCAATTTTGAAGGGCTACGCATATAAACGGTGAATCTTTTTCTGCCTTGATTGCTGTGGGTTTTCCCATGTCATTGAAAACTTTTATGATTGCTCTTTTAGTTTCGAGCCAATCACGGCTTTTGACTTCTACTAAATTTCCGAATTTAGAATATATATCAATACAAGATAGGAATTGTTTGTTATCAATTAGATAAAAGTCCATGACGTATTTTTCCCTGGGGTTATATACTTCTGGAGTGGTTTCGAAAGTTAATTTTGTGTTTCTATTTTCGGAATTAGACAGATTGCAAATTTCACATTCATTTATAATATTTTGTATTAAATTTTGGTGGTCTGGGAAGTAGTATTTTTCTTTCAACCAGTTTAGGGTTTTTGTGATACCTGGGTGAAGTAGATTTTTATGATTTGAAATGATAATTTCCTTGAATTCTGCAAAAGTAGGAATATCTTGCAATTTTGATGTAGTTCTTAAAGTTTTTGTTTTGCTGTCTGGGCTTATGATTTCTGCGTAAGCTTTTTGGAATATTGAGAAGTCTGATATGTTATGAAAATATAAAGCGTTGTTTTTTAAACAGATATATTCTTTGATTATGTCTTTAGCAAGTGCGTCAGTCATTTCGGTGTAAGTTATTTTTATGATAGTTTTGTGAAAGTAGTGTGTAACGTTTACTTTGTTTTCGTTACTTTTTATGAATTCTATTTGTCTGTTATATAGGTTCAGAGGTCTTTCTGAGATAGGTATTAGGTTTTGATTATCTTCTTGAGAACTATGAATGGTTGCTCGGGAGCTACTAACTTCTTCTCCTAGGATATTTTCATCTAGTTTGATTACAGAGAGGGCATCAGCTACATAGTTTTCTTTGCCTAGTAGATATTTAATGTCGTAATCGTATTCGCTCAATTTAATCTTCCATCTTTGTAGTTTCATATTTGGTTCCTTTATATTATGTAGCCACGCTAATGGTTTATGGTCACTAAGAATCTGGATTTTTCGACCGAAGAGATATGGTCTGAAATATTTGGTTGCCCAAACGATGGCTAATAATTCCTTTTCTATTGCCGAATAATTAAGTTCATGCTCATTTAGAGTTCTGCTAGCGAAACAAATTGCTTTATGACCTTGTGAAAGGACAGCTCCTATTGCCACGTTACTTGCGTCTGTAGTTAGTGAAAATGTTTTATTGAAATCTGGATATATTAATATGGGGTCGTTTGTTATGAGTAATTTTAATTTCTCGAAGGCTGAGATAAAATCTTGATTGTTTATATCAATTTTTGATTCTTTCTTTAGCCCTAATGTGAGGGGTTTTGCAATTTTAGCGGATTAGCGGATTTAAATTTACGATTAAATCCGCAGAGACCTAAGAAAGATTTGATTTCTGTAGGTGTTTTTGGAATTGGAAAATTAATTATGGCTGCTATTTTGTCAGGGTTTGCTTGAATTCCTTCTGTAGTGAAAGTATGCCCTAAAAATTGTGTTTCTTTTTTTAGAAATTCGCATTTGTCTAATTGTAATTATACCCTGAGCCCATTGAAAATGGGAAATCAGGGTATAATGGTTTTGTTAAATGTATGTAACAGGCAGAAGGAGGCGTGTCAGACCCCACAAAGTATATATATTCTTGATCAGGGCGACGAGCTGAGTCGATTTAGCCCTGTCCGTCTGTCCGTCTGTCCGTATGTTTGAACGCGTCGATTGAAGCATCTAGACAAGCTAGAGACTTGAATTTTTTTGTTGAGTCCGTGGATAGCACGCGCAGGTCAAGTTTATTTCGTATGAACGATAACTATTTTTGTTGTAATGTTATCGATTTTAATGCTTATCGAAAATATGTTTTAAAGGCGTAGTTTGTGTATCGTTTGAGCTAGATACTTCAAATTGGCTGTGTAATTCATCATTAGATTTTTAATGCCACGCCCCATTCGCCCCCAATAGCCCCTATTTGTGAAAGCCGCAAATTAAATACTAGAGACTTGTGCTTTGGCAAATACACATATATGAATGCCATTAATAAGTTGTGAAAGTTTGATGAAGTTAGTCCATCGATAAGAAAAGTTATTAAACAATTAAGTTCCCATAGTAATGCCCACATTGCAGCCCAAGCGCAGTCGCTGCGTCAACTGCGCAGTTGGCAAAGCGCGCGCTTATGCCTGCGTGCATATGTGTGTGTATGTGTTGTTTGTATGTATGCATAACAAAAGTGTAGAATGATTTGATATTTGAATCTTCACAGGGCTCAATGTATCCCCTAGTCGAGCAGTCTCGACTAGAGTCCTCTTTCTTGTTTTAAATTGGCTTTGCGCAATCTGTTAAATACTCTTTTTATAGAGGCTAAATGTTCTTCTAATGAAGTTGAAAAGATGATTATGTCATCAAGGTAAATTAAGCAATCTTTGTAGATTAAATCCTCTAAAGGGTTATTCATACATCTTTGAAAGGTTGCTGGGGCGTTTTTAAGTCCGAAAGGCATACGTGTGTATTCGTAATGTCCTTGTTTTGTTGAAAATGCAGTTTTTGCTATGGAATTAGGGTCCATTTGAATTTGATGGAATTCCTTTGCAAGGTCAATAGTAGTGAAATACTAGCATTTTCCTAATTTGTCAAGTATTTCGTCCATGATAGGTATTGGGTATTTGTCGTCTATAGTTATTTCATTGAGTCCACGGTAGTCTATAACTAAGCGGTACTTTTTTTCTTTGGAGGCGTCCTCTTTTTTAGGAACGATCCATATAGGTGAACAATAAAAATGCTAATTTATTCACATGGTTACATTTGCAAGAGACTCTCAATGGGTGTTGTAGGCAGGGGACGGAAGGGGGGGGGTGTGGGGGGGTAATTAGTAAAAAGAGCCGGTATCCAAAAAAAAAGTAAGAACGTTGCCTTAGGGCGAGACCTAAGGCGTGATACTCGTTTCCCACAGGGGCGGGCATCTGGTATTTTAAATTTAATAATTTATCTCAAATTTTGCATTTATGTAGATTCATGTGAATTTTATGCAATTTCAATTTTTGCAAATATAACTATGTGAATGAATTAGCATTTTTATAAAATGTAAAAAATTAAATAGAATCATATGCTGAAAGTTTCATCAACTTCCGTTAAGTCAGTCGCAATCTATTAAACAAAACGTTTGGCCAATTATGACACGCACGCGTTAAGCAGCGACAGCAAAATATATTTACATTTGCACATATGTACATACATTGAAACGTGCAAGCGCGTTTGCTTATGCATGGTCACAAATAAATTCAGCGCCATTCATTCTAGCATATTCTTCAACCAAAATTGTTATTGAGTTGTGTTTGCATTTTCAGCCGCTTCTTTAGTTTTATATTTGTCAAATATCGCCCTTTATACGCATAAATTCAAACCGACCACCGTTTTTGTATGTACACATATAAATACATACGTTCATATGCGCGCATTTCAGCATTTTCTAAGAATCACAATTGCGATTGATTTATGTTTATATTGTGTTTGCATTAACAGCAGCTTCTATAGTTTTGTATTTGTCAAAAGTCACCTTGTAGTGAAGTAGTTTCGGATTTGCCAACAGGCAATGTAAGACTGATGTGGCGCAGCAGATAGATGAAAAGCGTGTAAGCAAAAGGGTCCGCGTTCGAGACGCGGCGGCGACGGCATGAAAATAGTTGCGCAGCTGTTCGTGCCTACATACATACATACCTGATGGGACGTATCGTCAATTTTTTTGTGTGTGAATAATTTTGTTCGGACTAAGTCGATAACACAAATATCGGTATTTGATATTTACATTTTTTGCAGGGTCACACATACAAAAAGAAAATAACATAACTGACCTAGGCTATACGAAAAATGATAATTTTAGCAGATATATTATTTGCAGAACTTCAACATTAAATCGAATTACATATATTTCTCAGAAATGCCGTTTGTCGTCTTAGCAATTCTTATTAAGCATATTTATATAGGTGGCACATGCATATGAATTTTGCAGCTGGGCGTTACAAATTTTGCTGCCGATTTGCCACGTCCCCAGTAGGCGTAGACATATCATATTTGGCAAGTTCCTAGAAGGAGTCTAGGGTAACGTAACTGCAAAGTTTGGATGCTTACACTTCAAAAATGTGAAAGTTAAAGGATATTTTTTCGATATACCACGCCCCCAAAGGAGCGTAAGATTTATTTTTAGGGAAGCAATAGCGGAGGCCCCCAGTAACACAAACATCCAATTTGGAATCGTCTAGCTCTAAAACTGTAGGAGCTATAAGCTTTTTCCGATTTGCCTCGCCCCCTGAAGGCGTAGGTAGGTCCGCCATATCTTTTTATACCCTGAGCCCATTGAAAATGGGAAATCAGGGTATAATGGTTTTGTTAAATGTATGTAACAGGCAGAAGGAGGCGTGTCAGACCCCACAAAGTATATATATTCTTGATCAGGGCGACGAGCTGAGTCGATTTAGCCCTGTCCGTCTGTCTGTCTGTCCGTCCGTATGTTTGAACGCGTCGATTGAAGCATCTAGACAGGTTAGAGACTGAATTTTTTTTGTTAGGTCCGTGGATAGCACGCGCAGGTCAAGTTTGTTACCAAAAAGCGATATCTATGTTTGTTGTTTTGTTATCAATTTTAAGCCTTATCGAAAACAGATTATAAAATTATATCTCCCACACCATTAGAGCTAGACCCCTCAAATTTTGCATATAGATTCATGTGAATTTTATGCAATTTCTATTTTTTTATATTTTGGATACCGGCTCTTTTTACAAATTTACAGCCGCTTCTGTAGTTTTGTATTTATCATATATCGCCCTTTTATTATATTTATATATTATTATTATTTTTGATTTACATACATTCTAGTTAAATAAAATTTCAAAATTATAATTTAATTTTGGAAAATTTAATGTTATATGCAAGCTATATAGCGTATTAAACAATGCAAATCGGACGGGGCTCATGGGATCTCCTAGTCGGGCACCTCCGACTAGAGTTTTCTTACTTGTTGATCTTGGGTTGCTTATCCGAGTATATATATCAAATTTCAAGTCTCTAGCATCAATAGTGCTCAAAATATAGCTGAATTTTTAAAATCACTCTATATTCAGATCCGATTTGCCACGCCCCCAGTGGCCGTGGACATAAAATCTTCTTATGAATCTTTATAGAATCAGCGTTAAGTTACGTGGCAAATTTCAGCATTCTAGCTTTAAAACTGTAGAAGTTACAGTTGTCCCGATTTGCCACGCCCCCAATGGGCGTAGATAATCCGCCATATCTTTTTGAACTTGGGTGGTCAACGCAAGTATACATTCCAAATTTCAACTCTCTAGCTCTTTAACTAATATGATTTCTATGATTTCTATTAACTATGGGCGCAACCATTTTCCGATTTGCCACGCCCCTAGTGGGCGTATCCGGAAAATATTGACACTTTATAATTCGAGGGTATACACGAGTATATGTTCCAAATTTCAAGTCTCTAGCTTCAATAGCGTAGAAAAATATTGCATTCATACGGACAGACAGACAGACGGACGGACAGCAAGACGGACATTTCACTAAACCAATATACTCTTTTTCCCTTTGGGAAACAAGTATTGTTCGGCGCAGCAGCTAATAATTGCTCTTAAATAAGCTTCTCTTAAGCCATCTGCTCTTTATTATATTCTCATTCGCTCATAGTGCAGTTAGGCACAAAAAGAAACTGTAACACACATACATATGTAAATTTATGCTGCTCGGTCTCTTGCTTATCATTTTGTATTCTATTCTTTAAGTTCGAAATTCACCTTCAAGCGAGCAAAACCTACTTACCTACCTATCTCTCTATTGTAAACTGTATTAACTTTGCCTACACGATCATCGCGGACTAGGCATTAAATTAATAAATAATAAGCTAAATTAAATCGTGGTTTTATTATTTGCCTTCGTAAATGATTGGAGCCAGAGTTGCCGAAAAAGCTCGGCAGCTTCCAAAATTTTGGTGACCCCGACGTGATTTATACACTCCGTGGTGTTTCGTTTAGTGTATCAAGTTAGTACTCAACTTCGTCAAAGTACAACGGTGTGAATCATTAACATTTGTGCAAAATAGTGCATTCAAATTAATAACACATCGCGTTGTACGACGAAACAGTGTAAAACATTAACATTTGTGCAAAATAGTGCATTCAAATTAGCAATAAACTTCGTCGTACACGACAGTGCAAAGCGTTAAAATTTGTGCAAAATAGTGCATTCAAATTAATAACAAATCTCGTCGTGTAAAACATTAACATTTATGCTCAAGTTATATATTGATTTGTGTATATAATAGTGCATGGCATTGTGCGTATATTATCTTGAGTTTTTCTTATTCCTCTTTAATAGTCTGTTTCGTTCGTCGCGTTTGGCGCCTGCTGTGCATCGTCTGCATATAGGGCCCGCTAAGCCGAAAAAGCTGTGTCAATCATAGAAGACACACATACAGACATATATAAAAGCTCAGATAAGCTTGCGGTCGTGTTTGCGTTGTGCTTATCTTTATCATCTTCTTGTTCATCGGTTGTTCGTCGCGGTTTTTGGCGCTTCTTTGTGCAGCGTTTGCATAGAAGGCCCGCTAATCCGAAAATAGCTGTGTCGATCACACACATACAAACACACGCATTTACAGTGAAAGAGTGAACCTGCATATTAGATCAGCTAAACTGGAAGTGCATTAGAGAGTATATTAGCTTGTGCATTCATTTTGTAACCAAACGTTTTTTCGCGAGTAAACAAACTTAAATGAATAACTCAGAGTCGAATGTTGATCAAGTGCCTGCATCTCAGGTTACTTTCTTAAAACTCAAAACAAACGCGCTTTTCGATCGACTTGAAAGGTTATATGCCGATATGGACATTGACAAATTAAGTCACATGGACTCGTGTGATTTACGTGTGCCTTTGGATTCGCTAACCAAATTAGAGTCAAACTTTGATTCAATCCATACTAGCCTAGAAGAATCTAACTTTGAGTCCATATCTAGTGATTTGCCTGCGCGGTTTGAATCAACCTTGTTAAAGTTTAAAGCCTTGCTTCAACGTGAACTAGGAAATCGGTCGGATCAACAACTTTCGTCGACGCTTAAATGCTCATCCAACACTCGTCATGGCTAATCGATCGCGTTTGCCGCAACTGGAGCTGCCAAAATTTAGTGGAGTCTACACTGAGTGGGAAAACTTCTACTCTATGTTCAAGACGATAATAGAAGCTGATCCGGATCTCAGTCCTATTGAGAAGTTCTAGCATCTTCGATCCTGCTTAAGTGGTTCTGCGTTGGATACCATCAGCTCATTGGAAATCAACAAAGCCAACTATCTCGTCGCTCTGGATATTCTTCAACGTCGATTTGATAATAAGCGTTTTATTGTACAGGAACATCAGAGCAATCTTCCGGCTTGAGAAAGTTGATGCATCTGTGGGCAAGCTGAGGCAGTTGGTGGATAAAGTTACGTCTCACATTCGTGCTATGGATTCTTTAGCATCGCGGGAAGAAGTTGCTGACTGTGTCATCGTGCAAACATTGTTGCAAAAGCTGGACAAGGTTACTCAGGCTAAATGGGACGAAGGCTCATCTATTAATGAGTTGCCATCTTGGTCACTTATGGGACCAAACCCGCATCATTTTTGGCTATTCGTGCAATACATCAACTAGCAATGGATAAGTCTTCGGCATACCCATTAGGATCCAAAACGGTTTTGCGAGATTTTTACGTTGATGACCTGATCTCAGGAGGCAATTCAGTTGAAGAAGTTCGCGACATAATGCAACAAACCACAAGTCTTCTTGCTCGAGGAAACTTTAAGTTGAGAAAATGGTGTTCCAATTCAAGAGGCGCACTTCGCGCAGTTCCAGAAACTGAACAGGAAAGTTTTCTCAAGCTCGATGACGGCAGCGACGTAACCAAGGCACTTCGATTTATCTGGGAACCTCGAAAGGACAGCTTCGTGTTCACCTTCGAGCCCAAGGGCAGTGTAGTTAATCACACAAAACGATCGGTTCTGTCAACCATTGCGCGATGCTACGATCCACTAGGTTTGATTGGACCAACTTTAACTAGAGCAAAAATAATCTTGCAACGCATGTGGAGAGACAAGCTGCAATGGGATGAAAGCCTAACACAACCTTTAGAATCAGCTTGGAGTGAGTTTTGTAAGGATTTTCATCAAGTGCGCAGTGCAACATTTCCTCGTTATGTACTCCAACTCAAGTCAAGAATCGAGCTACATGCCTTCTGCGATGCCAGTCTTGAGGCTTACGGCTCTTGTGTCTATGTTCGTTCAGCGAAGAATAATGCTGTTAAGGTTCACTTACTCTGTTCTAAGGCAAGAGTCGCCCCATTAAAGACCCTCACGGTGCCTAAGCTTGAGCTATGCGCGGCATTTCTGCTTGCGAACTTGGTAAGCGAAATAAACAAAATGAACTTGTTTGAATGTGAGATGCATTGTTGGTCAGATTCATCCGTAGTCTTGTCTTGGTTAAAAGAAGAGCCATCAAAATTCAATGTATTTGTCGCCAATAAGATTTGCGCCATACAGCAGCTGACGACCGGCATGGAGTGGCATTACGTGCCCACTGGGATGAATCCAGCGGATATATTATCGAAAGGAGCAGCACCGTTGGAGCTTTTGCATTCGAGATTATGGATGCACGGACCTTCTTTTTTGCAAATGGAAAGACATTGTTGGCCTAGGCACTGCGTGTCTGAAGCATGCCTTCCTGAAATTCGTCAAAGAGTTCTGTTCTCGGCAGAGCATGTGGATATCTCTTTGTCATTCAAACACAGAAATTCATTCGGAACAATGAAGCGTATTTTTGGTTACATCAACAAATTCATTAGGAGAACAAAGACACCTGGATTGTCAGTGGACGATCTTCGTCAAGGATCACACATATTGTGTCGTCTTGTTCAAAGAACTCAGCTGCACCGAGAATTCTCTGCACTACGAAATGGAAAGAATGTTCATTCGTCAAGCGCCATTCTTTCGCTCTCTCCGTTTATGGATGACTTTGGTCTACTTCGAGTTGGTGGCCGCTTGCTGCACTCTACTCTCGGCTTCGATGCGCGCCACCCAATTATCTTGCCCAAAGAACATCCCTTGACCTTCTCTATAGTATCTCATCTTCATCTGGCGCATCATCATGCAGGACCGCAGGCCTTGCTTGGAGTAATTCGACTCCAGTTTTGGCCCATAGGCGGCATGAAAACTGTCTGCCGAGCATTGCGAAAATGTGTCATATGCTGTAGATCCCGGCCTCGTCTAGTGGAGCATATAATGGCGGACTTGCCTAAGGATCGTATACAGTTTTCACCGGCATTTACTGTCACTGGAATCGACTACTGTGGACCATTTTACTACAAACCCGATGGACGAAACCGAACTTCAATAAAATGCTACATCTGCGTATTCGTTTGCTTCGCAACTGATGGTCTGACAACGCTACTAACTTTGTGGGTGCACGGAACGAGCTAGCGGATCTGCAACGTTTATTGTTGAGCCAGGAACATCGCACTGAAGTTCAGAACTACTTCATCAACAACAGTTTTGATTGGAAGTTCATACCTCCTAGCTCGCCACATTTCGGTGGCCTATGGGAAGCAGCAGTGAAGACCGCAAAGAGTCATCTATACCGCGCTATGGGATCATCACTTCTCGGCTTCGATGAACTTCGCACCTTGGTATGCCAAATTCAGGCTATAATCAATTCTCGTCCTCTTGTTCCACTTTCAGAAAATCCCGATGATCTTGGAGTTCTCACTCCAGGACATTTTTTGATTGGTCGACCACTCATCGATTTTCCCGAGCCAGACGTAACTGGGCTCGACCACAATCGCCTCGGTCAATGGCAACGCATTGCTTACATACAGCAATTGTTCTGGAAGCGCTGGAGTGAGGAGTACCTTACTATTCTTCAACAGCGTGGAAAATGGGTCACCTCGCAGCCTCCGATCAAAATCAATGATGTCGTATGTGTGAAGGACGAAAACTTGCCGCCGTTAAAATGGCCATTAGCTCGAGTCGTTGAGACCATCGCTGGAGCTGATGGTGCTGTGAGAGTCGCTGTTCTGCGCACACCCACTGGAACTACACGTCGAGCTGTCAATAAGCTGTGCGTCCTTCCGGTTGATGATCCTGTAAAAAGACTTGGTCTTTCAACGGGGGGGAGGATGTTCGGCGCAGCAGCTAATAATTGCTCTTTATCACATTCTCATTCGCTCATAGTGCAGTTAGGCACAAAAAGAAACTGTAACACACATACATATGTAAATTTCTGCTGCTCGGTCTCTTGCTTATCATTTTGTATTATATTCTTTAAGTTCGAAATTCACCTTCAAGCGAGCAACACCTACCTATCTCTATTGTAATTGCATTAACTTTGCCTACACGATCATCGCGGACTAGGCATTAAATTAATAAATAATAAGCTAAATTAAATCGTGGTTTTATTATTTGCCTTCGTAAATGATTGGAGCCAGAGTTGCCGAAAAAGCTCGGCAGCTTCCAACAAGTATAATAAAATAGAAATTGCATAAAATTCACATGAATCTATGTGCAAAATTTGAGGGGTCTAGCTCTAAAGGTGTGGGAGATATAATTTTATAACCTGTTTTCGATAAGGTTTAAAATCGATAACAAAACAACAAAAGTAGATATCGTTTTTTGGTAACAAACTTGACCTGCGCGAGTTATATATGCATTTAAGGTAATCGATATAAGCATATTTTTAAGCGATTTGTCATCACTAAAAGACAAAGTCCATACCTAAATGTTGCATGTTTGGGATGATGAAAGAACCAGCAACATTATGAAATCAAAAATTACAAAGAAATATTTACTAAGCTGACGCCAGAATAGTCTAGCAACATGTTGAAACTAAAATTAAAAAGAAACAGCTATGACGCCAGAATAAGCAGCAACATTGTAACTTTGACTTTGAAATGAATAAAGACAGTTCTAATCTGACACTTAACTGAAGAGGTTGAGCCATGTTATTTAATTTCAAAAATAAAGAACTCAAAACAAAATTGGCGCAGCCGATAGGATCCTTTTTTTAAAAAGGATTCTGTGATAAATTCGAACTAAAAATCAGTCGACAAATTTATAAATCGATCATTATAAAATAAAAAGTCAAACTAAAAATAAGTTGACAAGTTTAATAAATCGAAAAAAAAAGTCAAACTTAAAATAAGTTGACAAGTTTAATAAATCGAAAAAAGAGGTCAAACTACAAATAAGTTGACAACTTTTAAAAAGTACATCTCAACGCTGGCAACCAGAAACCAAAAGAGAGCAGTATATTACGAAAAAAGCAGGATGGCACAAGATAACCCACAAATGTCACCGCAGCAATTATATGAGCAGTTGATCAACAAGGAGCGGCAACTAGAGGAGCTACATCAAGCTTACGACACGCTCCAGGGAAACACCAATGCGGCTCAGAAGGAACGGTTGTTTCAAAACATCAATTATTTGGCAACGTTCACGGGAACAGGTGATATATCGATTAACTCGTTCTTCAGCAGCGTGGAGTACCTTCTCCAAGGAGTGGAGGACACTGAACTAAGACGAGAGGCCACTAGGACAATCTTCAACAAGACAATCCAAGGACAGGCGAAGGATGTAGTTATCAATATACCAGCACCAGACAACTGGGAGCTAATCAAGTCAACCCTAAAGCTGAGGTATCGACCGGACACGGAACCCCATCAAATTTACCGTAAAATTTATGAATTAAAAGTAGACACAGTAAGCGAACTTGTAGCAGAACTACAAAATATTAAGTATAAAACAGACGAATTAAAAATTTACCATCAAAACGATCATTTTATAGATTTAAGTAACGTAGAAAGTTTACTAGTAAATGCAGCTAAAGAAATGACTCAAGGCACTTTACTTGATAAAATATACGAAGAAAGAAATTTAAATGAGATTCTAAAAATAATGATGTTACGTAGATACGAAAATAGTTGTATTAGATTTCAATATAAGAAAAGTAAACCCAATAGGTATAACGCTGAGGCTGAGTCTAACAAGAAAAATCATAACTACAAAAACGAAAATATCCAACAACAAAATTATAACAAGAAGCAACAATATTATCAACAAAATTATAACAATAACAAGCAATCCTATTATCAACCACAAAGTGGTCACAACAAAAATCAACAAAATTACCAACAAAACAATCAGCAACAATGGTACAGAAACAACTCAGGTCAGTACAGACAAGATTATACTCAACACAATTCAGGACAGAGTCACCCTAACCAAAATCATCAGCAAACAAATTCACAACAGTCAAAACAGTATAGGTCAAGGAATTCAGAACCCATGGAAATAGAAAACCTAGAAACTAAGCAAGATACAAACAGTTACCAAGAAACAAGAAATGACTACGACCAGGCAGAGGTTAATAATACAGTTTTTTTTATGAAGCAGCCTCGGAATGCCTACCATTATTAGAACTAAACATCGATAAACATATATATATAGCATTAATAGATACAGGAGCAAGTTTAAGTCTAGTTAACAATCAAATTAATGGGCACACAAAGATTAAGCTGAATAAACCCATATCATATAGCACGATTAATAGTAAGGACATAATAGAGTATGAAATTCATACAACAGCACCTAGAGAATTTAATTTACCAAACAACGCTAGAGTCCGCTGGAAGTTAGCCCCACTAAAGGGAAGAAAGTATAACTTTATTATAGGTATAGAGCTTCTACAATTTTTAAGTGCAGTTATTAATATTGAAAGAAACAGTTTAACATTAAATCACAAAGAAAACCGTATAATAAATAACCCATATCAATATGAAGAAATCTGTGCATTAGAGAGTACTATAGATAAATATGATAGCTTGGCATTAGATCATTTGAATACACAAGAAGTAATTGAAGTTAAGAAAATTATAAAACGAAGGAGATAAACTAACTAGTACAACCGAAATAGAACATGAAATACGGACAACTACAGATGAACAACTTAATTCAAAGCTATATAGATACCCACCACAGCATGACGAAGAAGTCAGAAAACAGATAAAAGAAATGGAAGAACAGGGAATTATTAGAAAAAGCAATTCAAGATATTCGAGCCCACTTTTAGTAATACCAAAAAAGTTAGACAATTCAAAACAACAAAAATTTCGCATTGTAATAGATTATAGAAAACTTAACGAAATAACCATCGACGATAAATTTCCGATTCCTAATATAAATTCAATTCTTGATAAACTCGGAAGAGCCCAGTACTTCACAACAATAGATCTAGCAAAAGGCTACCATCAAATTTTAGTAAAAGAGGAAGACAGAAAGAAAACTGCCTTTGTTACGCCGCATGGTTTATATGAATTTATTAGAATGCCATTTGGGTTGAAAAATGCCCCCCCCACTTTTCAAAGACTAATGAATGAAATCTTAAGAGATTTTATTAACAAACAAGTAAAAGTGCTCTAGTCGAGACTGCTCGACTAGGAGATACCCTGAGCCCTGTGAAGAGCCAAATATCATATCATTCTACGCTCTTTTTAAGCATGCATAAAAACAACATATACACACGCATACATACATATGTACGCACGCATAGGCGCGCGCTCTGCCAACTGCGCAGTTGACGCAGCGACTTAATTGCTTAATAACTTTCGTTATCGATGGACTAACTGCATACAACTTTTACAACTTAATAATGGCATTTATATGTGTGTATTTGCCAAAGCACAAGTCTCTATTATTTGATTTTCGCTTTTTACAAATAGGGGACTATTGGGGGCGAATGGGGCGTGGCATCCAAAATCTAAAGATTACGTAATCTCCGTATTCATTACACGCACCTACACAGCAAATTTGAAGTCTCCAGCTCAAACAATGTACAAACTACACCTTAAAAACTTATTTTCGATAAGCATTAAAATCGATAACATTACAACAAAAATAGTTATCGTTCATACGAAGCAAACTTGACCTGCGCGTGCTATACACGGATCTACAAAAAAAAATTCAGCTGTCTAGCTCGTCTACGTTCTGAGATCGACGCGTTCAAACATACGGACGGACGGACGGACGGACGGACGGACGGACGGACGGACGGACGGACGGACAGACAGACAGACGGACAGGGCTAAATCAACTCAGGTCGTCGCCCTGATCAAGAATATATATACTTTGTGGGGTCTGACACGCCTCCTTCTGCCTGTTACATACATTTAACAAAACCATTATACCCTGATTTCCCATTTTCAATGGGCTCAGGGTATAAAAATATGTCGTATATTTGGACGATATACTTATTTTTAGCACATCGTTGCAAGAGCATGTTGAAGCCATCAACGAAATATTTAAAGTATTAGAGGATAAGAATTTAAAGATTCAAATCGATAAGTGTAACTTCATGAAGAAGGAGACAGAATTTTTAGGTCATATCTTAACCAAAGAAGGTATTAAACCAAATCCAAACAAAATAGCCATAATAGAAAAGTTACCTTTACCAAAAACAGAAAAGGAGATAAAAAGTTTTTTAGGCATAACAGGTTTCTACAGAAAATTTATTAAAGATTACGCAAAAGTAGCACAACCCATGACAAAATATTTAAAGAAAAATACTAAAATAAATACAAAAGATCCAACTTTCATCGAAGCATTTGAAAAGTTAAAGCAGCTTATTTGTTCACACCCTATATTAAGATTTCCTAACTTTGAAAAAGCATTCACGCTTACAACTGACGCTTCAAATTATGCCATAGGATCGGTTCTTTCTCAAGAAGGGCATCCAATTTGTTTTGCGTCAAGAACATTGAACAATCATGAGAAAAATTATTCAGCAACAGATAAAGAATTTTTAGCAATACTATGGAGTGTAAACTATTTTAGACCATATCTCTACGGAAGAAAATTCAAATTATTAACAGATCACCAAGCGATAAAATTCTTATATTTAAAACATAAAGGGAAAGATATTTCGCCAAGGCATCAAAGATGGTTACTAAAACTAGGAGAATATCAGTTTCACATAGATTAATTAAGAGGGAGAGAAAACAGAGTAGCCGATTTCTTAAGCAGAATAAAAGGTAATGATTTTGACCCACAGCAAGATAACAATGACAATATATCAGACATAAACATAATAACAAATATTGAAGACACAGAAGATAACTATTCGTTAGCAGCAACTATACATTCAGCAGAAGAAAATTTACAGGATCATTTTCTAATAAAGGAAGAAATAGTAAATAAATATAAAACACAAATAATAATAACAAATTCCAAAACAGAAGAGTGTAAAACGATTCATGGAAAAAGAATAATTTTCATAGCAAAACACGACTTCCCAACAATGGAAGAAATTTTTACGAAATACTTAAACAAAGGAAAAGTAGGCATATATTAAGATCTACCGGATCAGGAATATAATATAGTGCAAGAAAAATTAGTTCAATTATACTCTAACAACAAACAAATAGAATTCACTAAATGCACACATAGAGCTCAAGATATAGAAACTGAAACGGAAGCTGTAAAACAAATATCTATTTACCATGTACAAAAGAGTATGCATTCAGGTATTCAAGAGACGTACAACAAAATAAAAAATAAAATATTTTACCGTAAGTTATTAGAATTAATACAGAGAGTGATCAACCAATGCGACTTTTGCAAAGAAATCAAATATGACAGAAACCTAGTTAAAAACAAATTTGTTAAGACAGAAACTCCCTCGGATAAAAACCAAATAATACATATAGACACATACGTAATAAAAAACACATATTTCTTAACTATTATAGATAAATTTTCGAAATTTGCAGCCGTTTACCCACTAAACGATAGGAACCATATAACCATTGTAGAGCAGATCGAAAATTATTTTACTAAAATAGGCAAACCGAATAAGATTGTAGCTGACAATGAATTTAATTCAATAAGAATTAAAGAACTATTAAGCCGAGAAAATATTGAATTACATTTAACAAAACCGAACAGCCATACAGGCAATGCAGATGTAGAAAGACTGCATAACTCATTGGCAGAAAAATTTAGGATAATATATAATTCAGAAACAGAAAACATATCAGTAAAACAAATTATGCAAAGGCCAGTAAGAAATTATAACGACAGGTACCACTCTACTATTAAATGCACACCTTTTGAAGCGCATAATAATAAAATAGATTTTAAAATCATTAAGACTAATATAGAAACCACTAAAATCAAGATGCTTGATAAAAACAACCAAAACAGAGAAAATTATGAAGAAAAAAGAGAAGAGGGGTTTATTAAAAACTATAAAGTAGTAAGACACAAAGAAGTACCAAAGTTTAAAAAAGCTAAACTTAAGAATATTAACCCAAAACGTGTTTACAAATATACAGAAAACAAAAATGATTACTCATCAAATACCTAACTGAAAAAAAAAAAAAAAAAAAAAATATAACAATTAATCTAAGAATGTAAACAAGTTAATATTCATAATTCAAAAAAATAATTATAAGTAATACCTACCTTATATATTACCGATAGTAAGTAAGTTAATAACAATACAGAATTCAGGAGAATTCTTATTTAAATGAGGGAGAAGTTATATATGCATTTAAGGTAATCGCCTGTTACATACATTTAACAAAACCATTATACCCTGATATACCATTTTCAATGGGCTCAGGGTATAAAAACAGAGCAAGACTCTTGATTAACACTTGAACAAAAGAAGACGTGTTACATTTGTTACAGTAGTAAATAAATGCAGCTTCGAATCCAGGTGCGGTGATGTGTGTTTTTCTATTTTTATACCCTGAGCCCATTGAAAATGGGAAATCAGGGTATAATGGTTTTGTTAAATGTATGTAACAGGCAGAAGGAGGCGTGTCAGACCCCACAAAGTATATATATTCTTGATCAGGGCGACGAGCTGAGTCGATTTAGCCCTGTCCGTCTGTCTGTCTGTCCGTCTGTCCGTCCGTCCATCTGTCCGTATGTTTGAACGCGTCGATTGAAGCATCTAGACAGGCTAAAAACTTGAATTTATTTTGTTGGGTCCCTGGATAGCACGCGCAGGTCAAGTTTGTTACCAAAAAGCGATATCTATATTTGTTGTTTTGTTATCGATTTTAAGCCTTATCGAAAACAGGTTATAAAATTATATCTCCCACACCATTAGAGCTAGACCCCTCAAATTATGCATATAGATTCATGTGAATTTTATGCAATTTCTATTTTTTTATTTTTTGGATACCGGCTTTTTTTACAAATTTACAGCCGCTTCTGTAGTTTTGTATTTATCATATATCGCCCTTTTATTATATTTATATATTATTATTATTTTTGATTTACATACATTCTAGTTGAATAAAATTTCAAAATTATAATTTAATTTTGCAAAATTTAATGTTATATGCAAGCTATATAGCGTATTAAATAATGCAAATCTGACGGGGCTCATGGGATCTCCTAGTCGGGCACCTCCGACTAGAGTTTTCTTACTTGTTTTATATTCTGTTTTTATACCCTGAGGCCATTGAAAATGGGAAATCAGGGTATATTTGTTTTGTTATATGTATGTAACAGGCGGAAGGAGGCGTGTCAGACCCCACAAAGTATATATATTCTTGATCAGGGCGACGAGCTGAGTCGATTTAGCCCTGTCCGTCTGTATGTCCGTCCGTCTGTCCGTCTGTCCGTATGCTTGAACGCGTCGATTGAAGCATCTAGACAAGCTAGAGACTTGAATTTTTTTTGTTGGGTCCCTGGATAGCACGCGCAGGTCAAGTTTGTTACCAAAAAACGATATCTATTTTTGTTGTTTTGTTATCGATTTTAAACCTTATCGAAAACAGGTTATAAAATTATATCTCGCACACCATTAGAGCTAGACTTCTCAAATTTTGCATATAGATTAATGTGAATTTTACGCAATTTATTTTTTTTTATTTTTTGGATACCGGCTCTTTTACTAATTAAATTAATATAAACATTTACACATATTCTCACATACACACATTGAAAGGAGCCAGCGCGTCTGCTTATGCATGTGCACAAATAAATTCAATTCTAGCATATTCCTCAACCAAATCTGTGTTTGAATTGTATTTGTATTTGTCATATGTCGCCCTTTACACACATAATTTAAACAGACAACCGTTTTTGTATGTACACATACTTATGCGTTCATATGCGCGAATTTCAGAATTAACTAAGAATTACAATTGCGATTGATCTGTTTCTTTAGCTTCTTTAGTTTTGTATTTGTCACATATCGCCTTGTAGTACTACATTGCATTTTGCCAACAAGCAACGTAATACTGGTGTGGCGTAGTGGGTAGACGCAAAGCGCATAAACGAAAGGTCCCGGGTTCGAAACTCAGTGACAACAGCGTAACTTTTTAAATTTTTTTTTTTTAAATTTAGCATTTGCTAGTTGAGATGATGCGCTTTAACGTTACATATGTAGTAAATAAATGCAGGTTCGAGTCCAGGTGCGGTGATGTTTGTTTTTCTTCTTTTTTTTTTTTTTGTTAATTTGTTTTTTTTTTTTATTTAATTATTTGTTTATTTTTGATTAACATACATTCTAGTTGATTACAATTTCAAAATTATTATTTAATTTTGGAAAATTTAATGTTATATGCAAGCTTTATAGCATATTAAGCAATGCAAATCGGGCGGGGCTCAGGGGATCTTCTAGTCGGGCACCTCCGACTAGAGTTTTCTTACTTGTTGATCTTGAGTTGGTTATCCGAGTAAATATATCAAATTTCAAGTCTCTAGCATCAATAGTGCTCAAAATATAGCTGAACTTGTAAAATCACTATATATTCAGATCCGATTTGCCACGCCACCAATAGGCGTGGACATAAAATCTTTTATAAATCTTTATAGAATCGTAGCGTTAAGTTAAGTGCAAAATTTCAGCATTCTAGCTTTAAAACTATAGAAGAAAACTATAGAAGTTTCCGCCCCCAATGAGCGTAGATATATCCGCCATATCTTTTTGAACATTTCAATTTTCAACTCTCTAGCTCTTCAACTAATATGATTTCTTGACTATGGGCGCAAGTATTTTCTGATTTGGCACGCCCCTAGTAGGCGCATCGGGAAAATCCTGACACTTTATAATTCGAGGGTATACACGAGTATATGTTCCAAATTTCAAGACTCTAGACAAACAGACAGACGGCCAGACGGACAGACGGACGGACGCAAGACGGTCATTGCACAAAACCAATATACTCCTTTTCCCTTTGGGAAACGAGTATAATTAACACGCATGCGACTCGAATTAGAAGAATATGATTTTACGGTAGAGTATCTGAGAGGAAAGATAATTTCGTGGCAGACGCTCTGTCAAGGATAACAATATCCGACTTAATTGACATTAATAGAAAACTCCTGAAAGTCACTACCAGGCACCAAAGTAGACAAAACAATTTCTGCGCAGAAAATAGTGACCTTGCGAATAAAAGATTCGACATGTTTATTGAAACATGGAAACCCAGTTATAGCAAGAATTAATGTTAGCGATTTTTACTCCAATGGAATTCTCGACTTAGGTCAGTTTTTGCAAAGGTTTGAATGGCAAGCCGGTGTATCTAAAATCAGCCAACTAAAAGTAGCACTGAGCGAAAAGATCTTTGAATCCATCATTTCAATAAATACTTTTAAGCAATCGGGAAATGAAAATTTTAAACATTAAGAGTAGCACTACTCAAGCCGGTGACCCATATAAATAATGAACAAGTAAGGGTGCTCTAGTCGAGACTGCTCGACTAGGGGATACCCTGAGCCCTGTGAAGAGCCAAATATCAAATCATTCTACGCTTTTGTTATACATATAAACAACACATACACACATATGCACGCACGCATAAGCGCGCGCTCTGCCATCTGCGCAGTTGACGCAGCGACTGCGCTTGGGCTGCAATGTGGGCATTACTATGGGAAATTAATTGCTTAATAACTTTTCTTAGCGATGGACTAAGTGCATCAAACTTTCACAACTTATTAATGGCATTCATATGTATGTATTTGCCAAAGCACAAGTCTCTAGTATTTGATTTGCGCTATTTACAAATAGGGGGCTATTGGGGACGAATGGGGCGTGGCATCCAAAATCTAAAGATAACGTCATTTCCGTATTCATTACACGCAACTACGCAGCAAATTTGAAGTGTCTAGCTCAAACGATGTACTAATCACGCCTTAAAAACTCTTTAAAATTATTGATAAATGCTCATAAAATCGAAATGGAATGAGTTATCAGAAAAATTTTATAAACTTGTGCAGCGTATGGTATTATCGAGTATTCATGTAAAATTTGAAGTCTCTATCTCAGCGTTCACATGGACGGACAGACGGACGGACGGACGGATGGACAGACGGACAGGACTATATCGACTCGTCTTGTCGCGCTGATCAAGAATATATATACTTTATGGGGTGTGGCACGCCTCCTTCTGCCTGTTACATACATTTTCACAAAACCATTATACCCTGATTTCCCATTTTCAATGGGCTCAGGGTATAAAAAGAGGAAGAAGCAATATTGTCTACATACCATAACGATCCAATTCAAGGAGGTCACACAGGTATTACAAAAACTTTGACCAAAGTAAAAAGATATTATTATTGGAAAAATATGACACGTCATAAGTACATAATTAAATGTCCAAAATGCCTGACATCGAATACGTCGAAACATATAAGATCACCTATGATAATTACCGAAACTCCACAATATGCCTTTCTGTTAAAAGTAGTGGTAGTAGACACAATTGGTCGACTACCACGTTCGGAAGATGGGAATGAATACGCAATCACTTTAATATGTGATTTGACAAAGTATTTAGTAGCAATTCCTGTTGCAAAGTGTAACAACTGTCGCAAAAGCCATATTCGAATTTTTTATTCTGAAGTACGGTCCAATGAATACGATCATTACGGACATGGGAATAGAATATAAGAATTCCATTATAAATGACCTATGCAAGTATTTGAAAATAGACAACATAACGTCTACTGCACATCACCACCAGACTTTAGGGACCATAGAACGAAGTCATCGAACATTCAATGAATTCGTTCGTTCATACATCTCTACGGACAAAACTGATTGGGATATTTTGATACAGTATTTTACATATTGTTTCAACACTACACCATCAGCAACGCATGAATATTGTCCATACGAACTAGTTTTTGGTAGACTATTTATATATATATATATATTTTAATAAAATAGATAAGGTAAATCCTTTATACAATTTAGACGAAATAGAGCAAATAAGATTAAGGTTAGAAGTTGCATATAAAAGAACTAGAATAACGTTAGAAAAAGCCAAGGCATATAGGAAATTAGAATATGATAAACAAGCTAAGAATTTTGAATTCAATGTAGGCGATATAGTTAGTAAGAAATGAAACAGGTCACAAATTAGAAACTTCTTATATAGGACCATTTGAGCTCATTAGTGTAGAAAAGAATAATAATATAATTATAAAGAACAAGAAAAATAAATTACAAAAAGTTCATAAGGATAGGCTAAAAAGGATTAATAAATGAAAAACAAAGATTAGGACTATATATATTTCAAAAATAAAATAAATAAAAATAAGTAAGAACGTTACATGAGGTCGAAACCTAATGCGTGATACTAGTTTCCCATTGGAGCATCTGGTATATTCAATTTAATAATATATCTCAAATTTTACATTTATGTAGATTCATGTGAATTTTATGCAATTTAAATTTTTGTTACATTTTGGATACCGGCTTTTTTATCTAATTACCTACCCCCTCATCTACTGCCAATTGAAGGTGATGAATAATTAAATATATCTTTATTTTATTTGAACTATATCAGCCAATTGCTGTTACACTCAACTTGTCCGTTCGTTTGCTTACTCAATACTAACATAATTGTATCGACTTAACCGATAATTGATCTTGATACAGCTGTTCATTCGCCGATAACAATTAAGGTTGCATATATACTAAAAAAAATCAAAAATATGCTAAATAATGAAAAATGTGCTAAATAATGACAAATGGTTCCTCAACATCCCGGCCCCCCCTGAAACTCTGTTTCAGAATGTGGTAGGGCTGCAATCTTCGTGATGGGTCGTATAATCTCTCCAGAAACGACCTTGAGCTTAACTGCCCGTACTAATCCATCCTCTCTTGAGTACACCTCGATTACGCGTCCTAGATTCCATGTTGCTGGAGGCGTATTCGAATCCTTGATGAGTACAATGTTTGCAAGGTTGTCTTCTCCAGAATCCCAGGGCCGTCCAAGTACCTTTGCTGTTGTTGCTGACCTGTTGACTCTATCACCTTGCACGGTGCTCAATCGTGTGCTATTTGAGATCCATTTTCCCAATTGAATGCCATGCAGTTCTTCCTCTGTCATGGCTCCTGTTAATACATCATCCGCGTAGAAATCCTCAAGCAATATCTTGGCTGCTCTAGGAAACTCATGCTCGTGGTCCTTGGCGAGTTGCTCTAATATCCGGACTGCCAGGAATGGCGCAGACGCAGTCCCGTATGTAACTGTGCAGAGTCTGAAGTGCTGCAATGGTGCTACCAGAATCTGTCTAAACATCATTACAATATCAGCCGAAAATACAAACTTGTGCATTCGAAACCTCATGCATACGTTGAACAGATTGCGTTGTATACATGGTCCAATATGAAGTGCATCGTTAAGAGTGTAGTATGTTCACTTATCGAATACACACTGTACTCAGTGAGTTGCGTAAATATTAATACACACACATTGTAGCACTTAGTTACAATATTCATAATATACATATATACAATACAATATTCATATATACAATTTTAATATATACAAAACCAAGTCCAAGCACTTGTGGTAATACGATCCCTTGAGTGCATGGACCTTAACATTGCTGAGTCGGCATAGTTGACATGCGCGACGGTTCTATAACCAAGTGAACATATTACCTCCTCTCTGTCGCGGCGACTCTCGTCGGCCCTTACGTTTTTATGTAAACATTTATACATAAGCTGACCGCTCCTCTGCCGGCGTCACTGGCAGCGCAGCTACGCGGTCTTTAGCTTTAACAACCGAAATGTATAAAACTAAGAATAATTCAATAAATGAACCCTGAAGAAAGAAGACGTCTTTAAGTATATACATGTAACTACATGGCGACCGTGACAGGTTCACGAAACGTGCAAAGACCCAATCAAGGAAGTTCCAGTGGAGAAAGCACCCGAACCTAAACCCGTTACAACAACAAAAACAACAACTGCAACAACAATCACCATTTCAACACCAACGGAATAAATTCTAACTTAAACCACCACAACGGGAACAACAACGTCCACCGGAAGCGAAGCAGCAGCAGGCAATGGCATCAGGAAAAACTATGGATAACTACTGAGTGAGTAGAGGCTCTGAGCAATGCCTAAAACTAGGCGCAGTGGAGTTGGAAGAAGGCTTAAAAATAAAAAAGCCGAGCTCCTCAAACTGCTATTTGCCACCAACACAAAAATAAGTTGGGAAACTGGCAATAAACTACAAGCTGAAATCGACAATATCGAGTCGATTCAGCAACAATATAAAAGCTCATCCTCTACAAACGAAGAAAAAATTAAGAAAATAAAAACTATTAATGAAATAAAATTCCAAGCAGTGCCACTAAAGAAAGACATCAAAACAAAACCTGACGATAAATGCCCTGCTGACTGCGTTGGACCATTGGAGACGCCTCACTGCGTCTATACGTGTATAAAAAGGACCAGCACCGGCGCCCCAACAGCCTGTGCGAGGACCAGCACCGGCACCATTTAGCGTTTCAAGCTAAATCATCTTCGGGGACCGACAGCGCTACAGAGAGCGCACAACAAATAATAAATAAAAAAAAAAAAAAATGTTTGAATCAAAAAAAAAATTGTTTAATAGTTTAAGACAAAATTGTATATATATAAGACATTTTGTAATACTGAGCGATAATTGCGTTGCTCGTAATAGAGTATGGCCTGAAAGCCATACGAAACATTAGCCAGGAGATCACTGCGTTGATCGCATAGGAAAATTATAATACAAAAAAAATATAAATGAACTAAGTATACCAAAATTAAGAAAAACCAAATTGAGAAAAAAAAACAAGTAATTGACAAACCTAAAACTTGATTATGAATTGAAAAAAAAAAATAAATAAATATATAAGAAATACATTTTAACAAGAATTATTATAGTATCGTTTCATACTTCTATGCGAAGTAATAGTATCAGTAAATTCGAAAAATAGAATCTGAGGAATTTGTCGAATTAAGAATAGCACCCAAAATGGGACTCATAGACACAAAGACAGTGGATTCCACTGCAAACGTAATTAACAAAATTGAGACAAATAATATTGATTCTAAAATAACAAATATTTTGCTGTTTATAATCGTCATAATTATGAGTGCATATGTAATTTATAAAGCATACTTGCTACACAACAAATGTATTACAAAGAGGGCCTTAAGCCAAGCTAATGATCTAGACAAGATCTAAATAAATGCACAGACGATCTAAACAAGAATACATTTAAAAAATTTTATATATATATATATGTATATAAGTATACAAAAAAAAAAAAAAAATTTTTTTTTAAACATGAGAATATATAAGAAAAGTAAATAAAATATTTAAAAAAAAAAAAAAACATATACATTATGAATTTTAAGCATGGAATGGGAGCAGCTATCTCTCCATATTAGAAAAATTAAAGAAAAATTTACTAAATCCTACAAATGTGTAACACAGAATAGGACAATACAGAAAGAAACGTTAAATAAGCATGCGAAAATTCTCGTTGATTCATTCAACGACGCACGAACGTTAGTAAATGACAATAGAGAAATAATTGGCAAATCAAATTGGACAAAGATTTCAAAACTATTGATCAAACTACGTTCGAACCTTATAAACGTAAAAGAAAAATATAAGCTAGATATATTCATACCAACCGTCTTGAATACACCTCTAGCTATCTTCACTGGCAAAGAACAATCATCGACAGACATAGAATCAGTTGATGAAAATTCCGATTCTGAATCCGAAACTCAGATAAAAGAAAAAGATCTAAACGACCTAACAATACCAGCCCTATTTACATTATCGGAACCCGATAATGAACTAGAAGAAGATTCAGACATAGACTCTAATACAAGTATAGTAGATACAAAAATAAACATCATGACAGATATAAACGATCAGAGAGCCTACATAAAGGACATTTCAAATGCCATTCCGGAATTCAACGGACAAAGAATACATCTTCAAAGATTCATAAGAGCTTTGAAGTTAGTAGATCTTACTAAAGGCACATTTGAAGAAATAGCTGTTGAAGTAATAAAATCAAAAATTATTGGCTCAACACTATATAAAGTCCAAGATGAAACATCTATAAAGGCAATAATAAAGAAACTTCAAGATACTATAGTTGGTGAAACATCCGACGTAGTAAAGGCCAAACTATCAAAAACTATACAAAAAGGAAAAACGGCCGAAAAATTCACGACCGAAATAGACAATTTACGAAGGCTTCTCGAGGCTTCGTATATTGATGAAGGTTTACCAGCAGCACATGCTGATAAGTTCAGTACCAAGGAAGCCATTGACGCAATGATTAAAAATTGCGAACAAGGTAAACTAAAAACAATCCTTGAGGCTGGAAACTTCAAAACAATGAATGAGGCCATAGCCAAATATGTACAATGTAGTACAGAAATGACCGGAAATCCAAACACGGTGTTCTACACCCAAAGGGGTCGAGGTAATTTCAATAACAGAGGTCGTGGTAGAGGCAATGGCCGCGGTTATTATAATAATAATAATGATCGCTATAACTATCAAAATAGCTATCAAAATAGCAACTACAGAGGAAATAATAGAGGATACAACAATAATAGAATTAACAGAGGTAACTATAGAGGAAATAACCAGCAGAACAGCGGTTATAACCGAAACAATAACAACAATAATAATAACAATGTTAGGGTGGCCCAAAATGCTTCGGGAAACTCCCAACAACCTTTAGATGCTCAGCAATAAAAAATATCGAAATTCACACAATCAATCTCAGTCAAAATATATATGTAAATTTCACAAACGTTAATACAGGAAAAGAACTGGTCTTTTTAATAGACACTGGTGCAGACATATCCCTATTAAAAGAAAATTCAGATGTTTTTCAAAACATCCAATCCAACAATATAATTAATATACAGGGAATAAGTCAAGAAGTAACCAAATCAAAAGGATCAACTTCTATAGAAATACAGACTTCAAAATATATAATTCCACACGATTTTCACATCGTAAATCTAAATTTCGCTATTCCATGTGACGGAATACTAGGAATCGATTTTATAAAAAAATACAACTGTCTATTAGATTTCAACCCAACCGAAGACTGGCTAATAATTAGACCAAATAATTTAAAATATCCCATTTATGTTCAAATAACATATAGTTCTGGCAACAATTCCATAATTCTGCCAGCGAGATCTCAAGTCGTCCGAAAAATTAAAATAAACTCAGAAGAAGACAGTATATTTATTCCAAACCAGGAAATTCACCATGGTATCTACATAGCAAATACCATAGTAAACTCTCAAAATGCATTCTTAAGAATGCTTAATACAACAAATACAGATCAATTTATTAGTATAAATAATTTAAAATATGAACCACTTTCAAACTACGATGTAGTTAAAACAAATCCAGAAAATAGAGAAAAAACTGTATTAACCCAGCTATCAAAAAATTTTCCACCACTATTCCATAAACAGCTAATGTCGCTATGCACATAATACAGCGATGTGTTCGGCTTAGAAACCGAACCAATGACTACCAATAATTTCTATAAACAAAGCGATATATATAAAAAATTATAGAAATCCTCATAGTCAGAAAGATGAAATTCAAAGACAGGTCCAAAAATTGATAAACGACAAAATAGTCGAGCCCTCCGTATCTGCTTACAATAGCCCACTTTTATTGGTACCGAAAAAATCGTTACCAAATTCCGAAAATAAAAAATGGCGATTAGTAATTGACTATCGTCAGATTAATAAAAAACTGTTGTCTGATAAATTTCCGCTCCCTAGAATTGACGATATTTTGGATCAGCTAGGTAGAGCAAAATACTTTTCATGCCTTGACTTAATGTCAGGTTTTCATCAAATTGAACTCGAAGAAGAGTCACGAGACATTACATCCTTTTCAACATGTAATGGCTCATATCGCTTCACGCGATTACCATTTGGTTTAAAAATAGCGCCCAATTCATTCCAGAGAATGATGACTATAGCCTTCTCTGGACTTGAACCTTCACAAGCATTCCTTTATATGGATGACTTAATAGTCATTGGTTGTTCCGAAAAACATATGCTCAAAAATTTAAATGATGTTTTTGACAAATGTAGGCAACACAATCTAAAGTTACATCCCGAAAAATGCTCATTTTTCATGCATGAAGTCACTTTCAATCAGCACTAATGAATCCAACACTCCTACAATATCCAGACTTCAGCAAAGAATTCTGCATTATTACAGATGCTAGTAAACAAGCATGTGGAGCAGTTCTAACTCAGAACAAAAACGGACTCCAACTCCCAGTTGCATACGCATCAAGATCATTTACAAAAGGTGAAAGCAACAAAAGTACAACAGAACAAGAACTAGCAGCTATTCATTGGGCAATTACGCATTTCAGACCATACATTTATGGTAGACATTTCACTGTCAAAACGGACCACAGGGCATTAACCTATTTGTTTTCAATGACAAATCCAAGTTCTAAGTTAACAAGAATGCGACTTGAATTAGAGGAATATAATTTTACGGTAGAGTATCTAAAGGGAAAAGATAATTTCGTAGCCGACGCGCTATCGAGAATAACAATACAAGATTTACAAAATATACAAGCCAATAATAAAATTCTGAAAGTCACTACCAGAAATCAAAGTAAACAGTTAAATTCCTGCGCAGGAAAAGAAAAAGAAAAGGAAGTTTTGCAAAAGCAAACTCCAAATGCTTCTCAGCCCAACGTATACGAAGTCATTGCAAATGACGAGGTACGAAAAGTAGTGACCTTGCGAATAACAGATTCTCTATGTTTACTAAAACACGGAAAGAATGTTCTAGCAAGAATTGATGTTAGCAATATGTATATTAATGAAACGTTTGACTTAGGTCAATTCTTTCAAAGGCTTGAAACAGAAGCCGGTATACTTAATATTAGCAAACTCAAAGTGGCACCGATCGAAAAGATCTTTGAGATTATCTCAATAGAATCTTTTAAATTAATGGGCAATAAAATATTAAAATCAATAAGAGTAGCGCTACTCAAGCCGGTGACCCTATTATCAAATGATAAAAATAAAGAGAAAGAAGCAATACTGTTTACATATCATGACGATCCAATACAAGGAGGTCATACAGGAATAGCCAGAACAATAGCCAAAATAAAAAGGCATTATTAGGAAGAATATGAAAAGAGATATCTCAAATTATATAAGAAAATGTCAAAAGTGTCAAAAGACTATAACGACTAAACACACTAAAACTCCACTAACTATTACTGAAACGCCACAAATGGCTTTCGACAGGGTAATTGTTGATACGATCGGTCCGTTACCCAAATCCGAACAAGGAAATGAATACGCAGTAACTTTAATCTGCGATTTAACAAAATACCTGATAGCAATACCAATCAAAGACAAAAGTGCGAAAACAGTAGCAAAAGCTATATTTGAAAATTTTATTTTGATCTACGGTCCACTGAAGACGCTCATTACGGACATGGGTACAGAATATAAAAATTCAATAATTGAAGACTTATGTAAAAATCTTAATATAAAAAACATATCTTCAACCGCACATCATCATCAGACAGTAGGTACCGTGGAGCGAAGCCACAGAACACTTAACGAGTTCATACGTTCATACATATCAGTTGATAAGACAGATTGGGACGTATGGCTACAATACTTCGTATATTGCTTTAATACAACACCCTCTATGGCACATGACTATTGTCCATATGAGCTGGTATTCGGTAAAACCTCAAACTTGCCAAAACAATTTAATAGCATAGATACCATTAAACCACTTTATAATGTAGAAGACTATGCTAAAGAATCAAAATTTAGATTAGAACAGGCTTATAAAAGAGCTAGAATAATGTTAGAAGAAAATAAGAGAAAACAGAAACTTTATTATGATAGAAACACACTAAACTTAAATCTAAAAATAGGAGATAATGTTCTTTTAAGAAACGAAACAGGTCATAAGCTAGATTTTAAATATACTGGACCTTATAGGGTAGAAAGTATAGAACAAAACGATAATATAACAATTTCAAATGCTAAAAATAAAAAACAACTAGTTCATAAAGATAGGTTAAAAATTTTTACTTCATAACAAATTTAAATTTATCTTATTCAAGTATGGCCATACATAGACTAAGTACCATACATAAAGTAAATACAAAAAAAAAAAAAAAAATATATATATATATTAAGGTTTTTTGTTAATATATTTAAGAAAAAATATATAAACTTTATTTTGAATATAAACTTCTATTTTAATCGAAAACGTATTAGGTTTATCGGCGGCGAAACTTATACTGAAGATACAATTGTTCTTAGTGCTATATTTATACGTATTGGGTTTTCTATGTGTTTGTGAGTTTTACATATGTTCGTTCTATGTGTGTGTGAGCTTCTTGGGAAAGTTTACATTTATTGGGGAAATGCTGATTAAGCGTTCTCACGCTTTTCGTGAATTTGGGGAGCTTATGCTCAATTGTTTATGCTATGCGATTGGGGGACAATTGTTTATATTATGAGTGCAAAGATTGTTTATGAAAGTCTTGAACTGGACTTTGGTCAGAGTCTAGATGATTCTAGATGCGTAGTTGTATGTGAGTGTATGAGGTGCCGGATATGCGACTCCCCCATCCTAAAGAAAATAGCCTGTCCTCAGGCGGATACAGTAGGGTATAGAGAACTATTTGTTTCAACTATAGGGTTTGATGTTTCTGTTTCTTCTATCTTTGCCTCTTTTTGAGTATATTTTATAATTAATTTTTGAGGAATTGTTTTAAATTTATATGTTAAGTATAATAATGAACTTATAATAACTATTACAAAAGTAGTTAATGTGATTATCTTAAATACATCGTTCTTTTTTGTATGTTCGTTAATTATATCTCTTGTTTGTATATATGATATTGGTTCTAATTTTGTAATGTTATTTGTTACATAGATATTTTGCGTATAATCGAGATTTGAATTTTTAACAGATATTTCATTTAGCTGTATTGAACAATCAAATATCTTTATTATATTATTATCTTCTATTATTAAATTATTTTCGACACAGTTTTGGTTCAATTTTGTCTTGGGAATATTCCAAGTTACAATTACATTGGGTTCTATGAATGAGGTTTGATATTTTTTATATGTTTTAGTATATTTACATGAGGTTTCAGTTTGGTTTAATATTCCTAGTATACATGGATTATTTTCTTTTGTTTTTGTATTATAATTGAATAAGATTTCTTTATTAAAATAGTACTTATCATTACAATCTTCTGTTAATATGTTTTTATCTTCATCTGGATATGGGAGTATCTCAAATAGAGGGGTTTTAATTATATTTTTTGGAATGTTTGAGATTATTAATATTTCATTAGTATCTCGTTTAAACCAAGTCGAAGTTTTTATTAATAGGATGATTGTTATAATGTTTATGAGGGTCATCTTAATTTGTTTACCTGTAATTAATTATCATATTTGCTTTTATTATTTATCTTTTTCTTTTTGAATTTTGATTTATAATGTATTACTTTTCGTCCTCTATTTATTTCTTCAAAATGTTTGTCATCAACTGGTTTAATTGCTCCTGTCTTTTTGAAAGGGTTTGTGGTTTTAGATTTTATTAATGGTGCTTGTTTGTATCTTGTATCTATATCAAAGTTCTGTCTGTTTTTATTTAATTTATTTATTTGATTTCTTTTATTCTCCTGTGTGTTATATTCAGGTGTTCCTGCATATATAAATATATCTGCTGGTGTCCTATTAGTCGTGTTATGTTTGGTTTTGTGATTATATGTATAGAGTATTATTTCGAATTTTGTTAATTTATCTTCAATATTATTTTCGTTCATGACAATTCTTAATTTTTCATTAATAGTTTTGTGAAATCTTTCTATATCTGCAATTCCGTTTTTGCTTGTTGTTATATTAATTTGTACATTTTCTTCTTTCAACCAGTTCTGTAACGCTGCGCATATGAATGCTGAATCTTTATCTGCTTTTATTTCTATGGGTTTTCCCATTTCATTAAATACTTTTAAAATAGCTCTTTTCGCTTCTAACCAATCTCTAGATTTAACTTCTACTAGCGTTGCAAATTTAGAATAAATGTCAATGCATGAAAGGAATTGTAAGTTATCTATCATGTAAAAGTCCATTACATATTTTTCTCTGATATTAAATGTCTCTGGTGTTGTTTCTATAGTTAGCTTTGTGTTTCTATGTTCGGTTTTTGCTATATTACATATTGAACATTCATTAATAATGTTTTGAATTAATTTTTGATAATCTGGGTAGTAATATTTTTCTTTAAACCAATTTATTGTTTTACCTATTCCTGGGTGTAATAATTTCTTATGTTTTTCTAATATCAGCTCTTTAAATTGTGCATATGTTTCAATGTCGGTTAGTTTAATAGTAGATTTCATTGTTTTTGTTATTGTATTTGAATTTATTATTTCAACATATGCTTGTTGAAATATAGGATAATCATGTTCGTTATGAAAATATAAAACGTTATTTTTGCTACAGAAATATTGTTTGATTATGTCTTTTGCATAAGTATTTGTCATCTCTTTGTATGTTATTTTAATGTTAGTTTTATGGAAATAATTTGTTATATTTACTTTGTTTTCGGTACCTTTAATAAATTCTATTTGTCTATTATAGAAATTTATGGGTCTTTCTGTTAATTGTATATAATTGCTATTATCTTCGTGAGCGCTATGTATTGTTGCTGCTGTACTTGCATTTTCTCCTAGGAAATTTTCATTTAATTTTACTCTTGATAGAGCATCGGCTACATAATTTTCTTTACCGGGTACATATTTTATATGGTAATCAAACTCATTTAATTTTATTTTCCAGCGTTGCAATTTCATGTTGGGTTCTTTAATGTTATTAAGCCACACAAGTGGTTTGTGATCGCTAAGGATTTCGAATTTTCGGCCAAATAAATATGATCTAAAGTATTTTGTAGCCCAGACAATGGCTAATAATTCTTTTTCGATCGCCGAGTAGTTTATCTCGTGTTCGTTCAAAGTTCTGCTAGCATAGCAAATTGGTTTATGATTCTGGGATAGGACGGCTCCTATGGCTATATTACTAGCATCTGTAGTAAGTGAAAATGGTTTGTCAAAATTTGGATATATCAGTATGGGATCTGATGTGATGAGAAGTTTTAGTTTCTCGAAAGCTGCGATGTACTTTTCATCGTTAATATTAATTATGGTGCCTTTCTTTAACATCGTTGTCATGGGTTTGACTATATTTGCAAAGTTAGGTATGAATTTTCGGTAAAATCCACTTAAACCTAAGAATGATTTGATCTCTTTTGGCGTTCTTGGTATTGGAAAATTTATAATTGCTTTAATTTTATTTGGGTTTGGTTTTATACCTTCGGTAGTTATAATATGACCTAAGAATTCAGTTTCTTTTTTCAAAAATTCGCATTTGTCGAGCTGTATTTTTTAAATTCGCTTCCCTAAGTTTACTAAATACTTTTCTTAATGATGATAAATGTTCTTCCAATGAAGTGGAATATACAATTATATCATCTAAATATACCAAGCAATCTTTATAAATAAGATCTTCCAAGAGATTATTCATACATCTCTGGAAAGTTGCTGGTGCATTTTTAAGACCAAATGGCATACGTGTATACTCGTAATGACCATGCTTAGTTGAAAAGGCTGTTTTAGGGATGGATAATGGATCCATTTGAATTTGGTGAAATCCCTTTGCTAAATCAATTGTGGTGAAATATTGACATCTTCCTAATTTGTCAAGTATCTCGTCCATAATTGGAATGGGAAATTTGTCATCTATTGTGACTTCGTTAAGGTTGCGATATCGGAATTTTTGTTTCTTGGATGCGTCTTCTTTTTTCTTAACGATCCAGATTGGTGAGCAATAGGGCGATTTCGACTTTCGAATAATTCCCTGCTTAATCATTTCGTTAATTTGTTTATTGACTTCTTCGTCAAAAGTTTGAGGATATTTATATGGTCTTTTATATATTGGGTCTTCATGTTTTGTTTGAATTGAATGTTTAACAGTACTTGTGAACGTCAAATTTTCACCTTCACGATACTGAATATCATTAAATTCATATAAGACTTTTTTTAATTTATTAACTTCCTCTGAATTTAAATGTTCTAGTCTGTATTTGTTATTTTCAGTTAATTCATTTTTAATAGCGTAATTTACAGCTAAGTCATCAGTATTTTGTGGTTCGAAACATTCTTGATTTTCGTTATTATTTGATGTTTTATTATTTATATCGTTATCAATGTTATCATATTTGAAGTAAAAAGTATATTTACCTAACGTAACATATTCTTCTGCAAAATTAATTTGCGCTTTACATGCTTCTAGGAATTTTCTACCTAATAACATGTCATAATTGTTTGAAAAGTTGTGAATATAAAATTTTTGTTTGCTCGGACAAAGTTTGCTCGGTTCTATAAAAATTGATTCTTTAAGTTCAATTATACCGTTAATGGTATGAACTTTTAAATTATCTGAAGATGCTTTGCATGGAAAGAAGTTTTCATTTAAGATGTTGATTGATGAACCTGTATCAATAATGCATTTTAAATTTTTGTTATTTATCATTATTTTTATGAAGGGGTTGTTTTTCGAACTTCCGAGGCTACTAGATGAAAATTTTCAGATGTATCCATCTTACTAATTCCACTATTGTTTTCTCTCTGTCTCTTTTGTGGTTGGTTAGAGGTTTGATAATTTATATAACCTCTTGGTTGATAATTAATAGGATTACTTTGTCTACCTTGATGCAATTTTTGTCTAAACTCTTGGTGTAGTTGTTGACTGGTTTCTTTTCTATTCTCTGGTTTAAATTGGGTATGGAAATTAGAAGTTTGGTGATTGTTGTATGTTTGATTATAATTTGGATAAAATTTTCCACTTGGTTTGGGATACTGATACGACTTTTTGGTTTCGAATGTATTATTTTCATATAACCCTTCTGCTTGAGCTACTTGTTTGAGGTTTGCCACTGTTGTTATGTCATATCTAGCTAGAGTCATAAATAATCTATCTGGCAATTTTCTCGCTATTACATCTTTTACAGTGTTTTTCATAGCATTAAAATATATGGTTGTGTTAGTTGGTACATTTTCCAAACTTAATTTATTAGTTATTATGTAAGACTTATGTTCTAATTCTTCTATAAACTTACGAAGATTTCCGTTGTAGTTGGTGTTATACAATCTTCTCAAAAGTTCCTCGAATGGGGTGTGGGTTTTTAATTCACTGATCAGCGCCGTTCGAAGTTCCAACCAGTTGTTTGCCATTGCCAGTTGAGAAATGCGTTGTGCTTCCCCGCAGAGTTGCATCTCTATGGTCCCGTATAGTATGTTATGTTGTCTGATATCTTTCGTCGGGTATAGACTCAATATATAGTCGATTCTTCTAATGAATGAGCTCAATGTCTCCGGATTTCCATCGTAGCTGGGCACCTGTCTTAGGGATGACAGTGCGTGGTTTAAGTTTGATTCTGACAATTCTTGTGCCATTTTGTAGAATGTTTTTATATGTCTTTACTTTTTTTAATATTGGTATGGATTTTATTGAAGATTAATGTTTTGTAAGTTCACTTTTTCGTTTTTTCTGTTTTATGTTTCTTTTTGTTTTGTAACTTCACTTTTTAATATTGGTGTTTTATTGGATGGTTTTTCACTTTTTACACAATTGATGAATCCAATTTAAAAATGTTTTTGTTCAACAATTACAGCACTCAGTTGGCGTAATTTTAAGTTGAACGGTTATTGTTGTAGTACTTATGGCTTACAGGGATCAATTCAATGATGTGTAAGGCCCAGACATAAGTACTATTTACACAGAACTTCTTAATAGTCCAGCGGATCTATTAATTTTCTTGAAGTCTGTTGCAGATTTACACAACACGTCGCGTCGCGTAAATTCTTTGGCGGATTAGTAAAATACTGATCTTGAATTCAATACACTAATCCTACCGGCTGCGCCATTAAGGTTTTTTGTTAATATATTTAAGAAAAAATATATAAACTTTATTTTGAATATAAACTTCTATTTTAATCGAAAACGTATTAGGTTTATCGGCGGCGAAACTTATACTGAAGATACAATTGTTCTTAGTGCTATATTTATACGTATTGGGTTTTCTATGTGTTTGTGAGTTTTACATATGTTCGTTCTATGTGTGTGTGAGCTTCTTGGGAAAGTTTACATTTATTGGGGAAATGCTGATTAAGCGTTCTCACGCTTTTCGTGAATTTGGGGAGCTTATGCTCAATTGTTTATGCTATGCGATTGGGGGACAATTGTTTATATTATGAGTGCAAAGATTGTTTATGAAAGTCTTGAACTGGACTTTGGTCAGAGTCTAGATGATTCTAGATGCGTAGTTGTATGTGAGTGTATGAGGTGCCGGATATGCGACTATATATATATTTATATATAAAAAAAAAAAAAAAAAAAAAAAAAAAAAGTTAAATTCGTAAAAAAAAAAAAAAAAAAAATTAAAAAAAAAAAAAAAAAAATTTTGTTTTTATATATGTCATCAAATTTGATTAAGCTAAAAAAAAAAAAAATAATAATAAATAATAAAAAAAAAAAAAATAATAATAATAATAAGTTAATTTTTTTAATAAGTATAATACTAATAAAATAACTTCATGTAATTACGTTATTTTTCCAAAGGAGGGAGATGTAGTATGTTCACTTATCGAATACACACTGTACTCAGAGAGTTGCGTAAATATTAATACACACACATTGTAGCACTTAGTTACAATATTCATAATATACATATATACAATACAATATTCATATATACAATTTTAATATATACAAAACCAAGTCCAAGCACTTGTGGTAATACGATCCCTTGAGTGCATGGACCTTAACATTGCTGAGTCGGCATAGTTGACATGCGCGACGGTTCTATAACCAAGTGAACATATTACCTCCTCTCTGTCGCGGCGACTCTCGTCGGCCCTTACGTTTTTATGTAAACATTTATACATAAGCTGACCGCTCCTCTGCCGGCGTCACTGGCAGCCCAGCTACGCGGTCTTTAGCTTTAACAACCGAAATGTATAAAACTAAGAATAATTCAATAAATGAACCCTGAAGAAAGAAGACGTCTTTAAGTATATACATGTAACTACAAGAGACCGGCCATCTTGGTCTTGATATGAGCCATCAAATACCACACGCAGCTTTGCACCTAGCACCGGATGGTGCGGCATGTAGAAAATCTTCTTCGAAGTGGAGTCTTCTTCTACATCCACCTCTTTCATGTGGTCCAGTTGTATGTACTCCCTCATGAATTGTACATACCTTGATCGCAAAGCTGCATCCTTCATTAAACGACGTTCAACTGCCAAGAAGTGAGACTTGGCTCCATGAAAGGTGTCTGCGAACTCTGGGTTGTCCTGCTTGAACGGTAGCTCGACTATGTATCTCCCTTCAGCATTACGGGAGTGTGTTTGGCCGAAATGAGTCTCCACTACATCATCTTCTGTATTTGCAGACGTGAACGATGGAACTTCCTCCAGTTCCCAAAACCGTTGCAACAATGTGTTGATGTCCATGGTAGCTAAGAGTGACGTAGTTGTAGTTGTAGTTGCTCCTCCCACTGTTGTGATGATCCATCCAAATATGGAATCGATGGCGATTGTGTTCCCCTGGGCATTACACAACTTATCTCCAGTAAGAATCGTCCAAATGTGATCGTTACCAATCAGAATGTCGATTGATGCGTTGGTATTGAATGCGGCATCTGCTAGGGTGTGGCCTATAGTTTCTCTCATCAGTGTCGAAGTAATGTTTCCAAGCACGTGCGCCTTGACCTCAAGCGATGCATCTGACACTCGCGACTTGATATATAGTGCACAGAGCCCTCTTGTCGTTTCTGCCTTGATTGATGAGATTCCAGATATGGAAATGCGAGAGTGTGAACGATCCAGACCCAATGTCTGGATACAGCGTTCCGAAACGTAGGACAACTCCGAGCCGCAGTCCAGTAGTATGCGGCAAACAACGTCTTGACCTCGAGAATAGCGTATATACACCTGCGCCGTTGGCAGTGTACTTCTCATATTTGCACCCTTGCCACATTTCGCAATGTTCATGGCGTTCGTCAGTGCTACTACTGTGCTAGCACCTGGTGCCTCATTTGACTCATCCTTCTGGTGCTCCTGTGGCTCACCCTTGTCTCTAGTGCTGCTTTGATCGAAATGCAAAAGTGAGTGATGTCGGCGCTTGCAATACTTACATGATGACTTCGATTTACAAGTGCTCACTCCATGACCAAGTCTCAAACAATTAAAACATATGTGTTTGGACTTTACAATGGCATATCGTTGCTGAATAGATAGGTCCAAGAACTGTGTACATGTCATCAATGCGTATTCCTTGTTGCACTTAGCACAGCGCTTTGAAGTAGCGAGTAGCGCATGCGCGTTCCTGGTACCTCTGTCCTGTCTAGGCTTGCTACTTGTCTGAGTTGCGGCACTGTCAAATAGACCCTTACACGCGTTCCTTATAGTCTCCATCAAATGGTGCGATATGAATCCGCGGCAGTTCCCAATCCTTCGTTGATGGTCCTGCGACTTGCTGTGAGCCTGACGATGACTCGTTATCCACCTACTGCGGTAGCAGTCGTTGCATTATGAGATCCATAGCCTCCTTTTGCTTCTGCTGCATTTGTTGTATTTGCGCCTGAGATTGTTGCTGCATTTGTTGCAAAATACATTGGAGCACATTAGATGTAGTATTGGCCTCTTTCAGTTTGCGGGGTTTGTACTCAGCGTGAAGGGCATAAGCTCGATCAACGCGCTCCTTGTATACCTCGTTGTCACTTGCTGGGTCCACATATCCCTGCACATCCTCATATTTATAAAGTTCGTCGCCACGATTGACAAATTCCTTCCAAACCTGAACCAGCTTGTCCAATTTGAAATCAATATCGTAGAATGTGCAGCCATCAGGCGGGTGTTCCGCGTATACAGAAATGCGCGTAATCGTTGCCTTCAATCTACTTCTGGCTCCCAGTAAAGTACGTAGATTTTCCATTGCAGCTTGCTGCGTTGCCCGCAGTCAATTCAAGTTGTTGTCCAAAGTAGCCAGTAGCACTTTCCCAATAGTGCGTACTAGTAATTACGTATGATGCCAAATATCGATATGTAATTCCAAGAATGTGCAAATGCTACGTCGCCAGCAGCAAAAACACGACAAGACAAAACACGCCACTTTTCCAATAGTGCGCGCCGTTTATTACGTATGATGCCAAATATCGATACGTAATTCCAAGAATGTGGAAATGCTGCGTCGCCAGCAGCAAAAACACGACAAGACAAAACACGCCACTTTTCCAATAGTGCGCGAGTTACCATCTCAGTCCCCTGAGTTCCCCCTGAGATGTCCCCTACCAATCTGCCTCGGCTTGGTGCCGCATAAGCATTTCAAGGGCAAGGGCATATGAGCAGACGTGGCCAACATGACGTAAGGTTTAGGACAAACTTGTTGCATTCAAACTTGTCGGCCGAGCCAGTTTGTCAATGCGACTTATTGGACGACATACGACTCGTTGCACAGACATGTCTAAACATTGCGTACACTAACATATCAAACAAAAAACGAAAGAGTACACAGAACGGAATTCATACAAACCGACATGGCCAACGTGACGTGAAGTTTAGAGCAAACTTGTGTATTCAAACTTGTCGGCCGAGCCAGTTTGTCAATGCGACTTATTGGACGACATACGACTTGTTGCACAGACAGGTCTCAAACATTACGTACACGAATATATATATGTATATATGTATGTATGTGTGTGTATATGTTATATATATATATATATATATATATATATATATATATATATGTATATGTATATGTATATGTATATGTATGTGTATGAGTATATATATATATACAGTTTGACACGAAAGTGTTTTCACATGGGGAAAAAATTATATTTTTGTTCTTTGCCATTAAAAAAAAACTACTAAATGGGATATTTCTAATTTTTTTTAAATCACATTATATTTTTCGATATGTTATCTTATAATACAGTTAAAAAAAAAATTAAAAAACACTTTCGTGTCAAACTGTATGTATATAAAAAAAGAAAACGAAAAGTACATTAAACGAAATTCATAGCGGTATAAGCAGACGAGGCCAACTTGTCGTGAGTAATAGTACAGACTTGTTGCATAAGACTTGTCGGCCGAAACAATATTTCAGTGCGATTTATTGGAACGACTTACGACTTGTCGCACAGACATGTACGAACCTCATACATATTGGCGAACAGAGTTTGACGGCAACGTCGATCCTCGCAAACACAGACATGGTTACAAGATTATCATTAATTTCACATTACCAGTGCCACAATTTCGCATTTTGTCGCCTTCTGTCGCGTGACGCTCCTAACACAAAATTGTCCGGCGCCGCTGTTCTGATTTTCAAGCATTATTTCGCTTTTCGTCGCTGACCTAACGGTACCCTGCATTTTGGTCGTCACTAACGACACTATAGAGCCTACGATTTCTGGCGCCACTATTCTGCTCTTGAGCACAAACCGAACGCTTAGAACTGACCTAACGGAATCTGATTTCGGTCGCCACTGGCAAAACATAAAACAGACCATGTCCGGCGCCACTAATCTGTCTAGCGACACTGTCTCCGTTGCTAAGTTCTGCAAAACCAAATATGCCTGGCGACACAAATTCGTACGACAAAGCTACAAAAATATGTAACTTGTAGTGAAAGACATTAACATCAGTCGCGAGTCGCGACTGCAAGATCAGTTGCGATACAGAGCTCGAACAAGAAGGACATACTTATGTGAACACAGTGATACTTATGTGAACACAGTAATACTTATGTGAACTATTGTTTGATTGTTTAACTGTCAGTGCTAAAAACCTATAATTGCTAAAATCAAGAACAATAAACCCAATGTGAGTAGATGGGTATATAAAATCAAATATTAATAATTATCCGACTTAACTACTACTTTAAAAAAAAAAAAACATATTACAGAACCATACCCAACAAGATACAGGAACGCAAAAAAGAAAAAGAATACAACCACCAGAGCACCACACATAATTATTACACTTCACGTCACATTGAGTAAAATAATATAAGATTATATATAAGTATAATATAAGATTATATATAAGTATATAATTAAGATTATATATAAGTAATTATATATAAGTAACATACAAACACATATAAGAAAAGGTACACAACATTATACACATACACATACATACATTTACAATTATTAATCAAATTAATGTCGACCATAGGTAAAGTTAAGAAACTTACTCCAAACACTAGAAATAGAACTAGAATTAGCAGCAGCCTAACAGACATTAGGGAAACCCGGACTGTAGCGAGAACCGAAGACATCACTCCAATGACATCTACTTCGAGCTCTCCCCCACCCAGTGAAATACCAAATATGAATAATCATTTGGACTTCTTGACTACATTAAAAATTCCCGATGCTATTCGTTTCTTGCCAACTTATGATGGAAACTCAAAGACCCTTAGTGAATTTATCACTAACGTAGAAGAAATTCTTCTCCTCATTAGAGGAACCGACCAGATACCTTATGGCCAAATGCTCTTAAGAACTATTAGGAACAAAATTGAGGGAAAAGCTAATGAAGCTATTATAGAGGAAGGAGCTAGCCTTAATTGGGACGAAATAAAAAATGCTCTCATCTTACATTGTTCCGATAAGAGAGATGAACCAACTTTAATGTATGAGTTACATACTTTGGTTCGAAACTCACTACCACTTCGTGCTTTGTACGAAAAGGTATGCGAAATTAAAATTGCCTTGTTTAGATTAACAGATACAAAAGAAGTAGAACCAACATTAATCAAAACTAAGAAAAATCTCTTTGCCAACATTTGTTTAAATTCATTTCTATCAGGAATTCGGGGTCCATTAGGCACAGCGGTTAGAGCTATGAAACCAGCTAACATTCGCGAGGCCTTTGAATGGGCTCTGAAGGAGCGAGATATTTACTTCTCCCAAGAGAACCAAAAAAGACAACAAGCGTACCGAAAAACTGTAAACCCCAGATACTATAGGCAACTAAATAACGAAGACGGTAGAAACAACGAAAGACGCTTAGACAAACGTCGACACCAGCAGAACTATGACAGAGATAACTACAAAAGACGAAACAATAATTTTCCGGCTATCATGCCCAAAGAAGTAGATAGGAAATACGAAAATAAGAGTAAATACTCAAGCTCCCAAAACAGAGGACAGATACACAATGTGGCCTCAGAACCACAATTGCATAACTACAGCGAACAAGCAAATTTTCGGACAGAAGCCTCAAACAACAATCAGGATACCTAATCAGCAAGAACATAGGATCACCTCTTCCATTTATCGTATTACATATTAAACCAAACGAACCTTTGAAATTCCTTATAGACACAGGAGCAACAGTTTCTTTTATCAATCCGAAACTAATAGCTCAAGAAAATCAAATCAATTTACAAAACAGTGTTAAACACACATCTCTTACACAAAGTAACAAATTTACTTTGAAGAATTCTCCGATTTTACTTCATATTCATTACTACTGTTCAACTTTCATGACTACTTTGATGGACTCATCGGAATAGACATCCTTAAACAACTTGGAGCTATAGTAGATATTCCTAAACAATCTCTAAGCACAAAGACATTCAATATAAAAATTGAATTAGAAAGGAAAAGAAACCCTACACACTATAGAAGAAGAGTCAAAAAAAATCATTCCGATAGCTGTAAATTTAAAAACCGGCACATTTTACTTCAAACCTACCTCAATCTCTAAAGAAGTATTCATATCAGGCGGTCTTTACACCGCAAACAACAATATAAGTCTAATGGAAATAAATAATTTTTCTAATCAAGAACAGAAATTTTGTCTCGACTCCCCATTAGAAGTCTATAAATACAAGGAAGAGGATTACCTTGAAGTAAATACAATCACAGTATCTAAGACCAATGACCTTGACACAGAACCAATTATTCAGACAGACCACTTAAATAAGGAAGAGGCCAACGAACTCAAGAAACTTTGCTCAAAATTCCCAAATATCTTTTATAGAGAAGGAAAAGCCCTAACTTTCACTAATCTGGTTAAACACCAAATTAAAACTACCGACCAAATTCCAATACATACAAAACCATTTCGATACAGTATCAAAGAAAAGAAAGAAATTAACGCCCAGATCCAACAACTCCTTGATCACAACATAATTAAACATAGCTATTCACCCTGGAGCTCTCCAACCTTTCTAGTAGCAAAAAAGAAAGACAAATCTAATATTGCTAAATGGAGATTAGTTATTGATTACCGCAAATTAAACGAAAAAACAGTCAAGGATAGATACCCTATGCCCAACATCAACGATGTTCTAGATAGGATTGGTAGAGCAAAGTATTTTACAGCTCTAGATCTAGCCAGCGGATATCATCAAATAGAAATGCACCCAAAAGATGTAGATAAAACAGCTTTCTCTACCGTTGACGGTCATTTTGAGTTCGTTAGAATGCCTTTCGGCCTTACTAACGCTCCTGCTACGTTCCAAAGAGTTATGGACAACATTTTAGCAGATTTAAATGGCAAATATTGCCTGATATATCTCGATGACATAATTGTGTTCTCATCTTCTCTCGAAGAACACATGTTACATTTACATACAGTGTTCACTAGACTTAACAACGCAAAGCTAAAGCTCCAACCTAGTAAATCCGATTTCCTAAGAAAGGAAATCGAATACTTGAGGCATATTATAACAAATAAGGGAATTAGACAAAACCCCAAGAAGATCGAAACCATTAAGTCATTTCCTCTTCCAAAGACCAGAAAACAAATCAAATCTTTCCTAGGACTGTTAGGCTATTATCGTAAATTCATAAAGGACTTTGCAAATATTACAAAGCCTTTAGCACAGCAGCTAAAAGGAAGGAGTACAGTAAAGATTAGTAACGAGTTCACTAACGCATTCGAAACCTGCAAGACACTCCTTTGCAATGACCCGCTACTACAACACCCCAACTTTGATAAGCCATTCATCCTTACAACCGGTGCAAGTAATGTGGCGATTGGTGCCGTGTTATCACAAGGTTCAGACAATAACGAGAGACCGATCGCATTCGCTAGTCGAACACTTAATGATACGGAGTTAAACTACTCCACGGTTGAGAAAGAGATGTTAGCGATTATCTGGGCAACAAAACATTTTCGACCCTACTTATTCGGTCAAAAATTCAAAATCGTTACAGATCATCGACCATTAACTTGGCTGATGAATTTCAAAGAACCAAATTCAAAATTAGTTCGTTGGAAACTCCAACTACTCGAATACGATTACGAGATTTCTTATAAAAAAGGATCTGAAAACGTTGTAGCGGATGCTCTTAGCCGCATTACCGCGGAAGTCAACACTAGCAACCACGATAGTACCCTAAAAGAAAAGATCCAAATAACGAATAAACCTATTAACGAATTTAATTTACAAATTATATTCCAAAATAGTAACAGAGCACAGTTAATAACTACGACAGCCCAAATTTTTTCAAAGATCCTTAAACCACATAAAACATACGCTATATTGGCACCAGATGATACTTTCAAAATCATAGAAGAAATCCTACTAGAATATTTCTTACCCACGAACTTGTACAAAATAATAAGATGCATAAACATATTAGAAGATATAACAGAAATAGATAAACTCGAAGTAGTAATTAAAAAATATCACAAAGATAGTAACCACAGAGGGATCGATGAAACCTTAGCTCATCTGAAAAGAAAAATATACTCACCACAGTTAAAAACAATAATTTCTAAGGTTATCAACGACTGCGATATATGTCAAACTCTGAAATACGACAGGCAGCCACAAAAACTTATATACCAAGAAACAGAAATTCCTTCTCTACCCATGCAAATCCTCCACATAGATATCTATACCATAAACGCTAAAACCGTTTTGACTATTATCGACAAATTTTCCAAATTTGCATCAGGCTATACAATCCCAGCTCGGGATAGTCTTAATATAGTCAGATCCATAAAAAAACTTTATGGGACTCTTTGGAATCCCACAAAAAATAGTTTGCGACCAAGGCCCGGAATTTTCCGGAAAAATTTTCAAAGATTTCTGTGACCAATATAATATTCAACTACACGTTATCTCTTTCCAACAATCCTCGAGTAACTCGACAGTCGAGAGATTGCATTCTACACTGACAGAAATATACCGAATCATAATAAACAAAAAGAAAGAAGAACAAATAACTTGCGATCATGATGAGACCCTGACCTAAACCCTTATTACATACAACAACGCCATACACTCAGGGACTAAATACACTCCGTATGAGGTATTCCAGGGCAAAACCCATCTATTTAACAGAGAAACGACGTTTGATAATCAACACGATTATCTGATAAAACTAAACGCGTTTGAAGCAGACCTATACCCTAAAATAGCAGAGGAAATGAAAAACAAGATGGAACTTAGAATCAAAAGAACAAATCAGGACCGACAGGAACCCGTACCTTTAGACACAGGGGACACAATTTTCAGAAAGGAAAACAGACGAAACAAATTAGCCCTTAGATTTACCAAACACATAGTAGCTAAAGACACAGGGATAACATTTATTTCTAGAAAAAACCAAAAGATACATAAATCCAAGATAAAGAAGAGACTAAGAAAAAATACATTAACTATACAACCTCTTACAGATACTACCACATAAACGCACAATTATTAAACATTCAACATTTAACGGATAATGATAAAGTGGCACAAATTAATCTCGGAAACACAAAAATTGTAATTCCACATAAATATCTAAAACATAAAATTAACGCACTAGTACCAAAAACCAGAAATAGAAGAGGGTTAATAAACGGACTAGGGAACGTAAGCAAAGTAGTAACAGGTAACATGGACGCCACGGACGAAGTAATTATTACAAACAAATTTAACAAGCTAAAAGAATACAAAAGAAATGTAATTAAGAACATAAATCAACAAAATATTATTAATAACGATATAGCAATAAGATTCAAAAACATTACCGACCATATAAATATGGAACAGAAAATATAAACGTATTCATTAAAAATTATAAAAATAACATTTTTAGATGAACATTTTAGATGAACAAAATTCTCCTACTAACTCAGAAGAACATCTATATAGACTATTAACTTTAGATACAATAATTAACCAATAATTAACCAATTACCAATATTTGATAAAAACAATTATGAATTATTACACATTGTTCCTCTACCTATCAATAAGACCAAATATTAGTTTTACCAAAATATGTAATACACAACCAAGCTGGCCTAATCAAAGAAATAACTAGCAAGTGCCCCAAAATCCATCAGTCATATATCTGAGAAGACAACACAACTCCAACAATCAACCAACAGTGCCTAAAGGGCATTCTAAACGAGGAAACAACAACATGCGACGTTAGAGAAATCGGCAATGAAGAAATCATTCAAGAAATAGAACAACGCCACATTATCATCTTCAATACCATCAACACAACAATCATATCCACACGTGGCAGACCAAAACGAATTAACGGATCAGCCATTATCACGTTCAAGAATTGTTCCATTAATATAGATGGATTGGAATACGATAACACAGAGATAGATTATACCGAAGTATACATTCTCTCGATTCCAGAACTCGAAGACATAAAAAAAAAAATAATAAAATTAATGATATCAGTCTACATAAACTCCACCTACAGACTCCTAACACGCAAAATGGAATAATAGAGATAAAAACTTAAACTTCACCCATTTAACAGTAATATATGTCTTATTGGCATTATTTGCTATAACAATTGGCATTTTCTGGACCTGTAGAACCAACAAAATTTTGTTCAGTCCGATGGAAACACCTTCAGACGGACTTACAATTATACCATCGTTATGGCCGTCGTTCCATACTAGGGGGGGAGGAGTTACCATCTCAGTCCCCTCAGTTCCCCCTGAGATGTCCCCTACCAATCTGCCTCGGCTTGGTGCCGCATAAGCATTTCAAGATCGTGTGGGCGACTTGCTGACGAGTGCTATGTCGCGACAACGGAGCATCAGCTTTGCATGGATGTCGCGACACATGGACTTAATCTTACGATACAGTTAGCTTGGTTTAGGTCCATATACATATATACATTTTCTGTAAATAAATTAACATTCTTCAGTCTGATTCGAGTCAGAGAGATGAACGGACGTTCGTTTTATTGTGGGATATATTTCAAAGGAAGCCCATTATATCAGGAATTGCACAGCAATTCCTCCACTAGACTACAACTGGAGTGCTGCTGGAAGGGCCTCCTACTTGTAACTCGCGCCGTTTATTACGTATGATGCCAAATATCGATACGTAATTCCAAGAATGTGCAAATGCTGCGTCGCCAGCAGCAAAAACACGACAAGACAAAACACGCCACTTTTCCAATAGTGCGCGCCGTTTATTACGTATGATGCCAAATATCGATACGTAATTCCAAGAATGTGCAAATGCTGCGTCGCCAGCAGCAAAAACACGACAAGACAAAACATGGCACTTTTCCAATAGTGCGCAAGTTATATATGCATTTAAGGTAATCGATATAAGCATATTTTTAAGCGATTTGTCATCACTAAAAGACAAAGTCCATACCTAAATGTTGCATGTTTGGGATGATGAAAGAACCAGCAACATTATAAAATCAAAAATTACAAAGAAATATTTACTAAGCTGACGCCAGAATAGTCTAGCAACATGTTGAAACTAAAATTAAAAAGAAACAGCTATGACGCCAGAATAAGCAGCAACATTGTGACTTTGACTTTGAAATGAATAAAGGCTGTTCTAATCTGACACTTAACTGAAGAGGTTGAGCCATGTTATTTAATTTAAAAAATAAAGAACTCAAAACAAAATTGGCGCAGCCGGTAGGATCCTTTTTTTAAAAAGGATTCTGTGATAAATTCGAACTAAAAATCAGTCGACAAATTTATAAATCGATCATTATAAAATAAAAAGTCAAACTAAAAATAAGTTGACAAGTTTTATAAATCGAAAAAAAAAGTCAAACTTAAAATAAGTTGACAAGTTTAATAAATCGAAAAAAGAGATCAAACTACAAATAAGTTGACAACTTTTAAAAAGTACATCTCAACGCTGGCAACCAGAAAACAAAAGAGAGCAGTATATTACGACAAAAGCAGGATGGCACAAGATAACCCACAAATGTCACCGCAGCAATTATATGAACAGTTGATCAACAAGGAGCGGCAACTAGAGGAGCTACATCAAGCTTACGTCACGCTCCAGGGAAACACCAATGCGGCTCAGAGGGAACGGTTGTTTCAAAACATCAATTATTTGGCAACGTTCACGGGAACAGGCGATATATCGATTAACTCGTTCTTCAGCAGCGTGGAGTACCTTCTCCAAGGAGTGGAGGACACTGAACTAAGACGAGAGGCCACTAGGACAATCTTCAACAAGACAATCCAAGGACAGGCGAAGGATGTAGTTATCAATATACCGGAACCAGACAACTGGGAGCTAATCAAGTCAACCCTAAAGCTAAGGTATCGACCGGACACGGAACCCCATCAAATTTACCGTAAAATTTATGAATTAAAAGTAGACACAGTAAGCGAACTTGTAGCAGAACTACAAAATATTAAGTATAAAACAGACGAATTAAAAGTTAACCATCAAAACGGATCAGGAATATAATATAGTGCAAGAAAAATTAGTTCAATTATACTCTAACAACAAACAAATAGAATTCACTAAATGCACACATAGAGCTCAAGATATAGAAACTGAAACGGAAGCTGTAAAACAAATATCTATTTACCATGTACAAGAGAGTATGCATTCAGGTATTCAAGATACGTACAACAAAATAAAAAATAAAATATTTTACCCTAAGTTATTAGAATTAATACAGAGAGTGATCAACCAATGCGACTTTTGCAAAGAAATCAAATATGACAGAAACCCAGTTAAAAACAAATTTGTTAAGACAGAAACTCCCTCGGATAAAAACCAAATAATACATATAGACACATACGTAATAAAAAACACATATTTCTTAACTATTATAGATAAATTTTCGAAATTTGCAGCCGTTTACCCACTAAACGATAGGAACCATATAACCATTGTAGAGCAGATCGAAAATCATTTTACTAAAATAGGCAAACCAAATAAGATTGTAGCTGACAATGAATTTAATTCAATAAGAATTAAAGAACTATTAAGCCGAGAAAATATTGAATTACATTTAACAAAACCGAACAGCCATACAGGCAATGCAGATGTAGAAAGACTGTATAACTCATTGGCAGAAAAATTTAGGATAATACTACTATTAAATGCACACCTTTTGAAGCGCATAATAATAAAATAGATTTTAAAATAATTAAGAATAATATAGAAACCACTAAAATCAAGATGCTTGATAAAAACAACCAAAACAGAGAAAATTATAAAGAAAAAAGAGAAGAGGGTTTTATTAAAAACTATAAAGCAGTAAGACACAAAGAAGTACCAAAGTTTAAAAAAGCTAAACTTAAGAATATTAACCCAGCAAATATAAAACGTGTTTACAAATATACAGAAAACAAAAATGATAACTCATCAAATACCTAACAGAAAAAAAAAAAAAAAAAAAAAACTAAAACAATTAATCTAAGAATGTAAACAAGTTAATATTCATAATTCAAAACAATAATTATAAGTAATACCTACCTTATATATTACCGATAGTAAGAAAGTTAATACAGAATTTAGGAGAATTCTTATTTAAATGAGGGAGAAGTTATATATGCATTTAAGGTAATCGATATAAGCATATTTTTAAGCGATTTGTCATCACTAAAAGACAAAGTCCATACCTAAATGTTGCATGTTTGGGATGATGAAAGAACCAGCAACATTATGAAATCAAAAATTACAAAGAAATATTTACTAAGCTGACGCCAGAATAGTCTAGCAACATGTTGAAACTAAAATTAAAAAGAAACAGCTATGACGCCAGAATAAGCAGCAACATTGTAACTTTGACTTTGAAATGAATAAAGGCAGTTCTAATCTGACACTTAACTGAAGAGGTTGACCCATGTTATTTAATTTAAAAAATAAAGAACTCAAAACAAAATTCGCGCTGTTTTCCAAAATCCAAAGTGAGTATTCAGTAGCAATGCCCAACGGCTCCGGCTCGAAGGACCAAATTTTATGATGAATAATTAAACATATCTTTATTTTATTTGAACTATATCAGTCAATTGCTGTTGCACTCAACTTGTCCGTTCGTTTGCTTACTCAATACTAACATAATTGTATCGACTTAACCGATCTTGATACAGCTGTTCATTCGCCGATAACAATTAAGGTTGCATATATACTAAAAAAATCAAAAATATGCTAAATAATGAAAAATGTGCTAAATAATGACAAATGGTTCCTCAACAGAAGGTCTGTTGAAAATATAACTATGTGAATGAGTTAGCATTTTTATAAAATGTAAAAAATTCAATACAATCATATGCTGAAAGTATCATTAAGTTCCGTTAAGTCAGTCGCAATCTATTAAACAAAACGTTTGGCCAATTATGACATGCACGCGTTAAGCAGCGACAGCAAAATATATTTACATTTACACATATGTACATACATTGAAACATGCAAGCGCGTTTGCTTATGCATGGTCACAAATAAATTCAGCGCCATTCATTCTAGCATATTCTTCAACCAAAATTGTTATTGAGTTGTGTTTGCATTTTCAGCCGCTTCTTTAGTTTTGTATTAGTCAAATATCGCCCTTTATACGCATACATTCAAACCGACCACCGTTTTTGTATGTACACATATAAATACATACGTTCATATGCGCGCATTTCAGCATTTTCTAAGAATCACAATTGCGATTGATTTATGTTTATATTGTGTTTGCATTAACAGCAGCTTCTATAGTTTTGTATTTGTCAAAAGTCGCCTTGTAGTGAAGTAGTTTCGGATTTGCCAACAGGCAATGTAGGACTGATGTGGCGCAGCAGGTAGATGCAAAGCGCTTAAGCAAAAGGGTCCGAGTTCGAGACCCGACGGCGACGGCATGAAAATATTTTTTTCCCTTAATAAATAGGAAGCCACACACAAAATGAAAATAACATGACTGACCTAGGCTATACGAAAAATGATAATTTTAGCAGATAAATTGTTTGCAGAAAAAAATGGCGATTAGCAATTGACTATCGCTAAATAAATAAAAAAATTTCTGTCAGATAAATTTCCACTCCCCAGAATTGACGATATTCTTGATCAATTGGGTAGAGAAAAATATTTTTCATGTCTTGACTTAATGTCAGGTTTCCACCAAATTGAGCTCGAGGAAAGCTCAAGAAAACGTCTTTTTCAACGAGCAATGGCTCATATCGGTTCACGCGAATACCATTTTGATTAAAAATAGCGCCTAATTCATTTCAGAGAATGATGACAATAGCATTTCTAGGCTTAGAGCCTTTACAAGCTTTCCTTTACATGGATGATTTAATCGTTATTGGTTGTTCTGAACAACATATGATTAAAAATTTAACAGATGTTTTCAAACATTGTAGGAAAAACAATCTATTGTAACATTCAGAAAAATATTCATTTTTTATGCACGAGGTAATTTTTATAGGTCATAGATGCACAGATAAAGGAATCTTACCAGACGATAAAAAACTTGATATTATCAATAACTATCCTGTCCCTACGGACGCAGACAGCGCAAGAAGATTCGTTGCATTTTGCAATTATTCTAGACGTTTTATAAAAAACTTCGCCGAATATTCATGGCACAACAAGATTATGTAAAAAGAATGTCCCATTTGAATGGACAACAGAATGTGAAACGGCATTCCAGTACCTAAAAAATCAACTAGTTCAACCTAATTTATTACAGTACCCAGATTTTAGCAAATAATTTTGCATAAATACAGATGCAAGCAAGGAAGCATGTGGAGAAATTTTAACTTAAAACTATAATGGACTCCAACTCCCAGTTGCATATGCATGAAGACCATACACTAAAGGTGCAAGCAATAAGAGTACTACGGAACAAGAACTAGAAGCTATACACTGGGCAATAACACATTTTCGACATTTTACAGTAAGAACTGATTACAGAGCTTTAACATATTTATTTTCCATGATAAATCCAAGTTCAAAACAAGTAAGAACGTTGCCTTAGGGCGAAACCTAATGCGTGATACTCGTTTCCCATAGGGGCATCACGAATATTAAATTTAATAATATATCTCAAATTTTGCATTTATGTATATTCATGTGAATTTTATGCAATTTCAATTTTTGAAAATATAATTATTTGAATGAAATATCATTTTTATAAAATAGAAAAAATTCAATAGAATCAAAAACAAAAATTGAGACTTAAGAATGATGAGCCAGTATACGTTAAAAATATCGTTGAACCGTCTGTTTCACCCTATAATAGCCCACTTTTATTAGTCCCGAAGAAATCTCTTCCGGGCTCAAAAAGAGAAAAAATGGCGATTAGTAATTGACTATCGCAAAGTAAATAAAAAATTGTATGTCAGATAAATTTCCACTCCCCGCAGAATTGACGATATTCTTGATCAATTTGGTAGAGAAAAATATTTTTCATGTCTTGACTTAATTTCAGGTTTCCACCAAATTGAGCTCGAGGAAAGCTCAAGAAATATAACGTCTTTTTCAACGAGCATTGGCTCATATCGCTTCACACGATTACCATTTGGTTTAAAAATAGCGCCTAATTCATTTCAGAGAATGATGACAATAGCATTTCTAGGCTTAGAGCCTTTACAAGCTTTCCTTTACATGGATGATTTAATCGTTATTGGTTGTTCTGAACAACCTAGGAAAACTTTGTAGGAAAAACAATCTAACATTCAGAAAAATATTCATTTTTTATGTACGAGGTAATGTTTATAGGTCATAGATGCACAGATTAAGGAATCTTTCCAGACGATAAACAACTTGATATTATCAATAACTATCCTGTCCCTACGGACGCAGACAGCGCTAGAAGATTCGTTTCATTTTGCAATTATTCTAGACGTTTTATAAAAAACTTCGCCGATTATTCACGGCACAACAAGATTATGTAAAAAGAATGTCCGATTTGAATGGACAACAGAATGTGAAACGGCATTCCAGTACATAAAAAATCAACTAGTTCAACCTAATTTATTACAGTACCCAGATTTTAGCAAATAATTTTGCATAATCACAGATGCAAGAAAGCAAGCATGTGAAGAAATTTTAACTTAAAACTATAATGGACTCCAACTCCCAGTTGCATATGCATGAAGACCATACACTAAAGGTGAAAGTAAGAAGAGTACTACAGAACAAGGACCTGAAGCTATACACTGGGCAATAATACATTTTCGACCATATATATATATGGCAAACATTTTACAGTAATAACTGATCACAGAGCTTTAACATATTTATTTTCCATGATAAATCCAAATTCAAAACAAGTAAGAACGTTGCCTTAGGGCAAAACATAATGCGTGATACTCGTTTCCCATAGGGGCATCATGTATATTAAATTTAATAATATATCTCAAATTTTGCATTTATGTATATTCATGTGAATTTTATGCAATTTCAATTTTTGAAAATATAACCATGTGAATGAAATAGCATTTTTATAAAATGTAAAAAATTCAATAAAATCATATGCTGAAAGTTTCATCAAATTCTGTTAAGTCAGTCCCAATCTATTAAACAAAACGTTTGGCCAATTATCACACGCACGTGTTAAGCAGAGACAGCAAAATACATTTACATTTACACAAACATAAAAACGTGCAATCTCGTTTGCTACGCATGGTCACAAATAAATTCAATGCCATTCGTTCTAGCATATTTATACTCGTTTCCCAAAGGGAAAAAGAGTGTATTGGTTTTGTGCAATGTCCGTATTGCTGTCCGTCCGTCTGTCCGTCTGGCCGTCTGTCCGTCTGTCCGTCTGGCCGTCTGTCCGTCTGTCCGTATGAATGCAATATTTTTCTACGCTATTGAAGCTAGAGACTTGAAATTTGGAACATATACTCGTGTATACCCTCGAATTATAAAGTGTCAAGATTTTCCGGATACGCCCACTAGGGGCGTGGCAAATCGGAAAATGGTTGCGCCCATAGTTAAGAAATCATATTAGTTGAAGAGCTAGAGAGTTGAAATTTGGAATGTATACTTGCGTTGACCACCCAAGCTCAAAAAGATATGGCGGATATATCTACGCCCATTGGGGGCGTGGCAAATCGGGAAAACTGTAACTTCTACAGTTTTAAAGCTAAAATGCTGAAATTTGGCACGTAACTTAACGCTACGATTCTATAAAGATTCATAAAAAGGTTTTATGTCCACGGCCACTGGGGGCGTGGCAAATCGGATCTGAATATAGAGTGATTTTAAAAATTCAGCTATATTTTGAGCACTATTGATGCTAGAGACTTGAAATTTGATATATATACTCGGATAAGCAACCCAAGATCAAAAAGCTATGGCGGACATACCTACGCCTTCAGGGAGCGTGGCAAATCGGAAAAAGCTTATAGCTCCTACAGTTTTAGAGCTAGACGATTCCAAATTGGATGTTTGTGTTACTGGAGGCCTCCTCTATTGATTCCCTAAAAATAAATCTTACGCCCCTTTGGGGGCGTGGTATGTATGTATGTACCCTGTAATATTCACATTTTTGGAGTGTAAGCATCCAATCTTTACAGTTACGTTACCCTCGACTTCTTCTAGGAACTTGCCAAATATGATATGTCTACGCCTACTGGGGGCGTGACAAATTGGCAGCAAAATTTGAAACGCCCAGCTGAAAATTCATATGCCTGTGCCACCTATATAAATAAGCTTAATAAGAATTGCTAAGACGACAAACGGCACTTCTGAGAATTATATGTAATTCGATTTAATTTTGAAGTTCTGCAAATAATTTATCTGCTAAAATTATCATTTTTCGTATAGCCTAGGTCAGTTATGTTATTTTCTTTTTGTGACAAAAAATGTAAATATCAAATATCGATTACACAAATATCGACTTAGTCCGAACAAAATTATTCCACACAAAAAAATTGACGATAAGACCCATCATGTATGTATGTATGTAGGCACGAACAGCTGCGCAACTATTTTCATGCCGTCGCCGTCGCGTCTCGATCGCGGACCCTTTTGCTTACACGCATTTCATCTACCTGCTGCGCCACATCAGTTTTCCATTGCCTGTTGGCAATTCCGAAACTACTTCACTACAAGGGCAACTTTTGACAAATACAAAACTATAGAAGCGGCTGTTAATGCAAACACAATATAAACATTAATCAATCGCAATTGTGATTCTTAGAAAATGCTGAAATACGCGCATATGAACGTATGTATTTATATGTGTACATACAAAAACGGTGGTCGGTTTGAATGTATGCGTATAAACGGCTATATTTGAAAATGCAAACACAACTCAATAACATATGAATATATGCGCGCATTTCAACAGTTTATAAGAATCACAATTGCGATTGATTTGTGTTTATATTGCGTTAGCATTAACAGCAGCTTTTATAGTTTTGTATTTGTCAAAAGTCGCCCTTTTAGTGAACTAGAGTCGTATTTGCTAACAGGCAATGAAAAGCTGATGTGGCGCAGCAAATAGATGCAAAGCGCGTAAGCATAAGGGTCCGAGTTCGAGACCCGAAGGCATGAAAATAGTTTTTTTTTTCTCTTAATAGATGTAGGTTCAAATCTAGCGGTAGTAATGTTTGTTTTTCTCTTTATTTTGTTTATTTAATTATTTATTATACTCGTTACCCAAAGGGAAAAAGAGTATATTGGTTTTGTGTAATGTCCGTCTTGCTGTCCCTCTGTCTGTCCGACTGTCCGTCTTGTCGTCTGTATGTCTGTCCGTATGAATGCAATATTTTTCTACGTGTATACCTTCGAATTATAAAGTGTCAAGATTTTCCCGATACGTCTACTGGATGCCTTCCCTATCGATTACCCAAAAATAAATCTTACGCCCCTTCGGGGGCGTGGTGTGTATGTATGTACCCTGTAATTTTTACATTTTTGGAGTATAAGCATCAAAGTTTTATAGTTACGTTACCTTCAACTCCTTCTTGGAACATGTCAAATATGATGTCTACGCCTACTGGGGAGTGGCAAATTAGCAAAAAAATTTGTAACGCTCAACTGAAAAATGCATATAATTGTGCTACCTATATAAATAAGCTTAATAAGAATTGCACAGACGACAAACGGCATTTCAAAGAAATAATAAAAAATTAGATTTAATGTTGAAGTTCTGCAAACAATTTATCTGCTAAAATTATCATTTTTCGTATAGCCTAGGTCAATTATGTTATATTCATTTTGTGTGTGACCATACCTTCATGCTATATTTTTTTTATCGATTACACATATTCCCGTCATTCAGAACAAAATTTTTCTACACAAAAAATTGGCCCTAATTTCAATTTTTTTTTATGGAAAAATTTTATTCTGAATTTATGTATGTATGTAGGTACGAACAGCAGCGCACAAGAATTGAATCTGAATTTGTTGTTATGATGTACACGTTACTTTCGCATGCTTATATGAGCATATGTATACGCATTTATCTGCCCATGTGCGAAACGCTTGCGAAAGTCTTGCATTATTAACACAATGCAAAGTAATAACACTTAATGTATAAGTATAATGTGTAAGTAAGAAAGCTCTAGTCGGGGGTGTCTGACTAGTAGATTTGTATGTCAAACAAAATAATTTTATAATTAAATAAACAAAATAAAGAGAAAAGTAAGAACGTTGCCATAGGGTGAAACCTAATTCGTGATACTCGTTTTCCATAGGAGCATCATGTATATTAAATTTAATAATATATCTCAAATTTGGCATTTATGTAGATTCATTTGCCCTGAAGGCGTAGGTATGGCCGCCATATCTTTTTGATCTTGGGTTGGTTATCCGAGTATATATATAAAATTTCAAGTCTCTAGCATCAATAGTGCTCAAAATATAGCTGAACTTGTAAAATCACTATATATTCAGATCCGATTTGCCACGCCACCAATAGGCGTGGACATAAAATATTTTATGAATCTTTATAGAATCGTAGCGTAAAGTTAAGTGCCAAATTTCAGCATTCTAGCTTTAAAACTATAGAAGAAAACTATAGAAGTTTCCGCCCCCAATGAGCGTAGATATATCCGCCATATCTTTTTGAACTTGGGTGGTCAACGCAAGTATACATTCCAATTTTCAACTCTCTACCTCTTCAACTAATATGATTTCTTGACTATGGGCGCAAGTATTTTCCGATTTGTCATGCCCCTAGTGGGCGTATCGGGAAAATCTTGACACTTTATAATTCGAGGGTATACATGAGTATATGTTCCAAATTTCAAGTCTCTAGCTTCAATAGCGTAGAAAAATATTGCATTCATACGGACAGACGGACAGACAAGACGGTCATTGCACGAAACCAATATACTCTTTTTCCCTTTGGGAAACGAGTATAATTAACACGCATGCTACTCAAATTAGAAGAATATGATTTTACGGTAGAGTATCTGAGAGGGAAAGATAATTTCGTGGCAGACGCTCTGTCAAGGATAACAATATCCGACTTAATTGACATGAATAGAAAACTCCTGAAAGTCACTACCAGAAAATAAACAAGAACAATTGCCAAAGCAAAGTCTTTAAAAAGTTTCTAAGCCCAACGTTTACGAAGTCATCACATGTGACGAGGTAAAAGTGACGAAAAGTAGTGACCTTGCGAATAACAGATTCGACATGTTTATTGAAACATGGAAACACAGTTATAGCAAGAATTAATGTTAGCGATTTTTACTCCAATGGAATTTTCGACTTAGGTCAGTTTTACCAAAGGCTTGAATGGCAAGCCGGTGTATCTAAAATCAGCCAACGAAAAGTGGCACTGAGCGAAAAGATCTTTGAATCCATTTCAATAGATACTTTTAAACAATCGGGAAATGAAAATTTTAAACATTAAGAGTAGCACTACTCAAGCCGGTGACCCATATAAATAATGAAAAAGAGGAAGAAGCAATATTGTCTACATACCATAACGATCCAATTCAAGGAGGTCACACACGCATTACAAAAACTTTGACCAAAGTAAAAAGATATTATTATTGGAAAAATATGACACGTCATAAGTACATAAATAAATGTCCAAAATGCCTGACATCGAATACGTCGAAACATATAAGATCACCTATGATAATTACCGAAACTCCACAATATGCTTTTAACAGAGTGATAGTAGACACAATTGGTCAACTACCACGTTCGGAAGATGAGAATGAATACGCAATCACTTTAATATGAGATTTGACAAAGTATTTAGTAGCAATTCCTGTTGTAGACAAAAGTGTAACAACTGTCGCAAAAGCCATATTCGAATTTTTTATTCTGAACTACGGTGCAATGAATACGATCATTACGGACATGGGAATAGAATATAAGAATTCCATTATAAATTGTAAAAATAAAACACGTCTTCTTTTGTTTAAGTGTTAATCGAAAGTGTTGTTTCGTTTTTATTCAATTATATATTTGCCTTATTACATACAATAGTCTAAGTAAGCTCTGCCGCTAAAAACGTCGGCAGAGAGAGAGAGAGAGTTGCAGTACATAGGTGCCAATGTGCTTATGTATATTTACGTATATATGTACAGATGGTACATACTCAAGAAGTGCTTGGACTAGCGTTCTCACGCTTCGGCCCGTCCGCATAAGCGACGGATCGTATTACTGCACTTATATATATATATATATATATATATATATATATATATATATATACATATATATATTTATGATTGAATAAGCATAACAACAAAGTGTCATTGACATGAGTTGTTATGAGTTGATACTCTAACTTTAAGTTGGGCATATGACCACTTGTTATATTGTATACTCTACAATACTGTGGGCATATGCTCATTTGGCATGCAACATACTACACCTCCCTTTTAAAAAAAAAAAACGTAATATATTGTAGTTATTTAATATAAAAATTATTATTAGTGTTAGTTTTATTTATTTTATTTTCTATGTTGTATACATATAATTTTTTTTTTATAAACAAAAAAAAATTTTTTTTTGAAATATATATATATATTCTTATTCCTTTTTTTTTATTTATTAATCCTTTTTAGCCTATCCTTATGAACTTTTTGTTCGTTTATAAGCGCTTTCTAATCTAAACTTAACTTCTTTAGAATAGTCATCTATGTTATAGACTGGCTCTATTCTATCTATGCTATTGAAATGAATTGGTAAGTTGCTTTGCTTACCAAATACGAGTTCGTAAGGACAATAATTATGACTAACAGAAGGTCTTGTATTAAAACAATACACAATTGAATTCTTATATTCTGTTCCCATGTCCGTAATGAACGTCTTCATTGGACCGTACTTCAGAATAAAAGATTCGAATATGGCTTTTGCGACAGTTGTTGCACTTTTATCTGCAACAGGAATTGCTACCAAATACTTTGTCAAATCACATATTAAAGTGATTGCGTATTCATTCCCATTTTCCGAACGTGGTAGCGGACCAATTGTGTCTACTATCACTCTGTCAAAAGCATATTGTGGAGTTTCGGTGATTATCATAGGTGATCTTACGTGTTTCGTCGTTTTCGACGTCAGGCATTTTGGACATTTATTTATGTATTCTTTTATATGACGTGTCATATTTTTCCAATAATAATGTCTCTTTACTTTGGCCAAAGTTTTTGTTATGCCTGTATGACCTCCTTGAATTGGATCGTCAAGGTATGTAGACAATATTGCTTCTTTTTCTTTCTCATTTTGAATGAGAGACACCGGCTTGAGTAGCGCTACTCTAATGATTTCAAATTTTCATTGCCCAATTGCTTAAAAGTATCTATTGAAATTGATTCAAAGATCTTTTCGCTCGGTGCCACTTTTAGTTGGCTGATTTTAGATACACCGGCTTGCCATTCAAGCCTTTGGAAAAACTGATCTAAGTCGAGAATTCCATTGGAGTACAAATCGCTAACATTAATTCTTGCTATAACTTTTTTCCCATGTTTCAATAAACATGTCGAATCTGTTATTCGCAAGGTCACTACTTTTCGTACCTCATCGTTTGTGATGACTTCGGACACGTTGGGGTTAGAAGCTTTTACAAGACTTTGCTTTGGCAATAGTTCTTGCTTATTTTCTGCGCAGAAATTGTTTTGTCTACTTTGATGCCTGGTAGTGACTTTCAGGACTTTTTTACTCATATCAATTAAGTCGGATATTGTTATCCTTGACAGGGCATCTGCCACAAAATTATCTTTTCCTCTCAGATATTCTACCGTAAAATCATACTCTTCTAACTCGAGTCGCATGCGTGTTAATTTTGAACTTGGGTTTACCATGGAAAATAAATATGTTAAAGGTCTGTGATCAGTTCTACCTGTAAAATGTTTGCCATATATATATGGTCGAAAATGTGTTATTGCCCAGTGTATAGCTGCTAGTTCTTGTTCTGTAGTACTCTTATTGCTTTCACCTTTAGTGAATGCTCTTGATGCATATGCAACTGGAAGTTGGAGACCATTATAGTTTTGAGTTAAAACTGCTCCACATGCGTGCTTGCTTGCATCTGTGATTATGCAAAATTATTTGCTGAAATCTGGGTACTGCAATAAATGTGGTTGAACAAGTTGATTTTTTAGGTACTGAAATGCCTTTTCACATTCTATTGTCCATTTAAATTGGACATTCTTTTTACATAATCTTGTTATGTGCCGTGAATATTCGGCGAAGTTTTTTATAAAACGTCTATAATAATTGCAAAATGCAACAAATCTTCTAGCGCTGTCTGCGTCCGTAGGGACAGGATAGTTATGTATAACATCAAATTTTTTATCGTCTGGTAAGAGTCCTTTATCTGTTCATCTATGACCTAAAAACGTCACCTCATGCATGAAAAATGAACATTTTTCTGGATGTAATTTCAGATTGTGTTTTCTACAAAGATTGAAAACATCTGTTAAATTTTTAATCATATGTTGTTCAGAACAACCAATAACGATTAAATCATCCATGTAAAGGAAAGCTTGTGAAGACTCTAGGCCTGAGAATGCTATTAAATCAATTGATCGAGAATATCGTCAATTCTGGGGAGTGGAAATTTATCTGACAGCAATTTTTTATTTATTTGGCGATAGTCAATTACTAATCGCCATTTCTTCTCTTTAGAGCCCGGAACAGATTTCTTCGGGACTAATAAGAGTGGGCTATTATAGGGTGATACAGACGGTTCAACAATATTTTGTTCAATTGACTTTCCAACTTGATGCTGGATTTCTTCTATTTGGCTATGCGGACATCGATAATTTTTAACATATACTGGCTCATCATTCCTAAGTCTCAATTTTTGTTTATAGAAGTTGTTTTTTGTGATTGGTTCGGTTTCAAGTCCGAACACATCACTATACTCGGTGCATATTTCTTCAAGTTGTTTTTTAAACAAACTTGGAAAATTTTTCTTTAATTTTTTAATTACAGACTCTTTTCTATTGTCTTTTAGATGTTGAACTACATTGTAGTTCGAAAGGGATTCAAATTTCATGTTATTAATGCCTACTGTTTGGCATTTATCTGTGGTATTTAAAAATCGGACAAAAGTATTTGTTGCTGTAGTAATAGTGTTTGCAACATAAACACCCGGTTTAATTTCCTGATTTGGAATTAAAATGTTTTCTTCTGCTGAAGACAACTCTATTTGGCGTATCACTTGTGATCTTGCTGGTAGAAGTGTGGAATTAGTACCAGAACTAAATGTTATTGAAACGTAGATAGGATACGTTAGATTTTGTGGTCTAAGTATAAACCAATCTTCGGAACTATTGTAATCTAATTGACAATTAAATGTTTTTATGAAATCTAATCCTATTATTCCATCGCATGGGATTGCGAAATCTGAATGAAGTATATGAAATTTATATGGAATAATTTACTTGTCTGTTTGGAGCTCGATTGAGGCTAATCCTTTGGAGTTTATTACTCCTTCTCCTATGCCTCGTATGTCTATTATTTTGTTTGAATTAATGTCATGAAAGACATCGGAATTTTCTTTAATAATTGAAATATCTGCACCTGTATCAATCAAAAATGATATTTGTTTATTTGTTGCGACCTTTTTGAATGGTACGAAATTGTTAAGACTAAGGTTGACGGTATATATTTTGTGATTTAATTTAGAGTATCTGGATGTGTCTGCGAGTTTCCCGAAATGTCTTGGGTTACTCTTATATTATCGAAATTTCCCCTGTTTGAATTTCTATGGCCTCTAGAGCTTCCTCTATTTTGGCCTCTATAATTACCTCTGTAATTATTGTTATTTTGGTAACCACTGTTTTGGTAATTACCTCTTCCGCGGTATTTACCTCGGTTACCTCTATTTTTTTTTTTTTTTTTTTTTTTTTTGTTGAACTGAGGTAGGAAAAAATGCTTTATGCACCGTCAGTCATGTCGTAACTTTGACCGGTGTGTCGGACTGCATAACTGCTTACCGACTAAAAAATCCTCCTCTTCTGGGGCTCAAATCCACCTTGGAACCAGGAGATATCCCGCATTAACCTTCAAGGTGGAACCCCATAGTGTGCTCTAAATGAGCGTTGCCCTCTGTGTGCCTGCGTCCAGGTCATACTTCTTCCGCCGCAGAACCTTTTCGGCGAAGTCATAGACTTTTTTCCAAGCGTCTATGCTGCTGCACATTTGCTGTACTAATGTCTCTACTTTGACTTCACCTACTGTTTCTGCCAGGTCGATTCTTTCTTCCGACCATCTTTTGCAGTTGAAGAAGGTGTGTTCTGCATCGTCCATTGCATTTTCGCAATAAATGCAGCTGGATTCGGCAGTTTTCCCCATTTTATTTAGGTACTTTCGAAAGTATCCATGTCCGGAGAGTAGTTGTGTCAAATAGAAAGACGTTTCACCGTGCTTTCTATTTATCCACTTCTCTAGATCGGGGATTATTTTAGCGGTCCATCTTCCATACCTTTCGCATGACCATCTCGCCTTCCACGAGACTATGGTTTGCTGTCGTATGCTCTTTGCCGCATGTTCTGAGAATTGTCCTCTTTGCCGAAGATTCCATATTTTTTTGCGCTCTTGGGCAAGCAAGTCAACCGGTATGACTGCTGCTATCACAGTCACGGCCGCCCCGGAGACTGTGCGGTACGCCGATGTTATCCTTAAGGCTGCTCTTCGTTGCACAGCTAGCATCGGTTTTCGCCTTACATTCGCCTTTAAGGTGTCCGCCCATACTTCACTGCCATATAGCAGTATTGCATTTGTCGCTTCCATGAGGAGTCTCCGTTTTCCTGCCGTCGGGCCGTCAACGTTTGCCATCAGTCTACTCAGAGACCCCGTTGCTGTCGCTGTTTTCCGCGTGGCGTACTTCAGTTGTTCCCAGAAGGTAAGTTTACTGTCCAGTCTGACGCCTAGATAGTAGTGCTGTAAAACTATCGGTGACACTATCGATATATCGAATATTTTATATTTTTCGTAACAATCGATGCTATCGATAATATCGTTAGCTGTAATATCATGGATTACACATCACTTCTTTTGGCGCAACCTAGCTGGTGAGCAAATTTTGGTAAGAAATTATATGTAAAAGGCAATAAAGTATGAAAATATGTGTTTATTTGTAGGTAAATTTTCGTTGGTGTTGGTGGCGGAGAAAAGATGGATAAATTTCTTTTGAAAAACACACAGGGTAAGTTCAATTTCTTGTCTAGCAACGCAAGTAACTAATTTAAGTTTTGTATGCATGTACATTGTTAAGATGAAGAAGACAGCAGCATTGAGGCAATTGAGGATAACCAGCTAGTTAAAAGGCCACGAGTCGGGAGATCATCGGTGTGGGGCTATTTCGACAAAATTTCGCCAATCAATGCCAAAAATGCTGAAAAATGTTTGATCGAAGAACTTATTCATCTGAGCAATTCTCCAGCTCCCATCTCACAGCCACCAACAACAATTGAGCAACCAAAGACAACTCGACATCCTCTTTATGAATTTGTAAATAGCAACATAGAAAATTTGCCTAAGACTAAGCGATTATGCAATAGTTGATGTCCACCAATATATTGGGAAACAGCACTCCTTGGGAGATGTTGATCCCCTCAAATATTGGCAGGTATGTACTTTAATAAAAATTTCTTTAAAAATGTTGCATGTTTTCGCATTTACAGCACAACGAAAGTAAAATTAAAGACGTTATCAAACAATTTTTCTGCATACCTGCTTCATCCACGGAGTCAGAGCGGTTGTTCAGCAAAGCTGGACAACTTATAACGGAACGACGAGCTGCCTTAAAAGCTAAGCATGTGGACATGCTCCTTTTTCTACATCACAATTCTTGGATGTTGGCAGAAGACTAAAAGCCATACAATTAATTTTAATATAATTCAAACTTTCTTTATTTTGTTATAGTCCATGAAGGATCTCAATATGTTTAACAAATGAAATGTTTATTAAAATCTTTACTTATTGTTAAATATGCATTTATTTAGTTTGTTTTTGAAGTTGAGCATATTTTCGATAGTACTATCGATACTATTGAATATTTTATGTAAAACCATCGAAACTATTGAATGTTGCAAATATCGATAGTTTTACAGCTCTACTAGATAGTTCACTGTCCTCTGCGTCCTTATCAGGTTTCCGCTTACTCGCATCTCTATTTCGGTTGGGATCTGCTTCCCCGTGAACAGAAGTAATTCTGTTTTATGGGTGGCAAGCTCCAATCCTCGAGAGCTGAGCCATGTCTGTGTGCGGATCATGACTTGGGTAAGTCTCTTTTGGGCCTCTATGGTGTTTCTGGCAGTAATGACGGCTGCGATATCGTCGGCATAACCAATAAGGAAGGTGTCTTCAGGCATTTCCAGTCTTAGAATGTCGTCGTAGCTGATATTCCACAGGTCTGGTCCCAGGATTGACCCCTGTGCAGCTCCTCCAGTCACTCTGTACCGTTTTGTTCCAGTTTGCGTGGAGTACAGGAGTATTCGATCCTGCAAATAGCTCCTGATCATATTCATGAGGTACTCCGGTATCTGGAAGCGGTATTCCAAGGAAGTAAGCATATCGGTCCACCTTACACTATTAAAGGCGTTTTTAACGTCCAGCGTTGCTAGCAGAACTACCGGGCGCGAGTATGCATTTCCTCTTTGCGTAGCTCTGGCTGCCTGAACCACTTCATCGATGGCTCCCATTGTGGATTTTCCAGCTCTGAACCCATGTTGCCTGGGGCTAAGTCCTCCAGCAGCCTCTACTGCGGCGAGTAGTCTGGGTCTTATGAGCTTTTCTAAAAGCTTCCCAGCTGTGTTTAACATACACAATGGGCGATAAGCCGAAGGTGTGTTGGGATCGCCTTTGCCTTTGCTAATGAGCACCAGTCTCTGTTCCTTCCACGCTTCTGGGAATATCCTTTCTTTTATACATGCGTTATACATCCTAAGTAGAAAAGTAGGACGTCCTGATGCTATCACCTTCAGTATCTCTGCCGGTATATTATCTGGTCCCGGCGCTTTCTTGTTCTTCAGGGAGAGAGCTGCAATATTGAGTTCTTCCTCGGTGAACTCTGGGACTGAACCATCGAACTCTACGGGTGCTCGCTCATGCGCCTCGTGGATGTGTGCTGGAAATAGTGTTTCCACTATGTGATCCATCGTGTCACCATCCACGTTTGGCACTGCTCCGTAGTTTCTCAGCTTCTTCATGACTATCTTGTAGCCAAGTCCCCAAGGGTCTTTATTTATATCATTGCAGAGCTCTTTCCACTTGTCATGCTTACTGCGTGTGATAGCAATCGACAGTTCTTTTCTCGCAACCTTGGCTGCTAACGCTTCCGTCGTGAAATTTCCAGAGCGTCGTGCCCTTGTTAGCCTTCTTCTACATTGTATGCATACTTTCCTTTTTTCTGCGATATCGTGGTTCCACCAGTACGGCACGGCCTATGGAAGGTCGGTCTGCTTCCGCGGTTTGCTACCACTAACCCGGACCTAGCGGCCATATCCATAATTTTTCGTCCTCTAGAGTTAGTAGAGGACATTCCCCAATCTACTGCTCGTGCATTCAGATCGCCTGCCACAATGAAGGGCTGCCGTCGATCCACGAGGAGATCCTCGATTGCATCGAGTTTATTCTGGAAGGTGCTTATGTCATCGCTAGGGGTTAGGTAGCAACTGACTACTGCGACTTCTCTGAAGCGTGCGTAGACGTAGCAGTTTCCCATCTTGCTTTCTAGTGGCTGTTGTCCACTACTACTGGGGATCCATATGGCCGCAGTCTTGGTGTCGTCATCTAACCAAACTCCGTTCTCTTTTCGCTTATATTGCTCACTGATGATCACTACATCTATAGCATGTTCTGCTACTATCTGTGTCAAAAGTGCATCTGCCGTTTTGCTCCGGTGTAGATTACCTTGGAGAATTTTCAACATTTTGCTGTATTTTGTCGTGTGCTTGGGCATTTCTGCGATCCCGGCATGTGATCAACAGAAGTACGCCCCGCATCCGTGCAAATGCAGCATTTTGGTGGTTTTTTGCAGTCTTTCATCTTGTGACCTGATTCACCACACCTAATGCAGATGCCACCGCCACTTCTGTCCGGTCCTGTGCAGTTGGTCTGCAGATGGCCGACCCCGAAGCATCTGTAGCATCTGCGGATGGGTTGACATATCCTGGGCCTAGCCCTGACAAAACCAATTTTAATGTCTGAGCTCAGCAACGTCTCCGCTAGTTGGCTTTCTAAAGTTACAAAGGCCCTTACTTGCTCTCGACTGTTTGGGGCAGTGACTTTTATGCGCAAGTCCACTGATGAATTATCAAGGACTTGTCGCACTGCCTCAGCCACCTCAGACTTAGTGAGTCTAGATCTCGGATCTCAACTGTCGCTGTAGGCTTTAACTCGGCTACCGTAGCTGTTTTCTTAACGGTAGCCTTTAGTTTTTCAACTAGTTCTGGTTGTAACTTTTCCCCTCTGCTCAGTTCTACAAGGAGTGCCCCGGATCGGGTTTTCCTTATGCCTCTCACGTTTGCCTTTTCGTCTTGTTGGATTGTGCTGCGTATGTTTCGTAAAACATCTACGTAGCTTTGTCCACTTTCAGGTTTTATGAGGACTGCTTCTGAGCGGGGAGGTTTCTTCTTCTCTTTTTTTGCTGGTTGTGTTACTACTTTCGGCTTTTCTGCGGGTGCCGAAGTAGTCTTTTCCGCTCTTTGTTTCGAAGTCCCTTTTCTGGTGACTTTTTGCCACAAGTTCTGTTGTCCCTTGCAAAGTTTTTTGCCGGACTCAGACTCTAGGGGGCTAGGGGCTTGTCTCTTTTGAGTGGTAGGTGTTTCCACCGTTTCCAAGATCCGTGCCTCTGCTGCTGGTTCTAATTGCTTCTGCTTAGTTGCTTCAGCTTCCAGCTTCTTCCAGGAGTTCCTGCAGTGTCCTAGAATATCGAGTAGTTCGTCTAGGTCGGATACCCCGCTTTTAACATCTAGACTGATGTTTTTTGCTTAGCGACAGCGGTCTTTATACGCCGCAGCGCCTGGCGACATTTTAGAATGGCATCCTCTTCCTCGGCCCAGAGTTTCAACATGTACTCATGCCTTGGAGAGATTACCGCCTCTGCAACAGTGTTTGGGACACCTACTTCCGCCGCAGCGGTTTTTGGAGTTTCCTCCACACTTCTTGGCGCCTGTGCTACAGGGCTCCTTTGCATTTTTGAGCTTTTGCCAAAGCCCAGCCGTGGGTCCGTGAAACGGGCCTCACTTTCTTCTAGTGGTGTTCCACTGATTGTTTTTTTTGTTATTGGGGTTTTTCTAGATTCCATTTTAAGGGGTCCCGACTCCAAGCCGCTTTCTTAGATCGGGTGTACAGTTACTCAAGCGATCCTCATGGTTATTTGTGCATAGCAGGGAGGCCATGCGAGGGTTGACGTTGGTCCTTATGGGAGTCAATGTTCAGAGCCAGGATCTTGCACAAATTAAGGATATATATCAACTTAAACCTGTACCACCAATGAAAATTCAGTTGGTGACGATCTTCGAACGTACTTGGAGGCCTGCCAGGGTTTTAACGGGACGGAGGCAGCTGCAGCATTGACCTAGGAGCCATTTCCGCAGGATGTCACTCCTGCTTACTGAGGTCCTAGAATGCGGCAGCTGTCAGCCCAGGGGCAAACATTTCAAAAATCGTGTATTTCTTCAAAGTCAGGGGTCGGTCAAAGATTTCACTTTAGTAAGTTCCATCTTTCTATTTCTTCTAAAGTCGCTGCACACATTAGTTCACGATTGGTCGGCTGCCCAATCGCTATCCAGTGGGGCCGATCGTGGAGGCTGTGTGTCAACTTGAATTACCAGTGACAAGGATTGCTATTGAAAGTCTCTAGACGAGCAACGTAGCGTTGCCATGTTTTCGTAACCCCATCCCACCTCGGTTACCTCTATTATTGCCATATTTTTGCTGCTGATAGAACAGTACAGTATTTGTTTGACCTGTTGCTTCAGTACAGCTGTTTACAAATTTCGAAATTGCATCATTCATATTATTGAATGTGCCTGCCTGCATAATAAGTTTTACCTTATCTATTGAGCAGTTTTGTGTCATAGCCTTGACAGCAAGTGTTGTGCTGTACTTATTAGCTAAATCAGGTGTCAAACCTTCATTGATATAAGCTCCTTCTAGAGACTTAGTCAATTTCTCTACCTCTTGGGTATACTGGTTTGCGGTTTTGCTCTTTTGTTGCAAATTTAGGAGCTTAGCAGAAATAACTTCTACTGACTCTCCTCTTACAGACTTTTTCAATTGCGAGATAATATCAACAATTGTCTGCTCATTGCTAATTAGGTTTCTAGCATGACCTTTTAATTTTGTCTTTATTAGGCTTATTGCGATATTTTCATAAGTTCCCTTTAGTGAATCAACTAGAATTAGTGAATCAATGAAACTTTGTAAGTTTTCAGCCTTACCATCAAAATCTGTCATCAATGATGAGGCTAATTTAAGAAAACTTTCTATCGTTTGTGCCATGTTTAGACTTGTATTAGTTCCTTTTTTTTCGAAAGGATTAACGTCTCCTAAGGGAGGAGACGTTAGTTTTTAATTTGAATTTTAGCATTGAAAAAAAAATTTTTTTTTTGCATTAAATTGGAATTTTGGATAAACAAATTTTTGTTTTTAAAGAATATATATATATATGTCACATTTTATGAACTGTATTTGTTTAATTGCATTATTAATTAATTAAAATATATGTATACATATATGTGTATATATATTTTTTTTATAAATAGTAGTTTGAAAATTTGTTTAACTTCTAAATTTTTTGTTTTAAATTCTAGTTTTATCCCTAATCGATCAACGCAGTGATCTTCCTGTCTAATTTTTGTATGGCTTTACGGGCCATACGCTATCGGGCAGAAAAGGTTCCGCTCAATTTTACAATATTTCTTACAAAATTTTTTTTTTAAATAAATTTAAATTATATTGCGTTGTCTTCTATCTTCTCGTTTTAGCATCAGCTGGTCGTCGCCGGTTGGCACGCTGATGCTCCATCGATGGCGTAAAAGACGGCCTGCCTTTCACACTTTTGTTTCTGCTGCTGCTGTCCGGGACCTATGGGCTCAGGCGTTACCGGTGTCGGTCATCGCACCAGTTCTATTATTACGGCATGTGTATTCACAATACGGTGAATATAGCGGTCCAGGACAGTCCAGGGGACACTTCATTGTGTGCTTGGGCATTTGGCTTTGGAGGAGTATATTTTTTATTAGCGTTTATTGTTGGAATATATTTTTGAATATTTGTTTCTGAGTGAGTTTGAGATTGTGGCTTTTTGTCTTTTTGTGACTTTAAAAAGTCAAGTTCTTGCTGTAGCTTTTGTGCTACAGTCCATGGAGGTGGTGGTTGTTTAAAATACAATGGCCACTTAATGTGTGCTATTCTTTTATTTATCTTATTTTGCACTCCACTTCTTTTTGACATCTCGAACTCTACTCACTCAGAATATTCATTTGCTTTCGGTTTTTTTTTTTTTTTCCATGTAAGTTGAAACATCCAAGTCCTTTTTCTCCTCCAACGCAGCTGGATTTTTGGTTCCCTCTTCCAGAATAATGTCCATGTGTCCAGGTCACTACTTTTTCCGATTAGTGACCACTGTCACACGTCTTCTTTTGTTTAAGTGTTAATCGAGAGTGTTTTTTCGTTTTTATTCAATTATATATTTGCCTTACTACATACAATAGTCTAAGTAAGCTCTGCCGCTAAAAACGTCGGCAGAGAGAGAGAGTTGCAGTACATAGGTGCCAATGTGCTTATGTATATTTACGTATATATGTACAGATGGTACATACTCAAGAAGTGCTTGGACTAGCGTTCTCACGCTTCGGCCCGTCCGCATAAGCGACGGATCGTATTACTGCACTTATATATATATATATATATATATAAGCATAACAACAAAGTGTCATTGACATGAGTTGTTATGAGTTGATACTCTAACTTTAAGTTGGGCATATGACCACTTGTTATATTGTATACTCTACAATACTGTGGGCATATGCTCACATGACCTATGCAAGTATTTGAAAATAGACAACATAACGTCTACTGCACATCACCACCAGACTTTAGGGACCATAGAACGAAGTCATCGAACATTCAATGAATACGTTCGTTCATACATCTCTACGGACAAAACTGATTGGGATATTTTGATACAGTATTTTACATATTGTTTCAACACTACACCATCAGCAACGCATGAATATTGTCCATACGAACTAGTTTTTGGTAGACTATTTATATATATATATATATATATATATATATATATATATATATATATATATATATATATTTTAATAAAATAGATAATGTAAATCTTTATATAATTTAGACGACTATGCTAAGGCGATATAGTTAATAAGAAATGAAACAGGTCACAAGTTAGAAACTTCTAATATAGGACCATTTGAGCTCATTAGTGTACAAAACAATAATAATATAATTATAAAGAACAAGAAAAATAAATTACAAAAAGTTCATAAGGATAGGCCAAAAAGGATTAATAAATGAAAAACAAAGATTAGGACTATATATATTTCAAAAATAAAATAAATAAAAATAAGTAAGAACGTTACATGAGGTCGAAACTTAATGCGTGATACTAGTTTCCCATTGGAGCATCTGGTATATTCAATTTAATAATATATCTCAAATTTTACATTTATGTAGATTCATGTGAATTTTATGCAATTTAAATTTTTGTTACATTTTGGATACTGGCTTTTTTATCTAATTACCTACCCCCTCATCTACTGCCAATTGAAGGTCTGTTGCAAATATAACTATGTGAATGAGTTAGCATTTTTATAAAATGTAAGAAATTCAATACAATCATATGCTGAAAGTATCATCAAGTTCCGTTAAGTCAGTCGCAATCTATTAAACAAAACGTTTGGCCAATTATGACACGCACGCGTTAAGCAGCGACAGCAAAATATATTTACATTTACACATATGTACATACATTGAAACGTGCAAGCGCGTTTGCTTATGCATGGTCACAAATAAATTCAGCGACCTTCATTCTAGCATATTCTTCAACCAAAATTGTTATTGAGTTGTGTTTGCATTTTCAGCCGCTTCTTTAGTTTTATATTTGTCAAATATCGCCCTTTATACGCATACATTCAAACCGACCACCGTTTTTGTATGTACACATATAAATACATACGTTCATATGCGCGCATTTCAGCATTTTCTAAGAATCACAATTGCGATTGATTTATGTTTATATTGTGTTTGCATTAACAGCAGCTTCTATAGTTTTGTATTTGTCAAAAGTCGCCTTGTAGTGAAGTAGTTTCGGATTTGCCAACAGGCAATGTAAGACTGATGTGGCGCAGCAGGTAGATGCAAAGCGCTTAAGCAAAAGGGTCCGAGCTCGCGACCCGACGGCGACGGCATGAAAATATTTTTTTTCCCTTAAGAAATAGGAAGTCACACACAAAATGAAAATAACATGACTGACCTAGAATAAATTGTTTGCAGAAAAAATGGCGATTAGTAATTGACTATCGCTAAATAAATAAAAAAATTTCTGTCAGATAAATTTCCACTCCCCAGAATTGACGATATTCTTGATCAATTGGGTAGAGAAAAATATTTTTCATGTCTTGACTTAATGTCAGGTTTCCACCAAGGAAAGCTCAAGAAATATAACGTCTTTTTCAACGAGCATTGGCTCATATCGGTTCACGCGAACCATTTTGATTAAATATAGCGCCTAATTCATTTCAGAGAATGATGACAATAGCATTTCTAGGCTTAGAGCCTTTACAAGCTTTCCTTTACATGGATGATTTAATCGTTATTGGTTGTTCTGAACAACATATGATTAAAAATTTAACAGATGTTTTCAAACATTGTAGGAAAAACAATCTATTGTAACATTCAGAAAAATATTCATTTTTTATGCACGAGGTAATTTTTATAGGTCATAGATGCACAGATAAAGGAATCTTACCAGACGATAAAAAACTTGATATTATCAATAACTATCCTGTCCATACGGACGCAGACAGCGCAAGAAGATTCGTTGCATTTTGCAATTATTCAAGACGTTTTATAAAAAACTTCGGTGAATATTCACGGCACAACAAGATTATATAAAAAGAATGTCCCATTTGAATGGACAACAGAATGTGAAACGGCATTCCAGTACCTAAAAATTCAACTTGTTCAACCAAATTTATTACAGTACCCAGATTTTAGCAAATAATTTTTCGTACTCACAGATGCAAGCAAGCATGTGGAGCAGTTTTAACTTAAAACTATAATGGACTCCAACTCCCAGTTGCATATGCATGAAGAGCATTCACTAAAGGTGAAAGCAATAAGAGTACTACGGAACAAGAACTAGAAGCTATACACTGGGAAATAACACATTTTCGACCATATATATATGGCAAACATTTTACAGTAAGAACTGATCACAGAGCTTTAACATATTTATTTTCCATGATAAATCCATGTTCAAAATTAACACGCATGCGACTCGAATTAGAAGAATATGATTTTACGGTAGAGGGATAGATAATTTCGTGGCAGACGCTCTACTCCTGAAAGTCACTACCAGGCACCAAAGTAGACAAAGCAATTTTTGCGCAGAAAATAAACAAGAACTATTTCCAAAGCAAAGTCTTGAAAAAGCATCTAAGCCCAACGTATACGAAGTCATCACAAGTGACGAGGTACGAAAAGTAGTGACCTTGCGAATAACAGATTCGATATCTTTATTGAAAGATGGAAGAACAGTTATAGCATGAATTAATGTTAGCGATTTGTACTCCAATGGAATTCTCGACCTTGATCCATTTTCCCAAAGGCTTTAATGGCAAGCCGGTGTATCTAAAATCAGCCAACTAAAAGTGGCACCGAACGAAAAGATCTTTGAATCGATTTCAATAGATGCTTTTAAACAGTGGAAAGTGGAAATTTGAAATCATTAAGAGTAGAGCTACTCAAACCGGTGACCCAAATAAATAATGAAAAGGAGGAAGCAATATTGCCTGTTAGCAAATACGACTCTAATTCACTACAAGGGCGAATTTTGACAAATACAAAAATATAAAAGCTGCTGTTAATGCTAACGCAATATAAACACAAATCAATCGCAATTGTGATTCTTATAAATTGTTGAGATGCGCGCATATGAATGTATGTGTACATACAAAAATGTTGGTTTGTTTCCATGTATGCGTGTAAAGGGCGATATTTGACAAATACAAAACTAAAGAAGTGGCTGAAAATGCAAACACAACTCAATAACAATTTTAGTTGAAAAATATGCTAGAATAAATGGCGTTGAATTTATTTGTGACCATGCATAAGCAAACGCGCTTGCACGTTTTTATGTATGTGTAAATGTAAATGCATTTTGCTGTCTCTGCTTAACACGTGCGTGTGACAATTGGCCAAACGTTTTGTTTAATAGATTGGGACTGACTTAACGGAACTTGATAAAACTTTCAGCATATGATTTTTATTGAATTTTTTATATTTTATAAAAATGCTATTTCATTCACATGGTTATATTTTCAAAAATTGAAATTGCATAAAATTCACGAATATACATTTTATTAATTTATTTATTTATTATTAAAAAAACAATAATACCACCAACTCGGTGGGGGTACTTAATTTGCCAGTACGACCAGATATGCCCCAATTCACAGCCATTTTAGTCAGTGATATTATTGAAGCTATACAAGATAGAGAGTATTTGTGGGAAACTTACAAATTAAATTAATTATAGTCTTAGATATAAGTACAAATTTAAGATTACAGGCTACCACGAAGATGACCTGCAAGCAATGATTTTTTTAAGGGAAGAGAGAGTTCAGAGGAGAACACATGATAATATTTATTATAATTACTACATAACACGTGAAACGCGCTATGCAAAGAATAATCCGATGTGCATAAAGGTAAATACAACGGACGAAAGTGTCTGCTTGTTCTGGAGGGAACAGAAAAATTAAGCTGAACTAACAGACATGGCGAATCAATTTTACCCATAATCAAATTATGCAGGAAAACAACATCCAAAATTGTTCTACGGTTAATTAAAGATGGAAGATTAATAAGAATAAGCCTACTCTGATAAGATGGTAAGCGAAGATCATGATCCCAGTTTAAATCACGCAACGCAAAAATAAGAAACTGTTTCTGGACCGATTCGATACGATCCTGATACAGTTTATGCTGTGGAGACCAAATAATTGAACAATATTCTAAAATAGGTCGAACCAGCGAAGTATATAATAGTTTTGTGATAATGGGATCTTTAAACTCCTTTGAACAGCGTTTAATAAAACCAAGAGCACCTTTAGCTTCATTTACGATAGTAGAGACATGAAGATTGAAAGAAAATTTTGTGTCAAAAATAACACCCAGATCTTTGACAGTCAAAATTCATTGCAAGGAAATGTTGTTAATAGTGTAATTAACAATATGTGGGATGGTACGACTGAAGGTCATTGTCATACACTTAGAGCAATTTAAATACAACTGATTAGTCACACACCAACACTGAAAGGAATTAAGATCATCTTGTAGGAGAAGATGGTCAAGTAAGTTGGAATATGAAAGGCAGAGCTTTACATCATCTGCATACATAAAAATTTTGGAGTGAACAATACAGCTAGGAAGATCATTGATAAAGAGGGTAAAAAGTAGCGGTCCTAAATGACTGCCCTGCGGTACGCCTGATGAAACAGAGATAAGCTTCGAAATTGATGTCCGCAACAATACCCTTTGAGTCCTGCCTTTCAAATAGGATGAAATCCAAGACACAAGTTTATGGTGAAATCCTAAATGATCAAGTTTGCAAATTAAGATATTATGATTAACTGAATCAAATGCTTTGCTGAAATCAGTATAAATAACATCAGTTTGCATTTTTATTTAAAAAGCTATCGTTAATTAGAGAAGAAAATTCTAATAAATTAGTTGAAGTTGATCGATTCTGGAAAAAAACCATGAGATGGCGAAATAATCGATTTACAAAAGTATTGTAAGTTTGATGTTAAAATTTTTTCAAATAATTTTGGGATAACAGACAGTTTAGCTATGCCTCTATAATTTGAAATGTCAGACCTTCCACCTTTTTTATGTAATGGAATAATAAATGATTCTTTCCAAATAGATGGAAAAACAGAAGTCTCCAGAGACAAATTGAATAGTTTTAATAAAGGTAACTGTAACGAAGCACTGCATTCCTTTATAACACAACTTGGAATTTTATCAGCATTAGGAGAAAAAGATGATTTCAATGTCCGAATGGCTGAAAGCAGAGACACAAGGAAAACACTTGGAACATTGATAATATTCGTTGCAGGACTTTCAAATGAGTACGACAGGGCGTGGGAGACATCGGAAGAATAAGTGGATTGAAAAAATTTTGCAAAAAGATCTGAGGAATCTTGATCATTACAAATTTTTTCTTCTCCAAAGAAAAACATGGAAGGTAAATTGTATGATTTACGCTTCGAGTTTACAAATGAATAAAATTGCTTCGGATCACGATCGAATTTCCTTTTGCAACGTAAAAGGTAATTCTCTTAACACCTAGCATTTAAAAGATTAAAATTTGACTTGGCTATTGAGTATTTAGACCAGTCAACGATTGAACCAGACTTTTTAAAATTCTTAAAACATTTGGTTTTAATGTTTCTAAAATTAGAAAGAGTCTGAGTAAACCAGGGGGCTTATTAGAAGCAGGCCTAGAGTGGTACGAAACGACACAGACATCAAGGATAGTGTTAGGTATATTAAAGTCACCTAGCACTATAATAAGTCACATGTTCAAAAATTTCTTTAATACAAGTTATATGTTGTGCATAGACTTGTACATCAGAAGAGGGAGGAACATATGAGCAAGTGACATATATGCAAAGAGATCGGAGAGTTATTTTAACCCCAATAATCTCAGCATCATGAAGTGCTTTGAAACTTACTGATTCGGAGAGGATATCGGCCTTAACAGCTATTAAGACACCCCCTCCTCTGCGAATCAATCGATCACATCTATAAATAGTGAAGTTATTAGAGAGAATCTCACTATTATAAATTTTAGGACTAAGCCACGTTTCAGTGTACATAATGACATCATATTGAAAACTGAAACTGCTCAAAAATAAACCATTAAGTTTGAAATTTAGGCCTCGAACGTTTTGATATCCCAAAGACAGATTAGGTGAAGAATTTATACTATTTAGTTTTTTGATACAATATTAGCTGAAGATTGTACCAAAGTAGGGTTCAATGATACTGGAGGTAATCGGCTTCGATTCTTAGGCTTGAATTCATGTACAACTATATGCGGTGGCCAAAACTTGGCATCACATATAGTTGTGAAGTCCTCAACCGGCACACTGATTTTAAACGAAGCAATTTCACGTGGTGTTGCGAAATTAAACTTCGAGAAACATTTTCTGCAGACTTACTAGCGATAAACGCTGATATTGCTTCGCACGTCGTGTCAAATGAAAGCCTGGATAAAAAAACCTGCTATCGAGGAGACACTACTGATAAAGTGGGCACCATGGGTTTAGAGGTCGCTAACAGATTGTTATTCACTGTTTGGACAACAACCGGGGACGCTCTTTTATAGTGGGACTTTGATTAGGCTCGACAGTTTTATTAGAAGTACCAGTAGCACCAGGTGGTGTAGACAAGTCTACAGAAGGTGGATTGGAAATTGAGTCTGGATTAGGTGAAGTACGAGCTAAAGAATTTGGAGACAACATTGGTACAGAAGCTGGTACCAATAATGATGTAGTCTCCATTAGATTGTGTGGAGGTATGTGTTTTAATATTTCTTCACCAGCTTCTATTATCACTAGAAAGCTGTTTTGAAATATTACACAGTTTTAAAAATTGAACTCTCACCGAATTATACATCTTGAAAAAATTAATTTGTTTTTCCAAGCAACTCGGGCAAGACCAACGTAAACCACCGCAACCAATTTTGGTAGTGGACATGATTTTGTCATAGTCACGCCCAGTGAGGCCAGCACATTTAGTGTGCATCAAGTTCTCACACAACCAGCAATTAACAAATTGTGCTTGTGCAGAGTCAACAACCTGCCTAAAAGAACATGATTTCTTACAGCATGTCATATTGGCAATTGGGGTTAAACAAAATTGAAGCGAGAAAAAAAACAAAAAGCGAAAGAATGCAAAACTAAAAGAGATAAGAACGCGTTGAGACACTAAAAACAAACAACAACAAAAAGAGCGGCAATACTAATAAGAATCGCGCACTAATAAGAATACCGTGCACAAAACAAAACTAATTCAGACACAAGTGCGTATGCAAGCAAAATGTAACATACAACAACAAGTGAGAGCAGATGAAACAGAAAGCGGCAATCAGCGACGCAAAACAAAAACGATAATAGAAATCAAAATCGCCGATGCACCAAACCGAAAATGAAAATCGGTAATAACTGAAGCACAAAGCACAACGGATCAAACCTTGCACAGCAATGTAATGATAGTTATCCAAAGTTAACCAAACGCGATAGTAAGACAATTATAGTAAAATAATAAGTGATAACTTAATTGAAACTCAAGAGCACAAAAAATACGTGTCAACACTCTCAACTGAGAACTCTCTCTGAACATTTTTTTTTTTTTTTTATTTATTTATTTATTTGCAATCTGTTTTTATAACAATAAGCAAATTGATTAAAATACTATACTAACTAACCGTATGGTTTAAGCTCCAGTGAGCTTAATCCATATATTTATATATATACATATTTACAAAGTATATATATTCTTGATCAGGGCGACGAGCTGAGTCGATTTAGCCCTGTCCGTCTGTATGTCTGTCCGTCCGTCTCTCCGTCTGTCCGTCCGTCCGTCTGTCCGTATGTTTGAACGCATCGATTGAAGCATCTAGCCAAGCTAGAGACTTGAATTTTTTTTTTATAACAAAAGCGTAGAATTATTTGATATTTGGCTCTTCACAGGGCTCAGGGTATCCCCTAGTCGAGCAGTCTCGACTAGAGCCCTCTTACTTGTTTGATTGATCAGCTTTATCACAATTCACATTCTCAATATGAATACATAAATCCTTATTGTCATTCAGGAGATCAATATGCTCTCTTTTCCTATTATCATTCGGAAATTGTATTTGATCATATCCCTTACTCGCTTTCGGGAAATAAACTTCCTTAATATCAGTCAGGAAGTCAATATGCTCTATTTTCCTATTATCATTCGGAAATTGCATTTGATCACATCCCTTACTCACTTTCGGGAAATAATCTTCCTTAATATCATTCGGGAAGTTTGACTGATGACTTGCCCTATTATCATTCAGACAATTTCTAGATTTTTGTACTCTAGAATACATTTTTTTAATTTCAGCAAGAGCTCTGCTTGGAGGTTTATTGATTAAATGTGTTGCAGTTAACACTGCTTCACCCCATAAGCTTTTATCTAACGTTGCACCATTTACCATAGCACGAGCTTTTTCAGTGATGATTCTTATCATTCGCTCAGAAACACCATTTAATTGTGGTGTATGAGGCACAGTCAAATGATAAGTTATCCCCTTGCTCACGCAAAATTCACGCATCTCATTTGAGAGATATTCTCTACCGTTATCAATATATAGATTGACAATCTTCAAATTAAAATGAGCTTCGATCTTTGCCACATCTTCAAACATGTTGAATACATCTGACTTGTACTTCAACAAATAGGTTACACAGTAGTGTGTGAATTGATCTAAAAAGATCACAAAATAATTTTTGTCATCTAGAGTAACTGGTGAGATTGGGCCACAAACATCTGAGTGAATAATAAATAAAGGTCGTTTAACATGAATTTTATCTTTGTATTTTCTAGTCTGTTTTCCATTTAAACATGATTGACAAATATCATCTGTTATTTCTAAAGTTTTCAGAAGACTACTGTCATTAAATAAATTTTGTCTTTTTATTTCTAATAATTTTCCATTACTGATATGACCTAACCTCTCATGCCATAAACGATAATTGTTCTTATTCCTCGCATTCGCAGAGAATGCTTGAAATTTAACAATAGGTATATTGATCGACACACCTGTATTTTTAACCACTGTCATTCCATTCTTTGAAATAGAAACGCCATCAGAGTCAAATTTAATTGACACCCCGGCCTGTTGTAGCTTCTTGACGGACATCAGGTTTGCTGTTGCCTCCTTGCAGTAAAGGACATTCATTTTCCAAACGCACGATGCCTCGCTTTGTAGCAAAGATAAATTCGCCATCTTTTGCCACAGCAATTTTTATTGGACACTCTAGATTAATATAATCAGCATACAACGAATCATCATTAATTAAATGATCAGTTGCTCCAGAATCGAGTATAAAACCGATTTCATTATTAACTGAGATACTTTGAACACTTCTCATCATGAACGCGAAACCGTGGTGTGATGTAGCCAGCTGAGCACTATTATTTTCTTTATTCTTTTCAGATGTGATTCTTTTAAAATGGTAACAGTCTTTTTTGAAATGACCCACTTTGCCACAGTAATGGTATTTAACATTAATTTTAGCTTTGTGCTTAACAAAATTTCTCGCCTTTTTATTTATATTATTGAAGAAACTATTCTTACTAAAATTGTTATTACTTTTAACTACTGCCTTCATAACTTTCTTACTTGTGTCAACACTATCATTCCTGATTTTAATTTCGTAATCCAACAACTTATTCTTGACAAAAGCTAATGTTAGAGTTTCGTCCGACAAGGTTTCAATGGCCGTGATGACACTATTATAAGAAGAAGGAAGAGTTTGAAGAAAATATGGTACCTTGTCCATTTCATCAACCTTTGCGCCTGCTGCTAACAATTCACTCAATATTTCGTCAAAAAATATGAAATGACTCAACAGCGAAGTTTCACTCAATAGCTTGAGTGAAATTAAACGTTTGCGCGCAGCAAACTGCGATATATATATATGCTCATATATGGCGTCGAGGTTCTTAATAATCAAACGCGCCGAGAAGTCGCTTGTAGCAAATTTCAGAAATGAATCGCCTAATTATTGAATTATTGTATTTTTCGCACATCGGTCTGCCTTTATCCAAACATCGTCTACTTCGTTAGGCTTTTCATTATCAATAACTTTTAGTATATCCATTTCGGCAAACAATGCCCTAATTCTAAATTTCCATATGGAATATTTTTCGCCATTAAACGGCTTGATGTTATATTGCCTTTTTCCATCCTGTAATGTATATTCGTGCATACACACGCACACACAAAAAAAAAAAAAATATATATATATATGTATGTATATAACACGCGAAGTGGAATCTAATTTCAGGTTTTTTTTTCTTTGTCCTACTTAGTCACTTAGAATTTGCATGGACTGGGTCCATAACCTGTTGTAAATCTGCAGCAAATGATTCTTTTAATATTTCTTATTTAAGAAATAAATCTTTTATATTTGATTATTAATATTTCTTTAGATTTAATTTATATATTATTTTCAACAGCAACACCACTCCACATGTGCACTTCGCAAAAGATCAAACAGGAAGAGAGAGAAATTAGAAGTGTGACCATATATGAATACCTTCATAATGCCAAATAAACAATGTTGACTAATGGTATACTTTGATAATTGAATCGGGGTATTCCAACAGTATGTTATTAAATATGTCACACAGTAATGGGTATATTGATCAATAAAAACCACATAATAGTTTAATTATCAATTGTACAGGGAGTTATCGTACCACAAATATCTGAGTGTACTACAAACAATGGCCTATTAATAAGATCTTTATTTTTGAATTTTTCAAATCTCAATCTTGACATTTTTCCATTAATGCACGCTTCGCATAATTCTTTATTTAAATATACTTTACTTAGCAGATTAATGTCTTCAAACAAACTGTTTCTTTTTATTTCCTGAAATTTTTCGAAGCTAATGTGACTCAATCTTTCGTGCCACAAGCGATATTCTGCATTTTTGGTTATATTCGAATTACATGAATAAGCTGTATTATTCAATTTAAATTTTACAAATGGAACATTATACTCACATGCTCCAGCAAATACCATTTGACTATTTTTAGTGACCTTCACACCTTCAGAATTGAATTCCACTGTCATTCCAGCGTTTTGCATTTTCCGAACTGACAAGAGATTATGTGGCACATCCTTGCAAAATAGCACGTCCTCCAATGTTATGTTACTGCTCTGGCTTCTCAATTCAACTCCTTTACCTGTTGCATAGATGCATTCTCCGCATTTGGCAATGGCTATTTCTGCAGGATTCTCAAAAACATGGTCAGCAAAAAATTCCTTATCTTTAATGATGTGATCTGAAGCTCCTGAGTCTAATATGAATGAAACCTCGCTACTATCGATACATTTGCTACTTGTCCTATCATAAAGGCAAAGCCGCGATCTGCTTAAGCTGTTGCTACCTGCGCTTGGCTATTTTCATTGACATTAGTGGCGACAATTGATCTTTTGAAAATAAAGCAATATTTTTTCAAATGACTGGGGTTTCCACAATGTAAGCACTTTTGTTCTGCTTCATTTTATTTTTAAAGCTAACTTTATGTTTGGAAAAAACCTTTTTGTTTCTCTACTTTCTTTATAATTCACATCTTGCAAAACTTTGATACTTGTATCTTTGCTTATGGATTTCAATTTAATTTCATGGTCAAGGAGACGTGTTTTAACAAAACCTAAAGTTAGATTACTCTCTGACAATGTCTCAATGGCTGTGATGACTCCATCAAAGCTGGACTGAAGAGTCAAAAGTAGATGAGAAACTTTATCCATTTCATCAATCTAAGTTCCTGATGCAATAAGCTCAGTAATTAAATCATCAAATACTTAAAAATGATTAACAAGTGACGAATTACAACTGTTTCCCCAATGAGAGTTGTGATGCCAAACTTTTTCTCATATATTGAATCTAAGTTTCTAAAATTTTTTTTTTCACTCTTGTCAACGTTAGCTAAAACCAAAAACGAAATTCAATAATTATATTTTTAGCACGCCTATCAGCCTTCTTCTGTCTCTTCTGTCATTTTTTTTAAAACCAATACACTTTATTATTTGTCGATGCTTGGGCCGATAACCTATTGAATTATGTAGCAGGCAGTTAATAATATTATATTAAATAATAAGACGGTGGTTTTATGCTTAAATATATAAGTTATTCTTTAATGAATTCTTTTCAACTGTACGCTCTCTTCGCTTAAAGTGAACTGAACTGAGGATACATAAAGCAGATGAAGAATAGTGTGTGTACACTAAGATGATGTTCGGCTAGTCCCGTTACCTTTCATCAATTTTCTTTATATTCCGTTTTTAATACTGCTTTTGCTATTTCGCAACACTTTCAAACTATAACGTAGTTAAGCACCTAAAAGACAATAGAAAAGAGTCTGTAATTAATAAATTAAAGAAAAATATTCCAATTTTGTTTAAAAAACAATTTGAAGAAATATGCACCGAATATAGTGATGCGTTCGGACTTAAAACCGAACCAATCACAACAAACAACTTCTAAAAACAAAAATTGAGACTTAAGAATGATGTGCCGGTATACTTTAAGAATTATCGATGTCTGCATAGCCAAATAGAAGAAATCCAGCATCAAAATATTGTTGAACCGTCTGTTTCACCTTATAATAGTCCACTCTTATTAGTCCCGAACAAATCTCTTCTGGGTTCTAAAGAGAAAAAATGACGATTAGTAATTGACTATCGCCAAATAAATAAATAATTGCTGTCAGATAAATTTCATGTCTTGACTTAATGTCAGGTTTCCACCAAATTGAGCTCTAGGAAAGCTCAAGAAATATAACGTCTTTTTCAACGAGCAATGGCTCATATCGCTTCCCGCGAATACCATTTTGTTTAAAAATAGCGCCTAATTCATTTCAGAAAATGATGACAATAGCATTTCCAGGCTTAGAGCCTTTACAAGCTTTCCTTTACATGGATGATTTAATCGTTATTGGTTGTTCTGAACAACATATGATTAAAAATTTAACAGATGTTTTCAAACATTGTAGGAAAAACAATCTATTGTAACATTCAGAAAAATATTCATTTTTTATGCACGAGGTAATTTTTATAGGTCATAGATGCACAGATAAAGGAATCTTACCAGACGATAAAAAACTTGATATTATCAATAACTATCCTGTCCCTACGGACGCAGACAGCGCAAGAAGATTCGTTGCATTTTGCAATTATTATAGACGTTTTATAAAAAACTTCGCCGATTATTCACGGCACAACAAGATTATGTAAAAAGAATATCCCATTTGAATGGACAACAGAATGTGAAACGGCATTCCAGTACCTAAAAAATCAACTAGTTCAACCTAATTTACAATATTACAGTACCCAGATTTTAGCAAATAATTTTGCATAATCACAGATGCAAGCAAGCAAGCATGTGGAGAAATTTTAACTTAAAACTATAATGGACTCCAACTCCCAGTTGCATATGCATGAAGAGCATTCACTAAAGGTGAAAGCAATAAGAGTACTACGGAACAAGAACTAGAAGCTATACACTTTTCGACCATATATATGGCAAACATTTTACAGTAAGAACTGATCACAGAGCTTTAACATATTTATTTTCCATGATAAATCCAAGTTCAAAACAAGTAAGAACGTTGCCTTAGGGCGAAACATAATGCGTGATACTCGTTTCCCATAGGGGCATCACGAATATTAAATTTAATAATATATCTCAAATTTTGCATTTATGTATATTCATGTGAATTTTATGCAATTTCAATTTTTGAAAATATAACCATGTGAATGAAATAGCATTTTTATAAAATGTAAAAAATTCAATAGAATCATATGCTGAAAGTTTTATCAAGTTCCGTTAAGTCAGTTCCAATCTATTAAACAAAACGTTTGACCAATTGTCACACGCACGTGTTAAGCAGCGACAACAAAATACATTTACATTTACACATACATTGAAACGTGCAAGCGCGTTTGCTTATGCATGGGCAGAAATAAATTCAACGTCATTCATTCTAGCATATGTTTCAACCAAAATTGTATAGAGTTGTGGTTCCATTTTCAGCCGCTTCTTCAGTTTTGTATTTGTCAAATATCGCCCTTTACACGCATACTTTCAAACAGACCAACGATTTTGTATGTACACATACACATACATTCATATGCGCGTATTTCAGCAATTTATAAGAAGCACAATTGCGATTGATTTGTGTTTATATTGCGTATACATTAACAACAGCTTCTATAGTTTTGTATTTGTCAAAATTCGCCCTTGTACTGAACTAGAGTTTGATTTGCCAACAGGCAATGCAAAACTGATGTGGCGTAGCAGGTTGATGCAAAGCGCTTAAGCAAAGGGGTCCGAGTTCGAGACCCGACGGCGACGGCATGAAAATATTTCTTTTTTCTTTTATTTCCTTTAATAAATAGGAAGTTTCTTTGATTTGTGCTTTAACGATAAATATGTAGTAGATGTAGGTTCAAATCCAGCGGCAGTGATGTTTATTATACCCTGAGCCCATTGAAAATGGGAAATCAGGGTATAATGGTTTTGTTAAATGTATGTAACAGGCAGAAGGAGGCGTGTCACACCCCACAAAGTATATATATTCTTGATCAGAGCGACGAGCTGAGTCGATTTAGCCCTGTCCGTCTGTCTGTCTGTCCGTCCGTCCGTCCGTCCGTCTGTCCGTATGTTTGAACGCGTCGATTGAAGCATCTAGACAAGCTAAAGACTTGATTTTTTTTTGTTGGGTCCGTGGATAGCAGGCGCAGGTCAAGTTTGTTACCAAAAAACGATATATATTTTTGTTGTTTTCTTATCGATTTTAAACCTTATCGAAAATAGGTTATAAAATTATATCTCCCACACCTTTAGAGCTAGATCCCCCAGATTTTTGCATATAGATTAATGGGAATTTTATACAATTTCAATTATTTTATTTTTTGGATACCGGGTCTTTTTGCTAATTAACCCACCTCCCTCCTCCCCTTCGCCACTCATGGAGAGTCTGTTGCAAATATAACCATGTAAATAAATTAGCATTTTTATAAAATGTAAAAAATTCAATAGAATCATATGCTGAAAGTTTCATCAAATTCCGTTCAGTCCCGATTTATTAAACAAAACGTTTGGCCAATTATCACACGCACGTGGCAAGCAGCGACGCGCAGCAAAAAACATTTACACATACATACATACATTGAAACGTGCAAGCGCCTCTGCTATCCATATGCACCAATACATTCAAGGTCATTCATTCTAGCATATTCTTCAACCAAATCTGTGTTTGAATTGTGTTTGCATTTTCAGCCGCTTCTGTAGTTTTGTATTTGTCTTATATCGCCCTTTACACGCATACATTGAAACAGACCACCGTTTTTGTATGTACACATACTCATACGTTCATACGCGCGCATTTCAGCATATTCTAATTGCGATTGATCTGCTTCTTTAGTTTCTTTAGTTTTGTATTTGTCACATATCGCCTTGTAGTACTACTTTGCGTTTTGCCAACAAACAACGCAATACTGGTGTGGCGTGGTGGGTAGACGCAAAGCGCATGAACGAAAGGTCTCGAGTTCGAAACTCGGTGACGACAGCGTAACTTTTTAAATTTTTTTTTAATTTATAAAGATGAGGTTGTTGTGCTAGTTGAGATGATGCGCTCTAACGTTACATATGTAGTAAATAGATGCAGGTCGAGTCCAGGTGCGGTGATGTTTGTTTTCATCTTCTTTTTTTGTTGATTTGTTTATTTATTTAATTATTAATTTATTTTTGATTTACATACATTCTAGTTGAATAAAATTTCAAACTTATAATTTAATTTTGGAAAATTTAATGTTATATGCAAGCTATATAGCGTATTAAACATTGCAAATGGGACGGGGCTCAGGGGATCTCCTAGTCGGGCACCTCCGACTATAGTTTTCTTACTTGTTTTTCTCTTTATTTTGTTTATTTAATTATTTCTTTAATTATAAAATTATTTTTTATTGACATACAAATCTCCTAGTCAGACACCCCCGACTAGAGCTTTCTTACTTATACATTACACTTATACATTAAGTATAACATAATGCAAGCGTTTCGCACATGGGCAGATTAATGCATATACATATGCACATGTAAGCAAGCGAATGTAAGTGTAAGTAACGTGTACATCATCACAACAAATTCAAATTCAATGATTGTGCTCTGCTGTTCGTGCCTTCATACATACAAACATACATGATGGGCCCAATCGTCAATTTTTTTCTGTGGAAGAATCTTGTTCGGAATGAGTCGATACTTGTGTAATCGATATTTGATATTTACATTTTTTAATAACTTAACTGACCTAGGCTATCCGAAAAATTATAATTTTAGCAGATAAATTGTTTTCAGAACTTCAACATTAAATCGAATTACATATATTTCTTACTATTCTTTAAAATGCCGTTTGTAGTCTTACCAATTCTTATTAAGCTTATTTATATAGGTGGCACAGGCATTTGAATTTTGCAGCTGGGCGTTACAAACTTTATTGCCAATTTGCCACGCCCCCCGTAGGCGTAGACATATCATATTTGGCAAGTTCCTAGAAAGAGTTGAGGGTAACGTAACTGTAAAACTTGGATGTTCACACTCCAAAAATGTAAAAGTTACTGGGTATTTTTTGTAATCGATAGGGCCTCCAGTAACACAAATATCCAATTTTGAAGCGTCTAGCTCTAAAACTGTAGGAGCTATAGGCTTTTTGCGATTTGCCACGCCCACTGAAGGTGTAGGTATGTCCGCCATATCTTTTTGATCTTAGGTTGCGTATCTGAGTATATATATCAAATTTCAAGTCTCTAGCATCAATAGTGCTCAAAATATAGCTGATCTTGTAAAATCACTATATATTCAGATCCGATTTGCCATCTGAATCTTTATAGAATCGTTGCGTTAAGTTACGTGCCAAATTTCAGCATTCTAGCTTTAAGACTGTAGAAGATAGAGTTTTCCCGATTTGCCACGCCCCCAATGGGCGAAGATATATCCGCCAAATTTCAACATTCTAGCTCTTCAACTAATATGATTTCTTAACTATGGGCGCAACTATTTTCCGATTTGCCACGCCCCTAGTGGTTGTATCGGCAAAATCTTGCCACTTTATAAATTTGACAAATATAAAACTGAAAATGCAAACACAACTCAATAACAATTTTGGTTGAAGAATATGCTAGAATGAATGGCGCTGAATTTATTTGTGACCATGCATAAGCAAACGCGCTTGCACGTTTCAATGTATGTGTAAATGTAAATATATTTTGTTGTCGCTGCTTAGCACGTGCGTGTCATAATTGGCCAAACGTTTTGTTTAATAGATTGCGACTGACTTCACGGAACTTGATGAAACTTTCAGCATATGATTCTATTGAATTTTTAAAATTTTATAAAAATGCTAACTCATTCACATGGTTATATTTGCAACATACCTTCTATTGGCAGTATTTGAGGGGGTAGGTAATTAGTTAAAAAAGCCGGTATCCAAAATGTAACAAAAATTTAAATTGCATAAAATTCACATGAATCTACATAAATGCAAAATTTGAGATATATTATTAAATTGAATATACCAGATGCTCCTATGGTAAACTAGTATCACGCAGTAGGTTCGCCCTCATGCAAGGTTCTTACTTGTTTTTTATTCCTCTTTAATCGTCTGTTTTCGGTCGTCGCGTTTGACGCCTTTTGTGCATCGTCTGCATAGAGGGCCCGCTAAGCCGAAAAAGTTGTGTCAATCATAGAAGACACACATACAGGAATATATAAAAGATCAGATAAGCTTGAGGTCGCGTTTGCGTTGTGATTATCTTTATCATCTATCTTTTGTTAGTTGTTTGTCGCGTTTGACGGCTTTTGTGCAGCGTTTGCATAGAAGGCTCGCTAATCTGAGAATAGCTGTGTCGATCATCCACAGTGTTTAGACCAGCTAAACTCGAAGTGCATTAGAGGGTATATTAGCTTGTGCATTAATTTTGTAACTATAAGTGTTTTTTCGCGAGTAAACAAACTCTAATGAATAACTCAGAGTCAAATGGTGATCAAGTGCCTACATCTCAGGTTACTTTTTTAAGACTCAAAACAAACGCACTTTTCGATAGGCTCGAAAGGATATAATTCGATATGGACATTGACAAATTAAGCCACATTGATTCGTGTGATTTACATGTGCTTTTGAATTCGCTAGCCAAGTTGCAGTCAAATTTAGATTCAGTCCATCAATCAACTCTGTTAAAGTTTAAAGCCTTGCTTCAACGTGAACTAAGCAATCGGTCGGATCAACAACTTTCATCGACGCTTAGTACAAGTGGTTGAAATGCTCATCCAACACTCGTTATGGCTAATCGATCGCGTTTACCGCAGCTGGAGCTGCGAAAATTGAATGGAATCTACACTGAGTAGGAAAACTTCTACTCTATGTTCAAAACAATAATAGATTCTGATCCGGATCTCAGTCCTGTTTAAGATCCTGTTTAAGTGGTTCTGCGTTGGATAGCATCAGCTCATTGGAAATCAACAAAGTCAACTATCTCGTCTCTCTGGATATTCTTCAACGTCGATTTGATAATAAACGTTTTCAATAAAACGTCACACATCAGAGCAATATTCCCTCTTGACAAAACTTGATGCATCAGGTGGCAGGTAGTTGGCGGATAAAGTTACGTCTCATATTCGTGGTATGGATTCTTTAGCATCGAGGGAAGAAGTTGCTGACTGTGTCATCGTGCAAACAGTGTTGCAAGAACTGGACAAGGCTACTCAGGCTAAATGGGGGAGGGCTCATCTACTAATGAGTTACAATATTGGTCGAAATTGTCAGAATTCTTGCAAGGACGGTTTCGAGTTCTTGAAAATGTGGATCAAGTCTTGTAGGATGGTCAGGTTGGCAAGTCAAGAAAAATCCTGAGTACTCCTTTAAGATAAGCATTTGTTGCTTTTTGTTGTGTCTTTTGTGAAGATCCAAGTCACGCGCTATTCCAATGTAAGCGTTTTGAGCAATTGTCCCCAATGGCAAGGCAGAAGGAGGCCAAGAGGCTCGCCCTTTGCCTCAATTGTTTAAGAAAAGGACATCAGTTGAAAGATTGCAAATCTGGTTCCTGCCGTACCTGGCAATTGAGGCACCATACTTTACCTAAACAACAAGCAAATGCAATACATCCCACTGCCATGGTGGCAATGTCACCTTCCCTTCCTCAAGTCCACATAACTTCTAATTCGTCTGATGTTGTGCTTCTAGCCACTGTCAAGAACCGAGCTGGCATATTCGTTCCGTGTCGTGCGCTCTTGGACTCAGGATCTCAACTTCACTTCGTCACCAGCCGGTTCGCCAATCAGCTTCAGCTTTGAAAATGTAAATCACTGACTGCAGTTTCTGGCATTGGAGATGCAAGTTTCTTAACTGAAGGATACTCAGCCAATTTCGTTCCGAAATCGCGGGTGTCTGATTATTCTAGCTGCCATCGTCGCAACTGACAATCAGCCTGGCATCTCAATTTCTACTAATACTTGGAATATACCCTCAAACATACAGCTGGCTGATCCTTTGTTCCATAAGTCACAACGGATTGATATTCTCATCGGAGCTGGTCTCTTCTTCGAGTTGATGTGTGTTGGGCATATTCAGTTACCAGTTATGCAGAAAACGTAACTAGGCTGGATCATTTCAGGTGTTCGTTTCGTTCGTTTATCGCAACCTAAAGAAATTCGGATCACGCCAATCACAGCACTCGGCTTGATGAGTTTATGCGTCAGTTTTTGGAAGTGGAACACGTTTTCGAGACTATTGCCAAGGTAACTATAGAAGAACTAAATTGCCAGCAGCATTTCATTACAAACTATCGTCGATTACCTTCTGGGAAAGATTCAGTCTGGCGTTGAATCCTTAGGCGATTCATATTTGCAGGCCAATCGTCGATTGTTGAATTTAGAGCGTAAGTTTACTCGAAATCAAACTTTAAGGGAGAAATACTAAGCATTTATAAAGGAATATATTGATCTCAATCATATGTCTTTGGTGCCCAATGCAGAAATCAATAAAAGCAAATATTTCTTACCCCTCATTGTGTATACAAGGAAGAGAGTTCGATAACAAAGCTGAAAGTTGCCTTCGATGGCTCGGCCGTTACCACATCTGCTTTCTCATTAAACGATTTGCTTATATCCCTATACCTTATTTCACACACTTACTGGTGATATTGGTAAAATGTATAGGTGTGTGAAAGTCGCGGATCCTGATTCTATGCTCCAGTGCATTTTATGGCGAAACTCATCAGACGATGCTATCGAAGTCTTCAAATTGAATACCGTCACTTATGGGACCAAACCCGCTTCATTTTTGGCTATTCGTGCAATGCATCAACTAGCAATGGATGAGTCGTCGGCATACTCATTAGGATCTAAAACGGCTTTGCGAGATTTCTACGTTGATGACCTGATCTCAGGAGGCAGTTGAAGAAGTTCGCGACATAATGCAACAAACCACAGGTTTTCTTGCTCGAGGAAACTTTAAGTTGAGAAATGGTGCTCCAATTCAAGCAGCAATTCAAGAACAGAAAAGCTTTCTTAAACTCGATGACGGCAGCGAAGGCACTTGGACTCATCTGGGAACCTCGAAAGGACAGCTTCGTGTTCACTTTCGAGCCCAAAGGCAGTGTAGTCAATCATACAAAACGTTCGGTTCTGTCAACCATTGCGCGATGTTACGATCCGCTAAATTTGATTGGACCAACTTTAACTAGAGCAAAAATCATCTTGCAACGCATGTGGAGAGACAAGCTGCAATGGGATGAAAGCCTGCCACAACCCTTAGAATCAGCTTGGACCGAGTTTTGTAAGGACTTTGATCAACTGCGCAATGCAATATTTCCTCGTTATGTACTCCAATTCAAAGCAAGAATGGAGCTTCATACCTTCGGCGATGCCAGTCTTGAGGCCTACGTCTCTTGTGTCAATAACATTTGTCGTCAATAAGATTTGCGCCATATAGCAGCTCACGACCGGCATGGAGTGGCATTACGTGCCAACTGAGATGAATCCAGCGGATATATTGTCAAAAGGAGCAGCACCGTTGGAGCTTTTGCATTCGAGATTATGGATGCACGGACCTTCGTTTTTGCAAATGGAAAGACATTGTTGGCCTAGGCACTGCGTATCTGAAGCATGCCTTCCTGAAATGCGTCAAAGAGTTCTGTTCTCGGCAGAGCATGTGGATATATCGTTGTCATTCAAACACATAAATTCATTCGGAACAATGAAGCGCATTTTTGGTTACATCAACAAATTTATTAGGAGAACAAATACACCTGGATTGTCAGCGCACGGTCTTCGTCAAGGATTGCACATATAGTGTCGTATTGTTCAAAGAACTCAACTGCACCGAGAATACTCTGCACTATGAAATGGAAAGAATGTTCATTCGTCAAGCGCCATTCTTTCGCTCTCTACATTTATGGATGACTTTGGTCTACTTCGAGTTGGTGGTTGCGGCACTCTACTCTCGGCTTCCATGCGCGCCACCCAATTATCTTGCCCAAAGAACATCCTTTGACCTTCTCACCTTTATCTGGCGCACCACCATGCAGGACCGCAGGCCTTGCTTAGAGTAATTCGACTCCAGTTTTGGCCCATAGGCGGCATGAAAACTGTCTCCAGAGCATTGCGCAAATGTGTCTAATGCTGTAGATCCCGGCCTCGTCTAGTGGAGCATATAATGACGGACTTGCCTAAGGATCGTATACAGTTTTCACCGGCATTTTTTGGACCATTTTACTACAAACCTGTTGGACGAAACAGAACATCAATAAAATGCTACATCTGCGTATTCGTTTGTTTCGCAACTAAGGCTGTATGGTTGGAGCTCGCACAGGATCTGTCGACCGCAGCTTTCTTGGGCGCCCTCAAGCGTTTTATTAGTACGCGCGGCATTCCAGGATGCATTTGCTCTGACAACGCTACTAACTTTGTGGTTGCACGGAACGAGCTAGAAGATCTGAAGCGTTTATTGTTGAGCGAAGAACATCGCACTGAAGTTCAGAACTACTGCATCAACAACAGTTTTGATTGGAACTTCATACCTCCTCACTCGCCACATTTCGGTGGCCTATGGGAAGCAGCAGTGAAGACCGCAAAGAATCATCTATATCGCGCTATGGGATTGACTTCGATGAACTTTGCACCTTGGTATGCCAAATTCAGACTAAATTCAATTCTCGTACTCTTGTTCCACTTTCAGAAAATCCCGATGATCTTTGAGTTCTCACTCCAGGACATTTTTCGATTTGGCGACCACTCATCGATTTTCCCGAGCCAGACATAACTGGGCTCGACCTCAATCGTCTCGGTCGATGGCAACACATTTCTTACATACATCAATTGTTCTGGAAGCGCTTGAGTGAGGAGTACCTTACTATTCTCCAACAGCGTGGAAAATGAGTCACCTCGCAGCCTCCTATCAAGGTCAATGATGTCGTTTGTGTAAAGGAAGAAAACTTGCCGCCCTTGAAATGGCCATTAGCTCGAGTCGTTGAGACCATTGCTGAAGCTGATGGCGCTGTGAGAGTCGCTGTTCTGCGCACACCCACTGGAACTACACGTCGAGCTGTCAATAAGCTGTACGTCCTTCCGGTTGATGATCCTGTTAAAAGATTTGGTCTTTCAACGGGGGGGGAGGATGTTCAGCGCAGCAGCTAATAGTTGCTCTTAAATAAGCTTCTCTTAATCTGTCCTTATTCGTATACTTATTCGCTCATAGTGCAGTTAGGCACAAATAGAAACTGTAACACACAGACATATCTAAATTTCTGCTGCTCAGTCGCTTGCTTTTCATTTTTGTATTTTATTCTTTAAGTTCGAAAATCACCTTCAAGCGAGAAACACCTATCTTTATTGTAACTATATTAACTTTGCCTACATGACCATCGCGGACTCGGCATTAAATAAGCTAAATTAAATCGTGATTTTATTATTTGCCTTCGTAACTGATTGGAGCCAGAGTTGTCGAAAAAGCTCGGCAACTTCCGACAAATATAAATAAGCTGTTTGAAGGCATCGATGCTAGTGACCAGTATAGTATGAAGAAACTGTGGCGACTCACCAAAGGGATCAAAATCCACATCTGACCCGACTAGTGTCCAAGTTAAATGGACACGAACGACAAGTGACAAGCGGAAGCCTTCTTCTCTGGAAGAAAGATTCCAACACGCCGGAAGAAACGAGCAGCGATCACGGATGAGCTGAAGCGACTTAAGGAGATGAAGTGTGTACTATACAAACCGATCAATATGCTGCCATTGAGGCTCCTCAACATATTGGAGAGCTATATCAGTGAAAGGAAATTCACGGTGAACTGCAACGGCACCAAATCCAGGCTGGGCAGAGTAACTGCTGGCGTCCCCCAGGAAAGTGTATGGGGCCCACATTATATATTGTATATATATTCTCCTCAGATATGGCCCTACCGCAGTAGCGACAACTACAACAACAAATGCTGTTGTCAATTTTTGCTGATGACACAGTCATAATTTACGCGGCTAACCATGCTAGTGAGGCTATCTATTGCAACCAAATCTATTTACATCGATTCGACGAATGGGCACAAAAATGGGCTATAAGCCTAAATGTAGATAAGATAGGCCATGTCTTATTCACATTGTGCAAATCAGAGAAATTCAAAGAATATTTGATGTAGTACTTGACAGAAAACTTAACATGAATCATCATGTTAGCCTACTGAGAAAGAAGATTAGGACGAGGGCGACTCAGCTTGAATGGTTACTGCGACAAAACAGTTGGCCGAGAAGATGCCAAGAAGACACACAGCCGTGCTAATCAAAGAGCTGATTATGCCAATCTGGCATATCTGGCAATATGCGCTACCAGTGTGGGGAGCGCTCACTACACAATCGCAAGTTCTTCGTATCCAGAGAATGCAGAAGAAAATATCCAGGACATCTCTGAGTGGATCCTGGCCTACGAAGCCCATACGAGCCACAACAGGCCACGCTATATGGCGCAACTGCAGATATGAACTTAAAACGGACAAAGAGATGTTCGAGCTTGCGAGGAGTCGATTCCCCAACTCCTTGTCCAGCCGCAGCAACGAAGCCAATACGAGCCACAACTACTAAACAGGCCACGATATATGGCGCAGCTGCAGAGCCACATACGCCCGTTGCAAACACGAAGTGCACAAACGACACGCAACAGTCGGCAAGCTGTTCAGGCGAATCTCTGCCAACGCTGCTGCAACTCGAAGCTGAGGTGTTGGAGAAACAAGAAATTCCCCGACAGGCTGAGCTCACAGCGGAAAGATTGAAAGAGCGACTATACCGACCAACGCCAAGCAGGCTCTGTGAAACCTTAATCATTGGATATGGAAGAGATTATAGGGATGAAAAATACACTAGAGCTTTTATAGTGGAACAAATATAAGGGTAGCTACTCGCCATAAAAAAAAAAACAATAATATCCAACTATGACGAGAAACAGAATGACTACTCACCATTAAGATTAGGTCCGGATCCAGAAGCGGCAACTACAGAAGCAACAGCATCAACATCCGCATCGGCCAGAACAACTGTGCCTCAGCACATGCATCTGGTACGTATGCCGGCCCCACAATCGGCTTCAGCTCATTTTCTTTATATTTTCAGGCATGGCCACGCACAAGAATGTCACACTGCGGATGCTTGATGTGGCCCTGACATACCCAATCAATCAGCCTCCACTGTCTACGACCGCCAGAGGTGACGATGATGACGACATCAGCAACGGCAACTACAATGACGACACCTGGAAAAAGGCAGAGAAGATGCAGAATTAGAGTTTCGGACGGACCTAAAAAAAAATTTCACATTTCTAGCTCATTGTTTTTAAGATAGACGAGTTCAAACATATGGAGGGACGAAAGGACAGACAGGCGGACAGGGCTGAATCAACACAGGCTTAACCATAATCAAGAATATATATACTTTATTGCGCCTGCTACGCCTTCTTCTGCCTGTTACATTTAAAAACATGTAAGAACGTTGGCTTAGGGCGAAACCTAATGCGTGATTCTCGTTTCCCATAGGGGGATCTGGTATATTAAATTTAATACTATATCTAAAATTTTGCAATTATGTAGATTCATGGGAATTTTATTCAATTTCTTTTTTTGCAAATATAACCATATGAATGAATTAGCACTTTTAAAAAATGTAAAAAATTCAATAGAATCATATGATGAAAGTTTCATCAAGTTCCATTAAGTCAGTCCAAATCTATTATTATATAGCGTTTGCATTAACAGCAGCTTCTATAGTTATGTAGTTGTCAACTAGTTTCGGATTTGCCAACAGGCAACGCAAAACTGATGTGGCGCAGCAGGTAGATGCAAAGCACGTAATCAAAAGTTTTTTTTCTTTTTTTTTCCGTTAATAAATAGGAAATGGCTTAGCTAGTTGAATCCAAATACAGCGGCAATGATTTTTTTTCTTTTCTTTATTTTGTTAATTTAATTATTTATTTAATTATATAATTCATTTTGATTGACATAAAAATCTCTTAGTCAGGGACCCAGAATAGAGCTTTCTTACTTATACATTATACTTATACATTAAGTATAACAAATGCAAGACTTTTGCAAGCGTTTCGCCATGGGCAGATAAATTCATATACATATGCACATGTAAGCAAGCGAATGTAAGGGTAAGTAACGTATACATCATCACAACAAATTCAAATTCAATTCTTGTACGGTGCTGTTCGTGCCTACATACATACATACATACATACATAATGGGCGCTATTGTCAATTTTGTTCTGAATGACGAGTCTATGTGAATTCGATAAAAAAAAATATAGCGTGACAGTATGGTCACACACACAAAAAGGAAAATAACATATATTTATTATTTATTATTATTAAAAAGACATTGACAAAACTGGAGTCAACTTAAATGTAAATAATAGAAATATTTATATATATAAAAAGCCTAAAATAACATAAATTATCAATAATACCACCAACTCGGTGGGGGTACTTTATTTGCCAGTGGCCAGCTATGCCCCAATTCACAGCAATTTTAGTCAGTGATATTATTGAAGCTATACAAGATAGAGAGTATTTGTGGGAAACTTACAAGTTAAATTAATTATAGTCTTAGATATAAGTACAAATTTAAGATTACAGGCTACCACGAAGATGACCTGCAAGCAATGATTTTATTAAGATAGAGAGTATTTGTGGGAAACTTACAAGTTAAATTAATTATAGTCTTAGATATAAGTACAAATTTAAGATTACAGGCTACCACGAAGATGACCTGCAAGCAATGATTTTATTAAGGGAAGAGAGAGTTCAGAGGAGAACACATGATAATATTTATTATAATTACCACATAACACGTGAAACGCGCTATGCAAAGAATAATCCGATGTGCATAAAGGTAAATACAACGGACGAAAGTGTCTGCTTGTTTTGGAGGGAACAGAAAAATTAAGCTGAACTAACAGACATGGCGAATCAATTTTGCCAATAATCAAATTATATAGGAAAACAATCCCCAGTGTTTATTTCAGATTCCATTAAACAGAACTGCTCCTCCCTCCACATCCCCATGCTATGTTATTAACAGCTCTGTTAAAGCATAAGCTCCAACTCCAGCTCTCCTGCTGGTTCTCTGGAGTTTTTCTGTGTACTTTCCTCCTCTCTTCCTTTTTCTTTACTTCACTCTATCGTCGATTCCTACTTGTACGCACGTTGACTGTGCACTTTCTCAACTTGAAATAAAAGAAAATTTAAACCAACAAAAGAAAAAAAGTGTTCATACTTACCACGACGCCCCCCTACAAACATTGGTCCTTCGAGCCGGAGATCTTCAGCATCTTTAACCCCAGCGACTCACAGGCAACGAGATAAGTAACAATTTTTTTCTTTTTCCTCCTTTTCCGTGCACAGAGCAAATATATATAGTGGCACCTAATCCGCCATATTCGAACTCTATATATGCTCATAGTGCAAACGTTTCTATATCTATATATTCTTATAGATATAGATGCGTATTCAGCTGTGTTAAATTTCTATTTGCACCAGCAGTCACTTCTTCGTGTGTGTGTGTGTGTGTGTATATGTAGGTCACTAACCTCGCGTCCGTCAAATACATATATATTTCTCCACAAATATATATGTATGTACTTGGTATATAACTCCTATATATCAGTCCGAACCGCAGTCTGACAACAAAGCGCCACTAACCGACTCCCGGTCAGCTTCCATGCGCATATATATATCGGCGAGTAGTTGCTGTTTTGCCGCTCAGCATACTCATCTGTATTTCCCTCCATTCTCTCTTACAAAAAGGTGCAGCGAGTCTCAGCGTGTTCTCTCTTTCAATTCTACTCTCACACTGAGCCACACTCGACGTCAGTATATACTGTCGTCGCACTCTTTTAATGTTATCGATATCAGTAAGCAAATGTATTACGCAACCCTGATCAATTCTTATTAACACTACGCGCGTAATTCAAAATATTCCCTCTAACTAATAATCTCTCCGACACGGCCAACCTGACAAATTACACGTCCTCGTGTAGGCAGGAATATTGACCCTCTATACGTACATTTCCAACATATCATTGTATTATTAAATAAACCCAATACAGTGCAATATCAATAACTTAATCAATTAACTAATTTCTTTATATTCTTTCTTTCTTTCTGAATTTCTCTTACTTAACCTTTAACAATTCAACTTGTCAACAACTTATTAAGCATTTTCATTAAACAATTCAATTTCTTTTTTCTTTTTCAACAATTCATTAAAAATTTTCATTCATTTCAATTAACGTCCATTTTTGTTCTCATTCTCATTTTTGGTTCAAAAATTCTAGGCTAGACACCATCACGTAGCATCGACAACAACTTTTCCAACTCATCATACCCCTAGTTTCCTTTACTAGGTCGTTTGGTTTCACCCGTCATTTCACAGTCTGTTTCAACTGTATCACTACGGTCTTTTTCACCCGTTTCAACACAGTCTGTTTCAACTGTTTCATTAAGTCTATTCCAACTGTTTCGCGTTAGATCACGCCATGATCAAAAATTCCTTCAACTTTTCTCATTCACTACAATCTATTCCAACTGTTTCACCACAGTCTATTCCAACTGTTTCACCACAGTCTATTTCAACTGTTTCACCACAGTCTATTCCAACTGTTTCACCACAGTCTATTCCAACTGTTTCGCATTAGATCACGCCATGATCAAAAATTCCTTCAACTTTTCTCATTCACTTTCCGGACATTCATACTGTCTCTTGCAACACTTTGACTCTCAATCATTTTAATACTATCACTTTCAACAGCCTCTCTCAATCATATCAATACTGTCTTTACTATCTAATAGATTTCAGCTTGTATCTATCACCCTCTAAAACTTCTGTTACGAAAAACGGCCCTCGAAACTTTGGATCTAAATTAGTCTGTTGTCTCTCACTGTTTTTGAGTAAAACATAGTCTCCCTCACAGAATTTGACTACTTTGGCTTTGCCTTTGTCAAATCTTTGTTTATCGTAATTTGATACATTTTACATGTTACTTATAGCCTGCGATCTTTGTTCATTTAGATCTACTACTGTTACGTCATCATCAATCAACTAAACCTAAAGGTCTTGCACACTTGCTAATTAAAAGCTCTAGTGGACATGACTTTGTTACTCGGTTAACTGTACAGTTTAATAATTACAGTACATCTCCTATAGCATCTTGCCATGAACGCTCACTAGAATCAACAATAGTTAATAAATTTTTCAACGTGCTCATTACTCGTTCAACTTGCCCATTCGCGCGACTAGCACCGCTAGCTATCAAATGAAGCTTAATTTTCTGAGAAGCACAGAATTCGGCAAATTTTGCACCCGTGAAACTCCTACCTTGATCAGCCACTAATCGAGTTGGTACTCCAAATAGAGCAATGGATGATTTTAAAGCGTCAATACAACTGTTAGCGTCAAGCTTATAGGTGTGGTACAAATGAACATATTTTGTAAAACCATCTATTTGCACAATGATATATTCCTTGCGGTCATTCTTGCCACTTAACTTTCCGGAGATATCTATATGCAACGTGTGCCATGGTATACTAACTTTAGGAATGGAGTGTAATTCGACTTGAATTTTTCCTGATGTTGATTTTGTCACCCTACAAGTTATACAGTTCTCTACAAATTTACGAACGTATTTTGCCATTCCATAAAACCAATAATGATCATACGCTTTATCAAGAATCTTTTCCCAGCCCAAATGTAAGATTGATTCATGAACTTGATTTATTATAGACCACCTGAAAGCTCTGGGAACGACTGGCAAGCATCGAGTTCTGCAAGCACATTACGTCTAATTTCATAAGTAGCAGCTAAATCTTCTGAAAGTTCACCTTCACTAAATTTCCTAATAATATGCAAAATATCCTGGTCACATTGTTGCTCAACATGAATCCAATTTTCCGAAATTTCCATTAATTCTATGCGCTTTTCCACAACTTTGCTTTGTTCCACTTTACCTTTAGCAGGCAAAGGATTCCTCGACAGAAAATCTACATGAGCCATCCGCTTGCCTTCTCGATATTGAATTTCAAATTCAAATGATTGAAGAAATGCCCACCAACGATACACTCTAGGTGATAGCTCAATTTTCGTTCTGGAAGCCTTTAACGAATTACAATCCGTAAAAATGACAAACTTTCTACCATGCAGATAATGTCTGAAAAGTTTTACTGCATTCACTACAGCTAGAATTTCTAACTCATAGTTGTCTTACTGAAATATTCAATCACATATGGTTTGTTATTTATTCTGTGTAACAGTGTGCCTCCATAGCCAATGGCGCTTGCATCTGTATGCAGCTCTATGGGATATTCTGGATCAAATAACACTAACACTGGCTTGCTTGTCAGAATATCAACAATTTTCTTACGAACTAGCATTACCAATTCCGCTTAGCGAAACAACATTATTTGTTCTTTTACCGGACAGCTTGTGTGATATACTCTCTTTAACCAAAGGGCATTCTGCGCCAGAATCAAATGTAATCGGAAATTTCTCACCTCGGTGCAACATGATTGCTTTAGGTCCGTCCACGACGCATAACTCGACTCTTTTATGCACTTGTGGTCATACACTACCGCCAGTCGAGTTTTTGCATTGGGTGGCAATGTGGCCCTGCTCATGACATCTATAGTATGTTATGACCTTAGCACGCTGTGAGCTCGCACGATGCTCTCCTCCAGATGTTGATGAAGTTTGCATACCACATTCCGACTTCCTGTGCCCGAACTTTCCACAGGTGTAGCATTTTATTGTCACTAATTTAGTCCTCTTTGTATTCGACTCGTCGTCTGAGAAATTGGATCGTCGTTTATCGAACGAAAAAGCTTGCAACTCGGACTGCAAATCTTGTCTGCTTCGAATGCTTTTAGTGTACGCTATTTGTTGCAATCTACGGTCATAGTTTGCTAAATAGCCCAACACAACAGACGCCGCAATTTCCTCGTACTCCATCTTACGCCATTTTGTTGTGAGTGACGTCATCTGCCGACTCGCAAAAACAGCAAGACACTCGCCAGTATTTGGGCGACTGTTGAGCAATTTTAAAATTGTAGCCGCTGGTGTCTCAACATTCTCGAATCGCTGTTCGAACAGCTCCCTGAATTGTTTCCACGTAATCCCTGGATAGTAGATCTGCGACAACCATTGCGATGAACTTCCTTCTAGAGACTTCGAGAACGCCAAAATTAATGCGCTGCCTTGTAGCGGAATGTCATTGAGGATTATTTCCATTGTAGCACACCACTGCAAAGCGTCGGCGCCAGCCGCTTCTGAATTAAATTTTGGCAGCGTCAATCCGCCATTTTGTAGTGGCTCGCGTGGTGACGCTTGCAAAGATTTTGCCAATTCCAAAAAGGTGCGATTTTGTTGTTCTAGTAGAACACGAAATTGCTCCTCAAAAGTGGTTGGTCGAGAGTTTGATCCCACTTCTGATATCGGCGAGTAGTTGCTGTTTTGCCGCTCAGCATGCTCATCTGTATTTCCCTCCATTCTCTCTTACAAAAAGGTGCAGCGAGTCTCAGCGTGTTCTCTCTTTCAATTCTACTCTCACACTGAGCCACACTCGACGTCAGTATATACTGTCGTCGCACTCTTTTAATGTTATCGATATCAATAAGCAAATGTATTACGCAACCCTGATCAATTCTTATTAACACTACGCGCGTAATTCAAAATATTCCCACTAACTAATAATCTCTCCGACATATACATATAAATATATTTATATATATACATATATATGCAACTATTCCGTTTATAGGCAGACTTGCTCTCAGCTGTTCACGCAATTACAGAGCCACAGCTGTTACGGTTGCGCACTTGTCACTTGCACGAACTTGCTCGCATGTTTTTTCTGTAACTCTGACCATATCGACATACATATGCCTTCTCTATAAGTCTATATGTGTGCGCATGATTTATAGCACCTATATTTCACTCCCACTCCTGGTCCGACGTTACAGATTCCATATACCATATATACAAACACACACACATGTATCCATACATATGTACATATGCCATTCTCCGACTAAAAGTTAATAAATAAAAGGACAGTATTCTCTGTGTCGATTAAATTCATTAAATTCTTTTCCGTAAGTCTTTCTCAAAGCTTTAAATCCGTTTGAGTGTTGATTTGTTATTGATATATGTGCTAATTGTGTCAGCTGTTTGTGCTACCGGCTGCTCGTATGTACATATGCACATACGCAGCCAACAACAACACAAACCACATATCCACGAGCAGAGCACATTTCAACACATTCACGATATTCTCCGAACACATTAGAGCACATAACACTAAAAATTAAGCGCAGAATTAATAAACACGTTTGTTTTTGGTTCCTAGCTTTAGCCATCGTGCTTGCACGTCACAAACTATCGATAATTGTTCCGACACTCAATTCAGGGGTGGAACGCTTTTGTTTGTGACGTCATTGCTCCAGCAGGTACACTTTGAGAACAAATAAAAATAATAAAAAACAAGTAAGAAAACTCTAGTCGGAGGTGCCCGACTAGGAGATACCCTAAGCCCCGTCCGATTTGCATTGTTTAATACGCTATATAGCTTGCATATAATATTAAATTTTCCAAAATTAAATTAGAATTTTGAAATTTTATTCAACTAAAACTTATGTATACAAAAAATAAATAAATAATTAAATAAATAAACAAATTATAAAAAACAAAAGAAGATAAACAAAAATCACCGCACCTGAACTCGAATCTACATATGTAACATTAAAGCGCGTCATCTCCACTAGCACGACCACCTCATGTTTATAGATTTAAAAAAAAAGTTAAAAAAGTTACGTTGTCGTCACCGAGTTTCGAACTCGGGACCTCTCGTTCACGCGCTTCGCGTCTACCCACTACACCACACCAGTATTGCGGCGCTTGTTGGCAAAACGCAAAGTAGTACTACAAGGCGATATGTGACAAATACAAAACTAAAGAAGCTAAAGAAGCAGATCAATCGCAATTGTGATTCTTAGAATATGCTGAAATGCGCGCATATGTATGTATGAGTTGTGTACATAAAAAAACGGTGGTCTGTTTGAATGTATGCGTGTAAAGGGCGATATATGACAAATACAAAACTACAGAAGCGGATGAAAATGCACAGAAGCGACTGTGCACATGCATAAGCAGACGCGCTTGCACGCTTCAATGTATGTGCTGCTTGCCACGTGCGTGTGATAATTGGCTAAACGTTTTGTTTAATAAATCGGAACTGACTTTACGGAATTTGATGAAACTTTCGGCATATGATACTATTGAATTTTTTAAAAATGCTAATTTATACTTTGTGGGGTCTGACACGCCTCCTTCTGCCTGTTACATACATTTAACAAAAACCATTATACCCTGATTTCCCATTTTCAATGGGCTCAGGGTATAAAAAACAAACAGTTTTTTTCGACTTTCTTTATAAATATACCTAAATAAAAAATATATAAATATTTTCGTTTTCTTCAACCATTTTATTGTTGTTTAAATTTTTGTATAGATACATATTTTTTATTTTCACTTTCAGTTTTTTTTTTTTTTATTCTCTATTATTGTTTTAATTTTTTTATCTGTATCTCTTCGCTTCCAAAACGCAGTTTATCTATATTTGTGCTCTGTTCGGTTGACAAATCCTGCCATTTCGTCAAATTCTTTACTCTCCGAGTAATCGTCTGTCCCTAACGCAAACCTTTCCGACAGCTAACTTCTAGTTAGTCTCCATGTCGGATCGTTCTAGCCGATCGCAACTGAGCACCTCCTTCACGTTTGATCAATCGCACTTCCTCTGCGTCTCCCATTCCGTCCGGGAAACAGCAGACTTCCAGCACACTCAAGCGTAGTCCGGTGGTAACTCGATCCGCTCCAAAGTCCACCATTCCGTTGACTAAAATGTCGCTGTCCGAGTTCATTTCTGCTGCGGAAAGGCTCATTAAATTTGAGGCTCGCATCGACCAGACCAGAGAGACTGGTGCGACCCCTGCAGATCAGCTTCAGGCCTTAGAGATCCGACGGGATCGAGACAAGGTTCTGTGGGAAAAAGCCGAGCTGCAATATGAAGCGTGTTCCAAAGCGCTTAGTCAGGGGGCAGGCAGTGGAGAAGTTGAGGCCATGGAAGCCAAATTCGACCACTGTTATACAGTCTATGAGCGGAGTGCCGCCCAATTGAGCAAGCAAATTGCCGCCGTATCCGCACCGAGTGCACCGCCCGCTCCTGTGTCCGCTATTGTTTCTTCGAGCGGCTGTCGCCTTCCTCCCATCGACACAGAAGTGTTCCACGGCGATTACTTGCGCTGGCCAACGTTTCGCGACCTCTTCACAGCCATATATATTGACAATCCCCGGCTGACTGCGGTGGAAAAACTCTTTCACCTTAATTCCAAAACCGCAGGCGATGCAAATGCTATAGTCGCAGTGTCCTCTCACTAACGACGGCTTTGCATCGGCCTGGGGCGCCTTGTGCGACCGGTTCGAGAACAAGCGGCTGCTAGTCAACAGCCAGCTTAAAATCCTTCTCAGCCTAACCAAGGTCCCCAAAGAATCAGGCGCGGCTCTCAGAGAGTTGCATGGCACCATGAGCCGATGTGTCACTGCGATCGAGCATGCTCAAATCTCCACGGAGAATTGGGACTGTATCCTTGTGTCCCTGTGCACTTCCAAATTGCCAGACCACACTCGATCTCTCTGGGAGCATTCTCTGACAAATAAGTCAGAAATCCCAGCTTGGCAGGACGTGAGTCGTTTTCTCAGCGAGCGTGCGCGAGCACTCGAAGCTATAGAAACTGACAGGTCCAGTTCTGCCGCGCCAACACCTGCCCCGAGGTCCGCGAACCCTGCCCCTTCCAAACGGCTGAACTCTTTTGAAGCCCACGTCTTCACTGAGAGCAAGAAATGCGATTTGTGTTCGAAGGAGAACCACCCAGTCCGACTCTGCCCTCGCTTCCTCCAAATGGCTATTCAACAGCGAGAGGCCTACATTAAGCAGAAGAAGCTGTGTCTGAACTGCTTCGCACGCGGTCATGTGCTGCACGGCTGCACCAGCGCGCACAGCTGCCAGAGATGCAGCGGTCGGCATAACACCCTGCTCCATAAAGAGCAGGAATCCCAACATGGCGCTGCATCCGCGGCTGCCGTACCCCTTCATTCGCCCAGAGACGTCGCCCATGTTCAGACGTATTTCTCGGCTAATACACAAGGTATCCTCCTCGGTACGGCAATGATCCATGTATGCCATCTCGGGGCTACATATCCTGCCCGGGCGCTGATTGATTCGGGATCTGAGGCGACTTTTATTTCTGAGCGTCTGTTCCGCCTCATTAAACTGCCCTTCCGACCTGTTCAGACACGAGTGTCAGGCTTAAGCAAAGCTGTGACAGCCCGATCGTAAAAGCTTTGCGATTTCCATATCGGAACTCCACTGAAGCCGAGACTGCGTATTGAAGCTTCTGCTCTCGTCCTTCCCAGTCTTGCTGGCAATCTTCCCTCATATCAAATTCCCCAAGACTTGCTGAACCGGCTTCTGGACATCCAATTAGCAGACCCTTCGTTCTTCAAGAGCTCCCCGATCGACGTGCTTATCGGTGCGGATATCCTTCCGTCTATCGTTCAGGGGGGCTTCCGTTGTGGCTCACTGCTCGGGCAAGAGACAATCTTCGGGTGGATACTTACGGGCCCAATCTTGCAAAACGCGGGGAAGACTGTCTCATCCTTCACGACTCGAGTTTCCTATTCAGAGGAGGTGAAGCATGACCAGCTTCTCTTCAAGTTTTGGGAGGTGGAGGGTATTCCGAAGAAAGTCAGAGAACCAGACCCTGTTTGCGAGGACAACTTCGTACAAACAACAAGGAGAGAGAAATTTGGCACATATGTAGTAACGCTCCCTTTTAAAGATCCCGACCACGTTGACTTGGGCCATTCGAGGTCTATCGCTCTCGGTCAATTCCTCAAGAACGAGAGTAGGTTAGCAAAAAATCCACCGCTCAAAGCTGAATATGACTCCATACTCAAAGAATATCTTAACTTGGGTCATATGAAGCCAGTCCCCACTCAAAGCAGTGCTGCCAACACTTTCTATTTGCCGCATCATGCTGTTCTGAAGCCCGATAGCACTTCGACAAAAATGAGAGTCGTATTCAACGCATCCTGCCCCTCCTCAAATGGGAAAAAACCTGAATGATATCCTTCACCCAGGTCCTATTCTTCAATCTGACCTCACGATGCAAATCCTGCGATGGCGTTTCTATCGATACGTCGTTAATGCCGACATTGAGAAAATGTACAGGCTAATTCGTGTTGATTCCCAACACACTCTGTTCCAACGCATCCTATTCCGCACGTCAAACGGCGACATAGGTGACTTCGAGCTGAACACTGTCACGTTTGGGGTGAACTGTGCTCCGTTTCTGGCTCTCAGCTCGCCCTGGACGTGAAGCCTCGCTATCCGCTCGCCAGTAAGGTCATAGCCGAGGACATGTACGTTGACGACATATTGACCGGGACACACTCCAAAGACGCGGCAATCGCAACCATCGCAGAGCTGATACCAGCGCTGAACAGTGCAGGCTTTCCATTAAGGAAATGGACTTCTAACTCCCAGGATTGTCTGAAGGCCATTCCCAAGCAGCATCGGCTGCCCGAAGACTTCTTAGAGATCGAAGAAACCAGCACAGCGAAGACCTTGGGTATCCGATGGCAAGCTCAGTCCGATGAGTTCTTCTTCATGCCGTCCGACATCCCACTCCAGGCTTCGTATACAAAGCGAATTGTGCTTTCCCAGATCTCGAAGCTATTTGATCCTGCCGGGTGGCTGGCTCCGTTCGTGATCCGCGCCAAGATCTTCATGCAAGAGATTTGGCTGCGGGAGTTGGACTGCCTCTGCCTACCGACCTCCATAATAAATGGCAAGACTTCCTACTGAGCTATCCTGCTCTACGGGACGTACGTGTACACCGATGGGTGCATTTTCAGCCTCAGGTCAAAGTTCAGTATCACGGTTTCTGTGATACATCCGAACGAGCCTACGGAGCGGCAATCCATCTGCGCGTCGAGCAGGGCAGTCAGACATTCGTGAACCTGCTCACGTCCAAGACAAAGGTCGCTCCAGTTAAATCCATATCCATACCCCGCTTAGAGCTGTGCGGAGCAGCACTTCTAGCCGAGCTTTGTTCGACTATGTTACCAGCATTCCCAGCTGTCAATTTCCAGTCCTTTTACTGGACTGACTCCACCATTGTTCTGGCCTGGCTGAATAAGCTGCCATGCAAGTGGACAACCTTTGTCGCCAACCACCGATCCCGGTAACTGGTTTCATGTCCGATCCGAGTACAATCCGGCAGACTTAACTAGCAGAGGAGTATCGCAACGAGAACTGCGCTCGAGTGCCTTATGGTTTCACGGTCCAGATTGGCTCCGACTCCCGCAAGAACAGTAGCCCACCGCGCCCCTTACCATTCGTGAGACCACTCTGTAGCAACGAGCGGCTAAATGTCTCTTGGCCAAGCGACCTCCCCGGTCCGATTTTGTAAGCAGGTTCTCGGAACTCAACAGGGGTCTTCGTGTCACCGGTTGGATTATCCGTTTTATTAACCGGTGCAGGAAGTCCGTCCCTCCTCCATCGCACGATCTCAGCGCTGAGGAGCTGAACAACGTTCAGCACCGTTTCATCAAGCTGTGCCAACAGAATGAGTATGAGAGCGAAATCGACTGCTTACATAAAAACCAGAAACTCCCTGCCTCGAGCCCTGTGTGCAGCCTCAATCCGTTCCTGGATAGTAAGGGAATCCTGAGAGCATGCGGGCGCGTTCAAGCTTCTGAGTCCTTAGGCTATGATGAACGCCATCCCATCCTCCTCCCCTACTCGGGCGCCTTTACCCAATTACTGTTCCGCTTCATTCATCACATCTCCTTGCACGGCGGAAACCAGTTGATGGTGAGACTCATCCGCTCTAGATTTTGGATTCCCAAGCTGAAAGTACTGGTCAAGTCCGTAATCCACGCATGTAAGACATGTGCTATTTACCGCAAGCGTCTTCAAACACAATTGATGGGCGACTTGCCGAAAGATCGAGTGACCTTCTCAAGGCCATTCACCTTCACAGGTGTGGACTTTGCCGGCCCTTTCGACGTGAAGAACTATACGGGACGCGCGTGCTTAATCACGAAGGGATACGTCTGCGTCTTCGTATGCTTCAGTACAAAGGCGGTCCACCTTGAAGCCACATCCGACTTGACCACGGAGAAATTCCTTGCGGCATTCTCGCGGCTGGTCGCTCGGCGTGGATGTCCTCATAAGCTGTATTCTGACAACGGAAAAACGTTTGTCGGAGCAGCCAAGACTCTGTCCCGAGAGTTCTTGGAGACCGTCAGATCGAAGGTTCTTGACATACATAGCCATCAAGGTCTATCCTGGCACTTTAATCCACCAAGTGCTCCACACATGGGTGGCTTGTGGGAAGTCGGCGTTAAAAGTTTTAAAGCCCTCTTCTACAAATCTACATCCATGGCAAAATACACCTTCGAAGAGCTCTCCACCCTCCTCGCTTAAATCGAAGCATGCCTTAACTCCAGGCCAATCGCTCCCATGTCAAAGGATGTGACCGACCTTCTCGCTCTGACTCCGGGCCACTTTCTAGTCGGTGGGCCTCTCTTGTCCATAGCTGAGCCCGAACTGACGGCCAATACGATGTGCATCCTAAATCGCTGGCAGCGACTGAAGGCTCTTAACCAGCAATTCTGTTGTCGTTGGAAAGAAGAGTACCTAAAGGAGCTGCAAAAACGCAACAAGTGGCAGTTCCCGCAGGCCGACGTGAAGGTCGGTGACATGGTCGTGGTCAAGGACGAGAACACCGCAACGAACGAATGGCGGTTTGCTCGAGTCCACGCCACGCACCAGGGAGAAGACGGGAGAGTCCGAGTGGCCGACGTGCTCCCCACACGTTTCTCTTCTTTCCAGTTTTTGATGTCATCCCCTCAAGTCCGGCGTTGGTTCATTCCGGTGCCGCGTGTGCAGAGGTATCCACGCTCTGCGCAAATGCCAGCCGTTTTCTGGGGCTTCCCGCAGAAAAGCGGTTGCGCGCGGTTCTAGCCAACCGCTACTGCGCGAACTGCTTGGCACACCAGCATTCTGGGCAATCTTGCCGCAGCAACAAAGGCTGCAAGACGTGTTGCCACAACCACCACACGCTCCTGCACCTCCCGGGATCGCGCCGGAAGCGACGAGGCCCTACAAGTCGTCCCACTCCAGATCCTACACAGGCGCCCACTCCTCCGCTGACAACGCTGATGCAGCACAAGATGGTCAGCATTCTCCCATCGTGCTCTAAACGACGACCAAGGATTTCGAAGTCAAGGCGCTGATTGACCGTTTAGTCCCACCAGTCGGATCAACGCTTTCTTGCCAAAGACATTGGGTCTTTCCGTCACAAACGTGGGTCCAGGGCAAGTCTGCACGAGTCTCATTCGGTCGAAGACCTCGCGCTTCGAATTTTACGCGTTGTTCCAACTGGACCCCCAGCTGAACGCTCGGACGCCAATCCGGGCCATCGAGCGGGAAGCTGGGCCTCTAGGGATCATGCTCACCGACAGCACCTGGTCACGTCCCGGATCGGTTTCAATTGTGCTGGGGGCTGACGTGTATCCTCACGTCATCCTTCCGGGGATCGTTCCCAGCACCGACGGCCTTCCAATGGGTCCTCTCGGGCGCCTGCTCATAGACCCAGCCCAGGTCTTGCAATCATTGCAAGGGGGGAAAATGTTTATGTCAGATTCCATTAAACAGAACCGCTCCTCCCTCCACATCCCCATGCTATGTTATTAACAGCTCTGTTAATAGCATAAGCTCAAACTATAGCTCTCCTGCTGGTTCTCTGAAGTTTTTCTGTGTACTTTCCTCCTCTCTTCCTTCTTCTTTACTTCACTCTATCGTCGATTCCTACTTGTACGCACGTTGACTGTGCACTTTCTCAACTTGAAATAAAAGAAAATTTAAACCAACAAAAGAAAAAAAGTGTTCATACTTACCACGACGCCCCCCTACAAACACCCAGAATTGTTCTACGATTAATTAATGAAGGAAGATTAATAAGAAGCAGCCTACTCAGGTAAGATGGTAAGCTAAGATTACGATCCCAGTTTAAATCACGCAACGCAAAAATAAGAAACTGTTTCTGGACCGATTCGATACGATCCTGATACAGTTTATGCTGTGGAGACCAAATAATTGAACAATATTCTAAAATAGGTCGAACCAGCGAAGTATATAATAGTTTTGTGATAAAGGGATCTTTAAACTCCTTTGACCAGCGTTTAATAAAACCAAGAGCACCTTTAGCTTCATTTACTATAGTAGAAACATGAAGATTGAAAGAAAATTTTGTGTCAAAAATAACACCCAGATCTTTGACAGTCAAAATTCGTTGCAAGGAAATGTTGTTAATAGTGTAATTAACAATATGTGGGATGGTACGACTGAAGGTCATTGTCATACACTTAGAGCAATTTAAATACAACTGATTAGTCACACACCAACGCTGAAAGGAATTAAGATCATCTTGTAGGAGAAGATGGTCAAGTAAGTTGGAGTATGAAAGACAGAGCTTTACATCGTCTGCATACATAAAAATTTTGGAGTGAACAATACAGCTAGGAAGATCATTGATAAAGAGGGTAAAAAGCAGCGGTCCTAAATGAGTGCCCTGAAGTACACCTGATGAAACAGAGATAAGCTTCGAAATTGATGTCCGCAACAATACCCTTTGAGCCCTACCTTTCAACTAGTATGAAATCCATGACACAAGTTTAGGGTGAAATCCTAAATGATCAAGTTTGCAAATTAAGATATTATGATTAACTGAATCAAATGCTTTGCTGAAATAAGTATAAATAACATCAGTTTGCATTTTTATTTAAAAAGCTATCGTTAATTAGAGAAGAAAATTCTAATAAATTAGTTGAAGTTGATCGATTCTGGAAAAAAACCATGAGATGGCGAAATAATCGATTTACAAAAGTGTTGTAAGTTTGATGTTAAAATTTTTTCAAATAATTTTGGGATAACAGACAGTTTAGCTATGCCTCTATAATTTGAAATGTCAGACCTTCCACCTTTTTTATGTAATGGAATAATAAATGATTCTTTCCAAATAGATGGAAAAACAGAAGTCTCCAGAGACAAATTGAATAGTTTTAATAATGGTAACTGTAACGAAGCACTGCATTCCTTTATAACACAACTTGGAATTTTATCAGCATTAGGAGAAAAAGATGATTTCAATGTCCGAATGGCTGAAACCAGAGACACAAGGGAAACACTTGGAACATTGATAATATTCGTTGCAGGACTTTCAAAATGAGTACGACGGGGCGTGGGAGACATCGGAAGAATAAGTGGATTGAAAAAATTTTGCAAAAAGATCTGAGGAATCTTGATCATTACAAGTTTTTTCTTCTCCAAAGAAAAACATGGAAGGTAAATTGTATAATTTACGCTTCGAGTTTACAAATGAATAAAATTACTTCGGATCACGATCGAATTTCCTTTTGCAACGTAAAAGGTAATTCTCTTAACACCTAGCATTTAAAAGATTAAAATTTGACTTGGCTATTGAGTATTTAGACCAGTCAACGATTGAACCAGACTTTTTAAAATTCTTAAAACATTTGGTTTTAATGTTTCTAAAATTAGAAAGAGTCTGAGTAAACCAGGGGGCTTATTAGAAGCAGGCCTAGAGTGGTACGAAACGACACAGACATCAAAAATAGTGTTAGGTATATTAAAGTCACCTAGCACTATAATAAGTCACATGTTCAAAAATTTCTTTAATACAAGTTATATGTTGTGCATAGACTTGTACATCAGAAGAGGGAGGAACATATGAGCAAGTGACATATATGCAAAGAGATCGGAGAGTTATTTTAACCCCAATAATCTCAGCATCATGAAGTGCTTTGAAACTTACTGATTCGGAGAGGATATCGGCCTTAACAGCTATTAAGACACCCCCTCCTCTGCGAATCAATCGATCACATCTATAAATAGTGAAGTTATTAGAGAGAATCTCACTATTATAAATTTAAGGACTAAGCCACGTTTCAGTGTACATAATGACATCATATTGAAAACTGAAACTGCTCAAAAATAAACCATTAAGTTTGAAATTTAGGCCTCGAACGTTTTGATATCCCAAAGACAGATTAGGTGAAGAATTTATACTATTTAGTTTTTTGATACAATATTAGCTGAAGATTGTACCAAAGTAGGGTTCAATGATACTGGAGGTAATCGGCTTCGATTCTTAGGCTTGAATTCATGTACAACTATATGCGGTGGCCAAAACTTGGCATCACATATAGTTGTGAAGTCCTCAACCGGCACACTGATTTTAAACGAAGCAATTTCACGTGGTGTTGCGAAATTAAACTTCGAGAAACATTTTCTGCAGACTTACTAGCGATAAACGCTGATATTGCTTCGCACGTCGTGTCAAATGAAAGCCTGGATAAAAAAACCTGCTATCGAGGAGACACTACTGATAAAGTGGGCACCATGGGTTTAGAGGTCGCTAACAGATTGTTATTCACTGTTTGGACAACAACCGGGGACGCTCTTTTATAGTGGGACTTTGATTAGGCTCGACAGTTTTATTAGAAGTACCAGTAGCACCAGGTGGTGTAGACAAGTCTACAGAAGGTGGATTGGAAATTGAGTCTGGATTAGGTGAAGTACGAGCTAAAGAATTTGGAGACAACATTGGTACAGAAGCTGGTACCAATAATGATGTAGTCTCCATTAGATTGTGTGGAGGTATGTGTTTTAATATTTCTTCACCAGCTTCTATTATCACTAGAAAGCTGTTTTGAAATATTACACAGTTTTAAAAATTGAACTCTCACCGAATTATACATCTTGAAAAAATTAATTTGTTTTTCCAAGCAACTCGGGCAAGACCAACGTAAACCACCGCAACCAATTTTGGTAGTGGACATGATTTTGTCATAGTCACGCCCAGTGAGGCCAGCACATTTAGTGTGCATCAAGTTCTCACACAACCAGCAATTAACAAATTGTGCTTGTGCAGAGTCAACAACCTGCCTAAAAGAACATGATTTCTTACAGCATGTCATATTGGCAATTGGGGTTAAACAAAATTGAAGCGAGAAAAAAAACAAAAAGCGAAAGAATGCAAAACTAAAAGAGATAAGAACGCGTTGAGAGCACTAAAAACAAACAACAACAAAAAGAGCGGCAATACTAATAAGAATCGCGCACTAATAAGAATACCGTGCACAAAACAAACTAATGAGAGCAAATTCAGACACAAGTGTGTATGCAAGCAAAATGTAACATACAACAAGTGAGAGCAGATGAAACAGAAAGCCGGCAAACAGCGACGCAAAACAAAAACGATAATAGAAATCAAAATCGCCGATGCACCAAAACCGAAAATGAAAATCGGTAATAACTGAAGCACAAAGCACAGCGGATCAAACCTTGCATAGCAATGTAATGATAGTTATCCAAAGTTAACCGAACGCGATGGTGTGACAATTATAGTGAAATAATAAGTGATAATTTAATTAAAACTCAAGAGCATAAAAAAATACGTGTCAACACTCTCAACTGAGAACTCTCTGACTCTATATGACCTAGGCTATACGAAAAAATTTTCATTTTAGCAGATAAATTATTTGCAGAACTTAAACATTAAATGGAATTACATATATTCTTAATATTTCTTTGAAATGACGTTTGTCGTCTTAGCAATTCTTATTAAGCTTATTTATATAGGTGGCACAGACATAAGAATTTTTCAGCTGGGCGTTACAAATTTTGTTGCCAATTTACCACGCCCCCAGTAGGCGTAGACATATCATATTTTTCAAGTTCCTAGAAGGAGTAACGTAATTGTAAAACTTGGATGCTTACACTCCAAAAATGTGAATGTTACAGGGTATTTTTCGATATACCCCGCCCCCAAAGGGGCGTAAGATTTATTTTTGGGAAATCAATAGGGGAGGCCCCTAGTAACACAAACATCCAATTTGGAAGCGTCTAGCTCTAAAACTGTAGGAGCTATAAGGTTTTGTGATTTGTCACGCCATATATTTTTGAACTTGGGTTGCTTATCCGAGTATATATATAAAATTCAAGTCTCTAGCATCAATAGTGCTCAAAATATAGGTGAACTTGTAAAATCAATATATATTCAGATCCGATTTGCCACGCCCCCAGTGGGCGTAGACATCAAATCTTTTTATGAATCTTTATAGAATCGTAGCGTTAAGTTGCGTGCCAAATTTCAGCATTCTAGTTTTAAAACTGTAGAAGATACAGTTTTCCCGATTTGCCACGCCCCCAATGGGCGTGGATATATCCGCCATATCTTTTTGAACTTGGGTGGTCAACGCAAGTGTACATTCCAAACTGCAACTCTTTAGGTCTTCAACTAATATGATTTCTTGACTATGGGCCCAAGCATTTTCCGATTTGCCACGCCTCTAGTGGGCATATCGGGAAAATCTTGACACTTTATAATTCGAGGGTATACACGAGTATATGTTCAAAATTTCAATTCTCTAGCTTCAATGGCGTAGAAAAATATTGCATTCATACGGACAGACGGACGGACAGCAAGACGGACATTGCACAAAATCTCTTTGGGAAACGAGTATAACAAGAGTGCTCTAGTCGAGACTGCTCGAAGAGCCAAATATGGTGCTCACTTGAACAGCCAAATATCAAACATTCTATGCTTTTTTATGCATACATACAAACAACACATACACACCACATGTGCATGCACGCATTAGCGCGCTCTCTGCCAACTGCGCAGTTGACACAGCGAGTGCGCTTGGGCAGCATTGTGGCCATTACTATGGGAAGTTAATTGCTAAATAACTTTTCTTAGTAATGGATTAACTTCATCAAACTTTCAACTGGGGGGGCTACGCACTATCCATATGACAGCCGAAAACGCGCATCTGCAATTGACTTCGCTGTCTATGGCAGTATGATTGGTGCTCACTTGAACATACAATCTAAAACGGACCTGGACTCTGACCATCCCCCAACTACAGATTAAACTGCACATAGGTTACCATTGTCGTACTCCTGTGGGTCCAACAAATGGTCCAGATTTAAAATCTTACCGTCCCATCATTCGCCAAAGCGGTTCCAACTCACAAATTTGGATTCAGGCGCAAGCATGAAACCGAACAGCAACTAGCCCGGGTGACACAGTTCATGCTTCGCGCCTACGAAAATAAGCAGCACTGCTTGGGAATTTTTATTGACATTGCAGAAGCGTTTGATAAAGTATAGCATCATGGCTTGCTATATAAAATGAGTAAGCTGGTGCCATTAAGGCTCCTCAACATATTGGAGAGCTATATCAGTGAAAGGAAATTCACGGTCAACTGCAACGGCACCAAATCCAGGCTGGGGGCAGAGTAACTGCTGGCGTCCCCCAGGGAAGTGTATGGGGCCCACATTATATACAATTTTTTCCTCAGATATGCCCCTACCGCAGCAGCGCCAACTACAACAACATATACTGTTGTCAATTTTTGCTGATGACACAGTCATAATTTACGCGGCTAACCATGCTAGTGAGGCTATCTATTGCAACCAAATCTATTTGCATCGATTCGACGAATGGGCACAAAAATGGGCTATAAGCCTAATGTGGATAAGATAGGCCATGTCTTATTCACATTGAGGAATGTGCAAATCAGAGAAATTCAAAGAATCCCGAGAGTCTTCGACCACCTGGCCTAATTACCTAATTGCACACAAAACAACTCATACATATTTGGGTGTAGTACTTGACAGAAAAATTAACATGAATCATCATGTTAGCCTACTGAGAAAGAAGATTAGGACGAGGGCGACTCAGCTTGAATGGTTACTGGGACAAAACAGTCGGCTGCCAAGAAGATGCAAAGCCGTGCTAATCAAACAGCTGAATATGCCAATCTGGCATATCTAGCAATATGCGCTACCAGTGTGGGGAGCGCTCACTACACAATCGCAAGTTCTCCGTATCCAGAGAATGCAGAAGAAAATGGCCAGGAAATCTCTGAGTGGATCCTGGCCTACTCGGAACGAGACATTTTGAGTCAGATATGAACTTAAAACAGACAAAGAGATGTTCGAGCTTGCGAGGAGTCGATTCCCCAACTCCTTGTCCAGCCGCAGCAACGAAGCCAATACGAGCCACAACTACTAAACAGGCCACGCTATATGGCGCAGCTGCAGAGCCACATACGCCCGTTGCAAACACGAAGTGCACAAACGGCACGCAACAGTCGGCAAGCTGTTCAGGCGAATCTCTGCCAACGCTGCTGCAACTCGAAGCTGAGGTGTTGGAGAAACAAGAAATTCCCCGACAGGCTGAGCTCACAGCGGAAAGATTGAAAGAGCGACTATACAGACCAACGCCAAGCAGGCTCTGTAAAACCTTACACTAGAGCTTTTATAGTGGAAAAAATACAAGGGCAGCCATAAACAAGTAAGAAAACTCTAGTCGGAGGTGCCCGACTAGGAGATACCCTGAGCCCCGTCCGATTTGCATTGTTTAATATAGCTTGCATATAACATTAAATTTTCCAAAATTAAATTATTTTTAATTTAATTTTGAAATTTTATTCAACTAGAATGTATGTAAATCAAAAATAAATAAATAATTAAATAAACAAACAAATTATCAAAAAAAAAGAAGAAGAAAAACAAACATCACCGCACCTGGACTCTATTCTATTTACTACATACATATGTAACGTTAAAGAGCGTCATCTCAACTAGCACGACCACCTCATGTTTATAGATTTAAAAAAATTAAAAAAGTTACACGCTGTCGTCACCGAGTTCGAACTCGCGACCTTTCGTTCATGTGCTTTGCGCCTACCCGCTACGCCACACCGGTACTGCGTCGCTTGTTGGCAAAACGTAAAGTAGTACTACAAGGCGATATGTGACAAATACAAAACTAAAGAAGCTAAAGAAGCAGATCAATCGCAATTGTGATTCTTAGAATATGCTGAAATGCGCGTATATGAATGTATGTGTATGTGTACATACAAAAACGGTGGTCTGTTTCAATGTATGCGTGTAAAGGGCGATATATGACAAATACAAAACTACAGAAGCGGCTGAAAATGCTCAGAAGCGGCTGTGCACTATGCATAAGCAGACGCGCTTGCACGAGTTATGCCATTAGCATCACTTCCCAAAGTGTCAACTGACACCATAACAGCAGCGGCACTTCCAATAGCAATAGTTGATACGAAAGGCTTGCAATCTTCCTTAATGTAGCCAAGACCAGAAGTGTCATATAATTGGGGACACTTTTGTAAACATAAATAAGCATCGCAGCCCAGCTGCATAAGATAAACACTTTTGTAAACATAAATGAGCTTCGCAGCTCAGCCGCATAAGATAAGCAAACTTTAACCCAGCATACCCAATATTGTAAACACAAACAATCATAGCCAGAAAATGGTATAAGAATCCTCTTAGAATTGAGTAAGAGAACAGTTGTATTATTGATTTCAAATAAAGAACATGTACTGAACTGTATAAAGGGAATACATAATTGGCGCAGCCGGTAAACGGAGTAACATAATTCGAAACGTTTTTGTGAAATCTTATAAAAGTGAACAAAAATAATAATCGAAGTTACAAAATCCAAAACGTTTTTGTGAAATCTTATAAAAGTGAACAAAAACAAGAAACGGAGTAACGAAATTCAAAAATTTTTGTGAAATCTTATAAAAGTGAACAAAAATAAGAAACGGAGTAACGAAATTCGAAAATTTTTTGTGAAATCTTATAAAAGTAAACAAAAATAATAATCGGTGTTACAAAATTCGAAAAAAAAAAGGTTTTGTGAAATCTTATAAAGTGAACAAAACTAAAAAGAATTAACTATTAACAACAATAACAAATAATAATTGTGGAAACTTTCCAAGCAAACGAAACAATTAATCAAATTAATTCGAAAGAAGTGAATAATACAATTCAATAAAATTGAAAATCAACAACAAATATTTGAAATGCAGCAATGCATTCAATTATTAACGAATGTAATCATCGCAAGAGAAGGTGAAGGAAGAAACCCTATTACAAATCAAAGAAACTACATCGAGAAGGAAACGAGATACCTACCAACATTCAATGGGCAGGATGGAACTTTACATGGATTCGTGTCTGCAGTGGACCAGATCATGGAGGAGTACGATGACAACGACCAGGTCTTCACTGTTATTTTCAACACCAAAATACAAGGTCAGGCTAGAACTATGCTTAATATTAACCCACCAGCAAATTGGACGGAATGTAAACATCGTTTGAGACATCATTATAGACCAAGAACGGATCAGATGGGATTAACTAGGAAAATCAATAACTTAAGAGTAACAAGTGTAAGAGACCTTGATAACAAAATAAGAACAATCGTTGAGAAAATTACTGATTTTTCGGTCTTTGAAAATAATAGTAGATTAGTTGACATTTTTTTAATTTATAAGGATACCTTAGCTATTAAAGTGGCTTAATGCCTTTATTGCTAAAAAATTACTTTAATTTAGATCACTTCTCAGGTCCAAGGGGTGTGATCTTTTCAGTCTTCTGTTGATGGTGTTGGTAGCTAAATTGGCTGCAAGCTGGTTTGGGTGGGCGGATATTCTATCCGCGTACCTAGTGCTGTGTCGGCCAATGAGTTCAGCAATTGTCGGCATCTTGAGGTCGGTGTGCAGTGTTTCGTTTCTGACGTACCATTCGGCTCCGGTCCATGTCCTTAGTGCTTTGTTTTGTGTGGTTTGAACTTTGTTGATGTGAGTTCTTGCAGCAGACCCCCATAAAGGCATTGCATAGGTGAAGACAGGTGCCACTATTGCGTTGTATATATGCCTCTTACTGCGTAGTGACAGAGGGCTATCGCTCCTTAGCATCCAGTCAAGTTTTTTTAATTTAAACTTGCACTTTTTGACTGTCTCACTTATGTGCGGGCCATAGGTCAGTCTCTTATCCAGAGTGACTCCCAGGTACTTCACCTTGTTTGCTCGTGGTATTGGAGCTCCTAGAGTCACTTCGGGGCAGACTCCCCTTCTAGTTGCAAATGTGATGTGCGTGGACTTCTGGGCGTTAATTCCGATGCTCCAGCGAGTTAGCCACCGATTGAGATCCTGCAAGTAAACTTGCATTTGACTAGAGGCTACTTCGGGCGATTTATTGCGACTCAGTATGGCGGTATCGTCTGCGTACGTCGCTATAAGCATATCGCTGTTACTTGGGGGCAACGGCATATCAGCGGTGTAGAGTGTGTATAATGTTGGGCCAAGCACACTACCTTAAGGCACGCCTGCTCTGACTGGTCGACTCGACGATTTTGTCTGTCCTCTTAGCCAAATTGATGCTCTGGTATGGTCTTTCTTTGACTCAGCTCGTTAAGCACTCTTCGCAGCAGTATTTTTTCGAATATTTTGGAGAGTACCGGTAGTAAGCTGATGGGTCTGTAAGAAGCAATTTCCTTTTCGGGTTTTCCAGGTTTCGGGATCATGATTATCTCAGCTCGTTTCCAGCAGGACGGAAAGTGCTGAATGCGAAGGATGGCGTTGCATAGTACTACGAAGTAGTCTATAGTTGATTCAGGGAGTGCCCTGAGAACTTTGCCATCGATTCGGTCATGTCCCGGCGCCTTTTTAGCTTTTACAGCTTTCATCAGCTTGACAACCTCTGCCTTTGTGCATGCTTCGATGGGGATACCTTCTGGGATAGGAGAGTTCGCAGTTCTTCTGATGCTCTCAAGGTCAGATATCTCGGTTGTTCGCAGCGGCGAGAATTGCTCATAGAGGTGATCAGCAAAGGCTTCGGTCTGCGCTTCATCTCCGGTGAGCCACTCACCCATAGCGCTCAGGATGGGGTGACGCCGTAAGGACTGCCTTTTGATGTTTCGCGTGTACCGCCATAGCTGAAATTCTGCCCCAGCTGGAGTATCTGCTCGTTCAAGAGCCTCTCTAATGCGCGTACATTGCATCTGGGCCAGGGCAACTTTGAGCTGTCTGGTGGCTTCGTTGTATCTGCTTTTGTCGCTGGCTGCGCGTGTTCTGATCCAACGGCTCCTTGTCCATCGTTTGTATTCGAGCAGATTTTGAACATGCGGGGTGAGAGGAATGCTGTAGTGCGAGTAGTTCTGGTTATGAGCAGCCGGTGCAGCTAGCAGCGCTGCCTCTGTTATGGCATCTTACATTCTATTTGCTGCATACTCTATGTCATCTGCAGTGTGGAGTTCTATGTCCGGGTGCAGTGAGGAGTGTAGAGTGAGCTTGAAGATTGCTAGATCCGACCCTGCGGAGAGAAGGCGTTGTCTGATCGGAAAAGGTTGTGGGTGAGCGTGGACGGTAACTATCAGCGGAAGATGATCCGAGGATAGATCGAGACATTCTTCTATGCTCAAGAGTCTGGCACCGATTCCTTTGTAGATAGCAAAATCGATTGCAGAGGGATAGTGTCCGTTTATTGGGTAGCGTGTGGGGGCTCCCGTGGCCAAGATGGAGTATTGTGCACTTTGAATTGCGTCGAATATTACCTCACCACGTTGGTTCGCTCTGCTGCTACCCCAAAATGGATGCCAACCATTCCAGTCGCCTCCAATTAGGGTTTTTTGTTTTCTTTGGCTGATGAGCTGTGCGATGTCTTGCACGCGAAGATCTGCGTTTGGCGGGCAATATATCGATGCGAGTTCAATTTCGCCAATTGATGTGGGAAGGCTTATGGCAGAGAGTTGAAGTGTGGCGTTGGAGAATTGAATCGATGGTGTGTGTGCCAGAGTTGAGCGGATAAGCAGCGAGGATCCTCCAAAACTGTTTGCTCCACCACCATGAGCATGATAGTGTTCGAATCCGAAGATTTTTAGCGTGGATCATTCACGTGTTTCTGCAATTAGCATAACATCGATATTTTTCCGTGAGAAGAAGACGGCTAATTCTTGAGCTTTGCTGCTCAAGCCATTAGCGTTCCATATGCCCACGCGAAGAGCCATTATTTGGAGCTGAGGTTTGCGATGAGAGCCATAAGGCTGGTCATAACGTTTGCTTGCTGGGCTTGCTGCTCTCGCATTGCTTTGATTTCAGCATTAATAATATCAAATTGTCGCTGCTGTTGTTGAAGAAGCTCAATAATGCTTGTATCAGGCTTGTAAGATGCTGGCTGGGCTTTTTCTCCTCTAGTAGCTTGGGCATATGATAGTCCACTAGTGGGCAATTCAGTGGGCAATGTTAGATGGCCTTTGTCAGCCCAGCGCGGGACAGCATTGAAGGCTTGTGTCGGGTTCCGTTTTTGCGCTGGAGCCTGTGCCTTTAGGAGTCGCTTGTAAACATGGCAACCCCTGTAATTCGCCGGGTGCTCTTCTTCACAGTGAGCACTGATTGGAGGTTGGTCCCTTGCTCGGAGGCAATCCTTAGAAGAATGCTTTCCGGCGCATCGCACACATCTGGGAGCCTTGTGGCAGTAGCGCTGTGTGTGCCCAAATTCCTGGCAACGGTGACATTGCGTGAGATCGTTGAATTTCCTCGGTAGCTCCACCGTGCATCTTTGACGAGCAATAATGCGAAGGTCGTGGACTTGCTTGTTGTTTGTGGCCTGCGCCAGATCAACAAAAAATATGTTTAAGGGCGTTTTATCGATCCGGCTGAGCGGGTTGAATATGTTGACAACTGTATGCCCCTTTAAACCAATATCTGACTTTATCTGGTCCACGTCCGTGCTTGAGTGCAGAGCTTTCATGCAGACTCGGTAGGGCTTATCCTCCTTCAGCTGGTAACAATGGAACTGCAATCCAAGCTTTGAAAGGTGCTTTATCACCGCACGGTAGTCATCGCTGCAGCTTGTAAGGACTCCAATATTATTCCTTTTTGGCTTGATGACATACGATTTGGGATCGATGACTTCGTCAATGACTTGTTGTAGTTTAACAACTGATCTAATGTCCGGGCACCAAATAGGGGGCGGTCGAGCTTTGGGTTTTTCGGCTGGCTGCTGCTCATCCGCTTTTGCGGCTACTACCATTTCGCAGTCTTCTTCGTCCTCTTGATCAAGAAGTGCAAATTTGTTTTGTCTTTCTGCCGCAGCGGTGCTCGGTTGATTGAGCACGGAAGATTTTTTTCTAGCTATTTCAGGGGAGCTTAGCTGCTTGCGTTTTATGCTTGATGTCTTCGGACCTTGGATGGATGCCACATCAATGTTCTTCAGAGACGAGTCGTTGCTTTTAGCAAGTAATTCAGCCATTCGTGCATCGAGTCTGCTCTGCATTGCTGCCTTAATCCTTTCGGATTCTGCTGTTAGACTGTCAGTGGACATTGCTCTTTTATATTACTTCGCCCTAGAAGTATGCTTTATTTCTTGGATGATGACGTTTCCGTAGACACAAACCAGTTGAGCTTTCTTACAAATGCCCAAATGATTTGCACTGCAGATTTTTCTTTTTTTTGTTTTGTTTGGAAAAAACCAAAACAAAATACGCGCGCACGTGCGCTGAGAAAAATTTGTTTTTCTCTATAGCGTATTTTCTTTGAAATTCTGCAGTACCCTATGAAAGTATGATGTGCGGCGTCCACGCACCAATTGACTGTGCCGTTTCCAGATAATTCTGGTGGCGGCGTTCAGGTAAATAATTACTTTTCCGGGAGTACTAGAGAAACGCGACTGCACCAGTGTGTCCCTAAATGACACTTTTGAGTGGATTATTAATTCAAAGAGTTAAAGAATTAGCATGTGGTCCGATGGCAATTGCCTTAATGAACAAAACAACTTTAACAGATTTAAGAAATGCACTTTCTAATTTCGTTGGTCTAAATTTTGGAAATTTGAATCAAAAATTATTAATAAAAAATGACAATAATTATCCATTAAAATATAATAACAGACAATTCAACCAGAACTCAAGACAAGACACAGACAACAGAAATTACAACGAAAATAATCAAACATATAATAATTATCAAAGACAAGACCGGCAACAGAATAGCCAAATAGTTAGAAATAATCAATAACAAAGTCAGAACGTAAGACAAAATGAGAATTTTAACAGACAATACAGTCAGAACATAAGACAACCCCAAAATTTTAACAGACAACAACAAAGCCATAACATAAGACAAAATCAATATTTTAATAGACAAATAAATCAGAATATTCGAATAATTATCAGCAACCAGAACCAGAAGCAATGAGTGTAGACAATTTAAATGATGAAGAAGCAAATAATAATTCAAATTACGAAAATAAACTACCAACTAGCCTCGGAAAAAAGAAAAGTTTTTATTAGGGGAACTATAGAGGGGGATACTTTTCTAATTTTAGTAGATACTGGATCTACTATAAGTATATTGAACACTAAAAATATACGTAAATCAAAACATAAAATAATCGGAAAATTTTCAAAAGCTATTTACACTATTAATGGAAATATAAAAAATGACAGTTATTTAGTTAAAACAAAAGTACAAAGCGAATTCAAATATGCAGATTGTGCAAGAATAAGATGGGTAGCTATGTCCTTGGAAAAATCATATGATTTTCTATTGGGCATGGATTTTATCCAAAGAAATAAGAAAACAAATAATAGAAATGGAAAAAAGTGGAATAATAAGAAAAAGTAAAAGTAAATATAGCTCTCCTATATGTGTAGTTAAGAAAAAAATGGATAATTCAGGAATTCAAAAATATCGTATCTGTGTAGATTATAGAAGATTAAACCAAGTAACCGTTTCAGATAAGTATCCAATACCTATTATGGACGCTGTATTAGATAAACTTGGTAAAGCCCAATATTTTACTACACTTGATTTAGCGAAAGACTATCATCAAATATTAGGAAGAAGGGTTCAGACCAAATCCAAGAAAAATAGAAGCAATAAAAGAAATTCCATTACCAAAAACGGAAAAACAATTAAAAGGATTTTTAGGCATGACAGGATTCTATAGAAAATTTATTAAAGACTATTCCAAAATAGCTTACCCAATGATAAGATATTTACAAAAAGGGGTATCAATTAATACAAATGATCCACAATTTATAGATGTATTTGAAAATCTTAAAGCGCTCATAAGTTCACACCCAATATTAAAATATCCAGAATTTGACAAACCATTTACAATTACTACAGATGCCAGTGATTTTGCCATAGGTGCAGTTTTATCTCAACAGGGACAACCAATTGGTTATGTTTCAAGAACACTTAATAAACATGAGAAAAATTATAGTACAATTGATAAAGAATTTTTGTCTATTATACATGCAGTAAATTATTTTAAACACTATTTGATTGGAAATAAATTTCAAATTATAACAGATCATGCTCCTATAAAATACTTAAATTCAAAATTCAAAGGAAAAGAGATGACAGCTAGACATCAAAGATGGATTTTAAAGCTACAGGAATTTGATTATGATATTATATATTTAAAAGGTAAAGACAATAAAGTAGCAAATTTTTTAAGCAGACAGGAGACAGCACAATTAATCAATACAGAAAATAAAGAATCAAATTTTGATATAACAAATACACAACATTCAGCAGATGAAGAGCAATTGACTCATTTTTATATAAAAAATGATATTGTTAATAAATATAAAATTCAGATAATAATTACCTACTCAGCAACAGATAATATTCATATATACCATGGAAGAAAAATAATTGAAGTAAATCCAGCAGATACAGAAAATGAGATTGAAATAAAATTACAAAATAATATAGAGAAAGGAACAGTAGGAATTTTTTCAGAAGTACCAGACTCAGAATATCATAAAATACAATGTATATTAATCAACATTTTTTCTCACTCAAAAAATATAAAATTTTTTAAATGTACAAAAAGAGCACAAGAAATTTCAACAGAGGAAGAATTACATAAACAAATTTCAATTTACCATTCAAAAGATTCATTACACAGCGGTATAAGCGAAACATTCAATTCCCTAAAAGACAAAATCTATTTTCCAAAGTTAAGGGAACATATTCAATTAATAATAACAAATTGCAGAAAATGCAAAGAAATTAAGTATGATAGGAAACCAATAAAACCAAACTTTCAATTTACAGAAACACCAGATACAAAAAACCAAATTATACATTTAGACATATTTCACATAAAACACAAATCGTTTGTTACAATCATAGATAAACTTACAAAATTTGCAATTGCTTATAATATTATAGATAGAAATTGGCGAACAAAGATGCAAATTATGATAGAACATTTTGCAAAATTTAATAAACCACAGAAAATAATAATGGATAATGAGTTTAGATCAGAACATATAATAAAGTTTTTAAACAATGAAAATATTTCAATACATTATACTAAACCCAATTCACATACAGGAAACGCTGATATTGAAAGATTACATTCTACACTAATTGAGATAATAACAGGAATAGATAATAATGAACTATCTTAGCTTACAATAAACGTTATCATTCAATAATAAAATGTACACCAAATTATGCTAAAGACACAGAAGATGCACATAAATTAAAAATGACTATCGAGGAACGTAAGAAAATGATTATAAACAAAAGAAATGATACAAGAGAAGAATACAATGAACAAAGACATGATGGTCCAATTAAAAACTATAAAAGAGTCAGACATAAGGATGAGCCTAATTTTAGATATGCAGAGTTAAAAAACATTCATCTAAGTAACCTTAAAAGACCGTTAAAACAGGAAATTAACAATCCCAACGAAAATAACCCAAATTGATAGCAGATTTGACAAAGATTTTTTTCTTTCTTTATTTCCCAGATATTAATCATGTTAGCCATCATTATAACCAGGTTCAATACAGTACAGACAAGATTACAAATGGAACCGATATTAGTAAGTGCGGGTTATGCACCCATACAGATTCATCAAACCGAAATAGTAAACGAAACAATAATTATATTACATATCATTAACATTAACCCACTTCAAAGTATTATAAAACAGATAGAAACAAACATAAGAACAGCTAATATTACAGACAGTGAGGAATTATTCGCAGAAATCAGATTAATAAAGGCAAAGATTAAATCCATTACACCTTTTAGCAGAAATAAAAGAGGACTTATAAATATAGCAGGAACATCATATAAATGGTTGTTTGGACTAATGGACGACGAAGACAGGACGGATATATTAGAACATCTTGATATAATTGACCAAAATAACCATAACACAATAAATAATTTGAACCAACAAATAATAATAAACTCACATTTCAACGACACAATTCATAGTTTAGCAGAAACAATTAAGCATGACCGAATAATTATTAACGAAACACTTACAAGCATAAATGATCAAAATAAAAGAATTTTAATGAAAATCCTATACAATGACAAAATGCAGAAATTAAAAAATATTGAGTACAAAGTAAATTACATTCAAGAAAATATAGCCTCTGCAAAGAATAATATAATTTTACCAGAAATTTTATCAGAAGAAGAAATAAACAAATTTGATATTGATTTTTATAAATTAAAATTAATTCGTATGGGTATTTTAAAATACAAAAATAATTGCATAATTATAGCAATAAAAATTCCGAAAAATTATATTATATATTATATTATATGTTAAGTTACTGATCCCAATGCCTAACACAGATTATATACAAATCGACCAAGAAAATTTATTAATTATAGAAATTAATAATAAGACATTGGAATATAAACCAAACACAATATTAAAGGAACTTAAACTAAGTAAAAGTTGCACTACTACCAATAGTTGTAAATTTATATTTAATAACATCACAAGTATTGAAGAAATAGATGACGACACAATAATAATAAAAAATGCCAGAAAAGAAAAACTACATCAAAACTGTGACAAAAGAAATATTATATTAAATGGAAATAACCTCATACAATTTGGAAATTGTAAAATACAAATTTTAAAAGAAACATTTTCTAACGAAAAAATAGAATTTTATGAAAAAATTTTTTATCCCACAGAATTATTAAATCAAACCTACAAAAACACTATTAATTTTGATCATCTAACAATAAAAACTTTGAAAATTTAAAAGAAATCACAGAATTGAAATATGAAAAAAAAGTAACAAATAGTATTATGTTAATATTTTTAATCATTTTTATATTTTTTATCATTTATATATACTTACGTTGCAAAAGGCAAAATATTAACATTAATTTAAAAAGAATTCAGGAGAATTCATACTCTAAGAGGGGAGGAGTTATGCCATTAGCATCACTTCCCAAAGTGTCAACTGACACCATAACAGCAGCGGCACTTCCAATAGCAATAGTTGATACGAAAGGCTTGCAATCTTCCTTAATGTAGCCAAGACCAGAAGTGTCATATAATTGGAGACACTTTTGTAAACATAAATAAGCATCGCAGCCCAGCTGCATAAGATAAACACTTTTGTAAACATAAATGAGCTTCGCAGCTCAGCCGCATAAGATAAGCAAACTTTAACCCAGCATACCCAATATTGTAAACACAAACAATCATAGCCAGAAAATGGTATAAGAATCCTCTTAGAATTGAGTAAGAGAACAGTTGTATTATTGATTTCAAATAAAGAACATGTATTGAACTGTATAAAGGGAATACATAATTCACGCTTCAATGTATGTATGTATATGTGTAAATGTTTTTTGCTGAGCGTCGCTGCTTGCCACGTGCGTGTGATAATTGGCTAAACGTTTTGTTTAATAAATCGGGACTGACTTAACGGAATTTGATGAAACTTTCGGCATATGATTCTATTGAATTTTTTACATTTTATAAAAATGATAATTTATTTATATGGTTACATTTGGAACAGACTCTCAATGGGTCGAGTATGGCGAGGGGGGGGGGGTGTAATTAGTAAAAAGAGCCGGTATACAAAAAATAAAAAAATAGAAATTGCATAAAATTCACATTAATCTATATGCAAAATTTGAGGGGTCTAGCTCTAAAGGTGTGGGAGATATAATTTTATAACCTGTTTTCGATAAGGTTTAAAATCGATAACAAAACAACCAAAATAGATATCGTTTTTTGGTAACAAACTTGACCTGCGCGTGCTATCCACGGACCCAACAAAAAAAAATTTAAGTCTCTAGCTTGTCTAGATGCTTCAATCGACGCGACAGACGGACAGGGCTAAATCGACTCAGCTCGTCGCCCTGATCAAGAATATATATACTTTGTGGTGTCTGACACGCCTCCTTCTGCCTGTTACATACATCTAACAAAACCATTATACCCTGATTTCCCATTTTTAATGGGCTCAGGGTATAAAAAAATAATAATATCCAACTATGACGAAAAACAAGATGACGACTCACCATTAAGATTAGGTCCGGATCCAGAAGCGTAAGCCGTACGTACGTATGCCGGCCCCACAATCGGCTTCAGTTCGTTTGCTTTATATTTTCAGGCATGGCTACGCACAAGAATGCCAAACATCACCTGCGGATGCTTGATGTGGCCCTGACATACCCAATCGATCAGCCTCCACTGTCTACGACCGCCAGAGGTGACGATGATGACGACTTCAGCGGCAACTACAATGACGACACCTCAAAAAAGGAAGAGAAGAGACAGAATTAGAAGGCGCATTACAACTGCATAGTGCAAGTGAGCCAGTACACTCACTAGGCCTGTCCTAGCGTAGACGGCGGTTTAAGCGTTCCCGCAACTTAATCTGGAGGATGCTCCTGACCCAGGTTTTCTAGCTGCACCATGCATAAGCGGCGCAAGCTCAAGGGCGATAATCAGCACGGCTCCGTGTCGGCATGCACTCTGACTGTACAACACCTGGGTTGTATATGAGACATGCGGCATAGAGTGCGCACACGGTATGACGACGACAATTCTACAGAGTTTTCTAATAAACAATTTCATTTCACGTACATAGTCTCATGTATGTGTACTGCCTGCCCAGATGAGCTGCCACCCACATGTCCAAAGCTGATGAATGCCGAACCGCGATGATGCTTCAAAAGCTGCAAAATAAGTTACATTAAAATTAAAACTAACTAACTCCGATTTGTAACTTACGCACATGTTATTGTTTACTGATTGACCCAGTTATGGCCACACCACTAACCATACAACACATAGACTGGAAATCGGTACAAATACGAAGTTGTCTGGGTCCCAGACAACTTCGTATTTGCTCGGCTTGGTTACTGTAGGTCCCGAAAAAAACAGCGCGCAGCAGAATCATTCTGCTTCAAGACATCGGCCGAACAACAGCGGACAAAAATTTAAATTTTCTGTCATGAGATTCCATTTCTTTGCTGCTGAGTGAAGAGTATGCCGAATTCTTGAAAGCGTTTGCCATGCTCATGCAAAATGTTCGCTTTTTCATGCTTTTTTTTACGAAAGGTAAGAAAGCGTTGATGCGCTGAACAATATGATTTCACGACAATCATGCACACATTCTTACAGTTCCTTAGTACATATGTGTTTATTCATGTGCCTGTATGTGAAACTTGCTGCCTGTAGAATTTACAGTTGCTAGATCTTGTGGCCTGAGTATGGGATGGCTGAGGAAGTTTTGTATGTGTGCATGTGTGTGCATAATATGTTCGCAAAAGCAGCAGCTCCCGAAAATTGTAAAATTTGTTCTTCAACAGCTCGCATTTCTTCCCTACTGAGCAGTTATACCACATAGATAAATGGGTTTACCATGGCTCATGCAAAATGTTGACACTCTTGCTGCCTGTGGAACATTTGTATGCGAATATGTGTTTTCATAGTACATGAGCATTGGCGTGCGCCTACCACGGGCTTTTAATTGCGTGAATGATTTTGCATTAGAATTGCGCATACAAATGTTCCATTGAAAATGGGAAATCAGGGTATAATGGTTATGTGAAAATGTATGTAACAGGCAGAAGGAGGCGTGCCACACCCCATAAAGTATATATATTCTTGATCAGCGCGACAAGACGAGTCGATATAGCCCTGTCCGTCTGTCCGTCCGTCCGTCCGTCCGTCCATCAGTCTGTCCGTCCGTGTGAACGCTGAGATATTTTTAAGTACGCAACGTAGAGGTTGAAATTTTACATGAATACTCGATAATGCCATACGCTGCACAAGTTTATTAAATTTTTCCGATAACTCATTCCATTTCGATTTTTTGAGCATTTATCGATAATTATAATGTGTTTTTAAGACTTGGTTTGTACATCTTTTGAGCTAGAGACTTCAAATTTGCAGTGTAGTTGCGTGTAATGAATACGGAGATTACGTATTCTTTAGATTTTGGATGCCACGCCCCCCAATAGCCCCCTATTTGTAAAAAGCGCAAATCAATTACAAGAGACTTTTGCTTTAGCACATACACACATATGGATGCCATTAATAAGTTGTGAAAGTTTGATGCAGTTAGTCCATCGCTAAGAAAAGTTATTAAACAATTAAGTTTCCATAGTAATGCCCACATTGCAGCCCAAGCGCAGTCGCTGCGTCAACTGCGCAGATGGCAGAGCGCGCGCTTATGCGTGCGTGCATATGTGTGTGTATGTGTTGTTTATATGTATAACAAAAGCGTAGAATGATTTGATATTTGGCTCTTCACAGGGCTCAGGGTATCCCCTAGTCGAGCAGTCTCGACTTGAGCACTCTTACTTGTTCTTTTTTCCGTTAATAAATAGGAAGTGGCTTTGCTAGTGAAATCCAAATACGGCGGCAGTGACTTTTGTTTTTCTTATCTTTATATTGTTAATTTAATTATTTTTTTAATTATATCATTATTTTTGATTGACATACAAATCTCCTAGTCAGGGACCCCCGACTAGAGCTTTCTAATTTATACATTATACTTATACATTAAGTATAACATAATGCAAGACTTTCGCAAGCGTTTCGCACATGGGCAGATAAATGCATATACATATGCACATGTAAGCAAGTGAATGTAAGTGTAAGTAACGTGACCATCATCACAACAAATTCAAATTCAATTCTTGTGCGCTGCTGTTCGTGCCTACATACATATGTACATATATAAACGCGTCATTAAAATGTTCCATTTTCTAATCGCCCAGCGAGTTTCGGTGGCCGAAGTCTAGCATAGAACTGACTTGCGTCGCACACTTATTCTTTTGTGCCTACCATCGAACCACGCTCGGCGACAACTTCACGACGCTTTCTCCTTCTCGGTACTTTCCAAAACTACAAAATGCCATCAGCCAATCGCATCTCAAATAAAAGCTGCTGCAATTTTCACATTATGATGAAATAACATTGTTGAGGAACCATTTGTCATTATTTAGCACATTTTTCATTATTTAGCATATTTTGGATTTTTTTAGTATATATGCAACTTTAATTGTTATCGGCGAATGAACAGCTGTATCGAGATCAATTATCGGTTAAGTCGATACAACTATGTTAGTATTGAGTGAGCAAACGAACGGACAAGTTTAGTGTAACAGCAATTGGCTGATATAGTTCAAATAAAATAAAGATATGTTTAATTATTCATCATAAAATTTAGTCCTTCGAGCCGGAGCCGTTGGGCATTGCTACTGAATACTCACTTTAGATTTTAGAACAGCGCGCACTATTGGAAAGGTGCCGTGTTTTGTCTGGTCGTGTTTTGCTGCTGGAGACGCAGCATTTACACATTATTGGAATTACGTATTGATATTTGGCATCATACGTAATTCCAGTACTATTGGGAAAGTGCTACTGGCTACTTTGAACAACAACTTGAATTGACTGCGGGCAACGCAGCAAACTGCAATGGAAAATCTACTTACTTTACTGGCAGCCAGAAGTAGATTAAAGGCAACGATTACACGTATTTCTGTATACGCGGAGCTCCCGCCTGATGACTGCACATTCTACGATATTGATACCAAATTGGACAAGCTGGTTCAGGTTTGGGAACAATTTGTCAATCTTGGCGACGATATGTGGATCCAGCAAGTGACAACGATGCATACGAGGAGCGTGTTGATCGAGCTTGTGCCCTTCTTAAGGCACTACACGCTGAGTACAAACCCCGCAAACTGAAAGAGGCCAATACTACATCTAATGTGCTCGGGGAAGGGGATGAATCGACCATCCAATGTATTTTACAACAAATGCAGCAGTCTTAAACGCAAATTCAGCAACAATCTCAGATGCAAATACAACAAATGCAGCAGACGTAAATGGAGACTATGGAGCGCATAGTGCAACGACTGCTACCGCAGCAGGTGGATAACGAGTCAACGTCAGGCTTCCAGCAAGTCGCAGGACCATCAACGAAGGATTGGGAACTGCCGAGGATTCATATCGCACCATTCGATGGAGACTATAAGGAATGGCACGCGTTTAAGGGTCTATTTGACAGTGCCGTTCACAGCAAGACAACGTTGACAAACATTCAGAAGTATCATCACTTAAAGTCTTGCTTAAAGGGAGAAGCTGCAAAACTTATCCAGCATCTGCCCTTAGCCGATGCCAACTATGAAATAGCTTGGAATTCATTAGTTGAGCGTTACGAGAAGCCTCGCTATTTGGTCAACTTGTTGTTGGATACATTTACTGGATTGCCCAAGGTTGCAGATCACAACCCAGCAGCGCTTCGATCGTTAACAAACGAAGCTGGTACTGTAATTCGGGATTAGACGCTTCTGGACAAACGGATCGAGATTGTTGGCTGATTTACTTACTCATCGCAAAGGTTGATGACACCTCACGTCGTGAATGGTATGAGAAGAGTCAAGACATGGCTAATCCGTCGATAACGCAGTTGCTCAAGTTCCTGGATTCACGTTGTGATCGGCTGGAGCTTAGCCAATCTGCAACTCAGACAAGCAGCAAGCCTAGACAGGACAGAGGTATATGATATAAGATATAAGATATAAGATATAAGATATAAGATATAAGATATAAGATATAAGATATAAGATATAAGATATAAGATATAAGATATAAGATATAAGATATAAGATATAAGATATAAGATATAAGATATAAGATATAAGATATAAGATATAAGATATAAGATATAAGATATAAGATATAAGATATAAGATATAAGATATAAGATATAAGATATAAGATATAAGATATAAGATATAAGATATAAGATATAAGATATAAGATATAAGATATAAGATATAAGATATAAGATATAAGATATAAGATATAAGATATAAGATATAAGATATAAGATATAAGATATAAGATATAAGATATAAGATATAAGATATAAGATATAAGATATAAGATATAGATATGATATAAGATATAAGATATAAGATATAAGATATAAGATATAAGATATAAGATATAAGATATAAGATATAAGATATAGATATAGATATAAGATATAAGATATAAGATATAAGATATAAGATATAAGATATAAGATATAAGATATAAGATATAAGATATAAGATATAAGATATAAGATATAAGATATAAGATATAAGATATAAGATATAAGATATAAGATATAAGATATAAGATATAAGATATAAGATATAAGATATAAGATATAAGATATAAGATATAAGATATAAGATATAAGATATAAGATATAAGATATAAGATATAAGATATAAGATATAAGATATAAGATATAAGATATAAGATATAAGATATAAGATATAAGATATAAGATATAAGATATAAGATATAAGATATAAGATATAAGATATAAGATATAAGATATAAGATATAAGATATAAGATATAAGATATAAGATATAAGATATAAGATATAAGATATAAGATATAAGATATAAGATATAAGATATAAGATATAAGATATAAGATATAAGATATAAGATATAAGATATAAGATATAAGATATAAGATATAAGATATAAGATATAAGATATAAGATATAAGATATAAGATATAAGATATAAGATATAAGATATAAGATATAAGATATAAGATATAAGATATAAGATATAAGATATAAGATATAAGATATAAGATATAAGATATAAGATATAAGATATAAGATATAAGATATAAGATATAAGATATAAGATATAAGATATAAGATATAAGATATAAGATATAAGATATAAGATATAAGATATAAGATATAAGATATAAGATATAAGATATAAGATATAAGATATAAGATATAAGATATAAGATATAAGATATAAGATATAAGATATAAGATATAAGATATAAGATATAAGATATAAGATATAAGATATAAGATATAAGATATAAGATATAAGATATAAGATATAAGATATAAGATATAAGATATAAGATATAAGATATAAGATATAAGATATAAGATATAAGATATAAGATATAAGATATAAGATATAAGATATAAGATATAAGATATAAGATATAAGATATAAGATATAAGATATAAGATATAAGATATAAGATATAAGATATAAGATATAAGATATAAGATATAAGATATAAGATATAAGATATAAGATATAAGATATAAGATATAAGATATAAGATATAAGATATAAGATATAAGATATAAGATATAAGATATAAGATATAAGATATAAGATATAAGATATAAGATATAAGATATAAGATATAAGATATAAGATATAAGATATAAGATATAAGATATAAGATATAAGATATAAGATATAAGATATAGATATGGATATAAGATATAAGATATAAGATATAAGATATAAGATATAAGATATAAGATATAAGATATAAGATATAAGATATAAGATATAAGATATAAGATATAAGATATAAGATATAAGATATAAGATATAAGATATAAGATATAAGATATAAGATATAAGATATAAGATATAAGATATAAGATATAAGATATAAGATATAAGATATAAGATATAAGATATAAGATATAAGATATAAGATATAAGATATAAGATATAAGATATAAGATATAAGATAAGATATAGATATAAGATATAAGATATAAGATATAAGATATAAGATATAAGATATAAGATATAAGATATAAGATATAAGATATAAGATATAAGATATAAGATATAAGATATAAGATATAAGATATAAGATATAAGATATAAGATATAAGATATAAGATATAAGATATAAGATATAAGATATAAGATATAAGATATAAGATATAAGATATAAGATATAAGATATAAGATATAAGATATAAGATATAAGATATAAGATATAAGATATAAGATATAAGATATAAGATATAAGATATAAGATATAAGATATAAGATATAAGATATAAGATATAAGATATAAGATATAAGATATAAGATATAAGATATAAGATATAAGATATAAGATATAAGATATAAGATATAGGATATAAGATATAAGATATAAGATATAAGATATAAGATATAAGATATAAGATATAAGATATAAGATATAAGATATAAGATATAAGATATAAGATATAAGATATAAGATATAAGATATAAGATATAAGATATAAGATATAAGATATAAGATATAAGATATAAGATATAAGATATAAGATATAAGATATAAGATATAAGATATAAGATATAAGATATAAGATATAAGATATAAGATATAAGATATAAGATATAAGATATAAGATATAAGATATAAGATATAAGATATAAGATATAAGATATAAGATATAAGATATAAGATATAAGATATAAGATATAAGATATAAGATATAAGATATAAGATATAAGATATAAGATATAAGATATAAGATATAAGATATAAGATATAAGATATAAGATATAAGATATAAGATATAAGATATAAGATATAAGATATAAGATATAAGATATAAGATATAAGATATAAGATATAAGATATAAGATATAAGATATAAGATATAAGATATAAGATATAAGATATAAGATATAAGATATAAGATATAAGATATAAGATATAAGATATAAGATATAAGATATAAGATATAAGATATAAGATATTAGATATAAGATATAAGATATAAGATATAAGATATAAGATATAAGATATAAGATATAAGATATAAGATATAAGATATAAGATATAAGATATAAGATATAAGATATAAGATATAAGATATAAGATATAAGATATAAGATATAAGATATAGGATATAAGATATAAGATATAAGATATAAGATATAAGATATAAGATATAAGATATAAGATATAAGATATAAGATATAAGATATAAGATATAAGATATAAGATATAAGATATAAGATATAAGATATAAGATATAAGATATAAGATATAGTATATAGTATATAAGATATAAGATATAGTATATAGTATATAAGATATAAGATATAAGATATAAGATATAAGATATAAGATATAAGATATAAGATATAGATATAAGATATAAGATATAAGATATAAGATATAAGATATAAGATATAAGATATAAGATATAAGATATAAGATATAAGATATAAGATATAAGATATAAGATATAAGATATAAGATATAAGATATAAGATATAAGATATAAGATATAAGATATAAGATATAAGATATAAGATATAAGATATAAGATATAAGATATAAGATATAAGATATAAGATATAAGATATAGATATAAGATAATAAGATATAGATATAGATATAAATAAAGGATATAAGATATAAGATATAAGATATAAGATATAAGATATAAGATATAAGATATAGATATAAGATATAAGATATAAGATATAAGATATAAGATATAAGATATAAGATATAAGATATAAGATATAAGATATAAGATATAAGATATAAGATATAAGATATAAGATATAGATATAAGATATAAGATATAAGATATAAGATATAAGATATAAGATATAAGATATAAGATATAAGATATAAGATATAAGATATAAGATATAAGATATAAGATATAAGATATAAGATATAAGATATAAGATATAAGATATAAGATATAAGATATAAGATATAAGATATAAGATATAAGATATAAGATATAAGATATAAGATATAAGATATAAGATATAAGATATAAGATATAAGATATAAGATATAAGATATAAGATATAAGATATAAGATATAAGATATAAGATATAAGATATAAGATATAAGATATAAGATATAAGATATAAGATATAAGATATAAGATATAAGATATAAGATATAAGATATAAGATATAAGATATAAGATATAAGATATAAGATATAAGATATAAGATATAAGATATAAGATATAAGATATAAGATATAAGATATAAGATATAAGATATAAGATATAAGATATAAGATATAAGATATAAGATATAAGATATAAGATATAAGATATAAGATATAAGATATAAGATATAAGATATAGATATAAGATATAAGATATAAGATATAAGATATAAGATATAAGATATAGATATAAGATATAGATATAAGATATAAGATATAAGATATAAGATATAAGATATAAGATATAAGATATAAGATATAGATATAAGATATAAGATATAGATATAAGATATAAGATATAAGATATAGATATAAGATATAAGATATAAGATATAAGATATAAGATATAAGATATAAGATATAAGATATAAGATATAGATATAAGATATAAGATATAAGATATAAGATATAAGATATAAGATATAAGATATAAGATATAGATATAAGATATAAGATATAGATAAGATATAAGATATAAGATATAAGATATAGATATAGATATAAGATATAAGATATAGATATAAGATATAGATATAAGATATAGATATAAGATATAGATATAGATATAGATATAGATATAGATATAGATATAAGATATAGATATAAGATATAAGATATAAGATATAGATATAAGATATAGATATAAGATATAAGATATAAGATATAGATATAAGATATAAGATATAGATATAGATATAGATATAAGATATAAGATATAGATATAAGATATAAGATATAGATATAGATATAGATATAAGATATAAGATATAAGATATAGATATAAGATATAAGATATAGATATAAGATATAAGATATAAGATATAAGATATAGATATAAGATATAAGATATAGATATAGATATAGATATAAGATATAGATATAAGATATAAGATATAGATATAGATATAGATATAAGATATAAGATATAAGAATAAGATATAAGATATAAGATATAAGATATAAGATATAAGATATAAGATATAAGATATAAGATATAAGATATAAGATATAAGATATAGATATAGATATAGATATAAGATATAGATATAGATATAAGATATAAGATATAAGATATAAGATATAAGATATAAGATATAGATATAAGATATAAGATATAAGATATAGATATAGATATAGATATAAGATATAGATATAGATATAAGATATAAGATATAAGATATAGATATAGATATAAGATATAAGATATAAGATATAAGATATAAGATATAAGATATAAGATATAAGATATAAGATATAAGATATAAGATATAAGATATAAGATATAAGATATAAGATATAAGATATAAGATATAAGATATAAGATATAAGATATAGATATAAGATATAAGATATAAGATATAAGATATAAGATATAAGATATAGATATAAGATATAAGATATAAGATATAGATATAAGATATAAGATATAGATATAGATATAAGATATAGATATAAGATATAGATATAAGATATAAGATATAGATATAAGATATAAGATATAAGATATAGATATAAGATATAAGATATAAGATATAAGATATAAGATATAAGATATAAGATATAAGATATAAGATATAAGATATAAGATATAAGATATAAGATATAAGATATAAGATATAAGATATAAGATATAAGATATAAGATATAAGATATAAGATATAAGATATAAGATATAGATATAAGATATAAGATATAGATATAAGATATAAGATATAAGATATAAGATATAGATATAAGATATAAGATATAAGATATAGATATAAGATATAAGATATAAGATATAAGATATAAGATATAAGATATAAGATATAAGATATAAGATATAAGATATAAGATATAGATATAAGATATAAGATATAAGATATAAGATATAAGATATAAGATATAAGATATAAGATATAAGATATAAGATATAAGATATAAGATATAAGATATAAGATATAAGATATAAGATATAAGATATAAGATATAAGATATAAGATATAAGATATAGGATATAAGATATAAGATATAAGATATAAGATATAAGATATAAGATAGATATAGATATAAGATATAAGATATAAGATATAAGATATAAGATATAAGATATAAGATATAAGATATAAGATATAAGATATAAGATATAAGATATAAGATATAGATATAGATATAAGATATAAGATATAAGATATAAGATATAAGATATAAGATATAAGATATAAGATATAAGATATAAGATATAAGATATAAGATATAAGATATAAGATATAAGATATAAGATATAAGATATAAGATATAAGATATAAGATATAAGATATAAGATATAAGATATAAGATATAAGATATAAGATATAAGATATAAGATATAAGATATAAGATATAATATAGATATAAGATATAAGATATAAGATATAAGATATAAGATATAAGATATAAGATATAAGATATAAGATATAAGATATAAGATATAAGATATAAGATATAAGATATAAGATATAAGATATAAGATATAAGATATAAGATATAAGATATAAGATATAAGATATAAGATATAAGATATAAGATATAAGATATAAGATATAAGATATAAGATATAAGATATAAGATATAAGATATAAGATATAAGATATAAGATATAAGATATAAGATATAAGATATAAGATATAAGATATAAGATATAAGATATAAGATATAAGATATAAGATATAAGATATAAGATATAAGATATAAGATATAAGATATAAGATATAAGATATAAGATATAAGATATAAGATATAAGATATAAGATATAAGATATAAGATATAAGATATAAGATATAAGATATAAGATATAAGATATAAGATATAAGATATAAGATATAAGATATAAGATATAAGATATAAGATATAAGATATAAGATATAAGATATAAGATATAAGATATAAGATATAAGATATAAGATATAAGATATAAGATATAAGATATAAGATATAAGATATAAGATATAAGATATAAGATATAAGATATAAGATATAAGATATAAGATATAAGATATAAGATATAAGATATAAGATATAAGATATAAGATATAAGATATAAGATATAAGATATAAGATATAAGATATAAGATATAAGATATAAGATATAAGATATAAGATATAAGATATAAGATATAAGATATAAGATATAAGATATAAGATATAAGATATAAGATATAAGATATAAGATATAAGATATAAGATATAAGATATAAGATATAAGATATAAGATATAAGATATAAGATATAAGATATAAGATATAAGATATAAGATATAAGATATAAGATATAAGATATAAGATATAAGATATAAGATATAAAATATAAGATATAAGATATAAGATATAAGATATAAGATATAAGATATAAGATATAAGATATAAGATATAAGATATAAGATATAAGATATAAGATATAAGATATAAGATATAAGATATAAGATATAAGATATAAGATATAAGATATAAGATATAAGATATAAGATATAAGATATAAGATATAAGATATAAGATATAAGATATAAGATATAAGATATAAGATATAAGATATAAGATATAAGATATAAGATATAAGATATAAGATATAAGATATAAGATATAAGATATAAGATATAAGATATAAGATATAAGATATAAGATATAAGATATAAGATATAAGATATAAGATATAAGATATAAGATATAAGATATAAGATATAAGATATAAGATATAAGATATAAGATATAAGATATAAGATATAAGATATAAGATATAAGATATAAGATATAAGATATAAGATATAAGATATAAGATATAAGATATAAGATATAAGATATAAGATATAAGATATAAGATATAAGATATAAGATATAAGATATAAGATATAAGATATAAGATATAAGATATAAATGTGACAAATACAAAACTAAAGAAGCTAAAGAAGCAGATCAATCTCAATTGTGATTCTTAGAAAATGCTGAAATGCGCGCATATGTACGTGTGAGTATGTGTACATACAAAAACGGTGGTCTGTTTGAATGTATGCGTATAAAGGCCGATATATGACAAATACAAATACAATTCAAACACAGATTTGGTTATTTTTGCACATTGTGCAGTCGCGTTTGCTCGTTTTAATATATGCATGTGAGAGTATATATAAATGTTTTTTGCTGCGCGTCGCTGCTTGCCACGTGCGTGTGATAATTGGCTAAACATTCTGTTTAATAAATCGGGACTGACTGACTGTTTAATAAATCGACCAACGCCAAGTAGGCTCTGTGAAACCCTAATCAATAGATATAGAGGGATGGAAAATACACTAGAGCTTTTATAGTGGAATACAAGGGCAGCCACTCGCCATCAAAAAAATAATTGACCCAGTTGTGGCCACTCTAAAAAGAAAAAAAAAAAATGGAGATGAGAACTTGCGTGGCTGCGATTCTGATAGCTCATCGAAACTATCGATACAAATGCCAGGGCTGCTAGACTATCAAATGGCGCTCAAATACGTTAGAGCACTAACCATACAACACATAGACTGGACATCGGAACAAAATTGCTCAGAGTTCGGAATTTGTATCGAGGCTCCCAGACAACTGAGTGAAGAGTTTGCCGAATTCTTGAAAGCGTTTGCCATGCTCATGTAAAATGTTCGCTTGAAAGCGTTGGTGCGCTTAACAATATGATTTCACGACAAGTATGCACACAGTACAGTACAGTACCTTACTACATATGTGTGTATTCATATGCCTATATGTGAAACGCTTTCAAGATACTCTTCATTCAGCAGCGAAGAAATGGAATCGCATGACAGCAAATTTTAATTTTTGTCCGCTGTTGTTCGGCCGATGTCTTGAAGCAGAATGATTCTACTTCGCGCTATTTTTTTTCGGAAGCCTCAGTAACAGAGCCGAGCAAATACGAAGTTGTCTGGGAGCCCCGATGCAAATTCCGAGCGCTAAGTAACATTGTTCCGATGTCCAGTCTATGTGTTGTATGGTTAGTGGTTACAGCAAACTGCTATTATTTAAATTTAAAAATGTTGCTATATAGATAAGTAATAAGTTTAATTGAAATATAAAAAAAAAAAAACAGGTAAGAACGTTGCCTTAGGGTGAAACCCAATGCGTGATACTCGTTTCCCATAGGGGCATCTGGTATATTAAATTTAATAATATATCTCAAATTTTACATTTATGTAGATTCATGTGAATTTTATGCATTTTCAATTTTTGCAAATATAACCATGTGAATGAATTAGCATTTTTATAAAATGTAAAAAATTCAATAGAATCATATGCTGAAAGTTTCATCAAGTTCCGTTAAGTCAGTTCCAATCTATTAAACAAAACGTTTGGCCAATTATCACCGCACGTGTTAAGCAGCGACAGCAAAATACATTTACATTTACACATGCATTGAAAACTGCGTTTGCTACGCATGGGCACAAATAAATTCAACGCCATTCATTCTAGCATATTTTTCAACCAAAATTGTTATTGAGTTGTGTTGTCATTTTCAGACGCGTCTTTAGTTTTGTATTTGTCAAATATCGCCCTTTACACGCATACATTCAAACAGACCAACGTTTTTGTAAGTACACATACACATACATTTATGGGCGCATTTCAGCAATTTCTAAGATTCACAATTGCGATTGATTTGTGTTAATATTGCGTTTGCATGAACAGCAGCTTTTATAGTTTTGTATTTGTCAAAATCGCCCTTGTAGTGAACTTGTTTCGGCTTTGCCAACAGGCAATGCAAAACTGATGTGGCGCAGCAGGTAGCTGCAAAGCGCGTAAGTAAAAGGGTCCGAGTTCGAGACGCGACGGCGACGGCATGAAAATATTTTTTTTTTTTTTTAATAAATAGGAAATGGCTTTGCTAGTTGAATCCAAATACAACGGCAGTGACTTTTGATTTTCTGTTCTCTAATTTGTTTATTTAATTATATCATTATTTTTGATTGACATACAAATCTCCTAGTCAGGGACCCCCGACTACAGCTTTATGACTTATACATTATACTTATACATTAAGAATAACATAATGCAAGACTTTCGCAAGCATTTCGCACATGGGCAGATAAATACATATACATATTTACATGTGAGCAAGCGAATGTAAGTGTAACGTGTACTGTAGTATGTTTCATATAATAATATATATACCAGACAACTAATACACTAAATGTACAAATAGTGACACTTTGTTGCTATGTACATATACAAGACGCGATCAAGTAAACATAATAACGCTTGAGACGAACGGCCAATTATATATATGAGCCGCTTATATGCAAGAGGCGTGAGAATAGCCGCGTCAGCACTTGACCGCCGTGCAAGCCAACGACCGCCGCTGGCATACTTTTATATATATGCTCACATATATATATATGCTCACGAGCAGAGGCTCATATTGCAAAACTAATGTAAGTTAACACAAACATAGCATAAGCATATTTCTCTCTCGCTTGCCGACGCTTGTGACATGGTGCTGACGAAACAGTATTAAATTCAGCGCCCTGACCACAGCGGACAGCAACAGTAATCTGACTCCTTTCATTTGTGTGCGTGTGTCAGCATTATTGTCGAGCAAATCGGCACGCCGATTCGCTGTCCCACACTTTAGTTTTAGTTCTGTTTTGTATTCACGAGAAAGCGTCACGATAAATTCATTACTCCGGCACCAGCCGTAAATTAAAAGTTCTTTTATTCTCTCAGCCTAAGCGAGAGTCAACTTGGAAAATAACTTATTTGGCGCCCAACGAAATAAAAGTACTCACGAGAACCCTCTCAATTAATAAGTGCATATGTTAAACACACTTAACAACCAAAACCAAAGTGCAACTTTAAAAATACATTGACAAGAAACATCTTACTTGTGGAAGTGAAGTGCACGTGCGAACTCAGCAAACTCCGCAAAAACAAGCAGTCGTAAAAAAAAAAGCTCTCAGCGAATAACCAACGAAATAAAAGTACTCACGAGAACCCTCTCAATTAATAAGTGCATATGTTAAACACACTTAACAACCAAAACCAAAGTGCAACTTTAAAAATAAATTGACAAGAAACATCTTACTTGTGGAAGTGAAGTGCACGTGCGAACTCAGCAAACTCCGCAAAGACAAGCAGTCGTAAAAAAAAAGCTCTCAGCGAATAACCAAAACTTTCACAAAGCTCAAGCAAGTGCATACACCAACGGTGCGAAACTAAAAATCAAAAAGCAAATTTCCGCACCAAAGTGCGAAAGCAAAAAACTCATTTTGTCACAGCACCGGACCGGTGTTGGCAGCGTTTGTCACGTAATCGGACCGATTACGGCAGCGTAGCAAATTAAAGCAAGCAATCCACTCAGAAGACTACGACGACGTCAGCAGAGAGCCAGAAACACCAGGAACAGTCAAGCGCCCCTTCAAATAAACATGTAAGTGGCATACTCAGTTAATTCACTCCAGACTAAAAAAAAAAAAAAAAAAATAGAAAATCTCTTTTTTTTTTTAATATTAACTCGACAAGCGTACTGTGTCCATTCTTTAACAAAGCATTTATCCGTGTTCAAAAAAAAAAAATAAATAAATAAATAAATAAACAAAAGTAAATGAAATACAAGCCGAATGTCGATTCGTGATTCTGTGTAAGTTGCTAACGAGTTTCGCAGGCCCGTATAGAGAAGTGAAAAGAGAGATTATTAGCGACGAAGAGTCCAGCCCTCTCCCATCTGACGATAACCTCGAAGATTTTGACAATAGCGTTGTAGGTTTTGCCCTCAACTTCCCCCTCAGCCAACCATGGACGCCGCAGGTGTCGATCGGATAGTGCAGGCAGCGTTGCTGGCCCAGAAGCAGGCGTTCGATGCGCAACTCGACGCTTTAAGACAGCAAGTTTCTACCTTGCGAGTCGCGGCCCCAAAAATTCAAGTATACCAAAGGATAGTGGTCGACCCCAGTCCAATGCCTAATCTCGCTAGACGTGGTAAAGTCAATGCCCGACTTCGACGGGGCTCAAGAAAACTATGTTGCCTGGCGGCAGTCAGCAACAGACGCTTACGAGCTATTTAGGTCCCACTCTACTAGCAGCGTTCATTACCAAGCTGTGACCATAATTAGAAATAAGATTAGGGGAAACGCAAGAGCCCTGCTTACGTCCCACAACACGGTTCTTAATTTTGACGCGATCATTGCCAGGCTGGATTGCACGTACGCGGACAAGACCTCACTAAGGCTCCTCCGCCAAAACCTGGAAATGGTCAGACAGGGCGATTCTTCTCTCATGCAGTACTACGACGACGTAGAACGCAAGCTAACGTTGGTAACCAACAAAATCATCATGACACACGAAGCCGCCATGGCGACCTTATTAAACAACGAGGTCAGGGCAGATGCACTTCACGCATTCATTTCGGGTTTAAAGAGATCCCTCAAGGCCATCGTCTTCCCAGCCCAACCCGGCGACTTGCCCGCCGCCTTGGCCCTAGCCCGAGAAGCCGAACCTAGCATTGAGCGCAGCAACTTCGCTGCGTCATACGCGAGGGTGATGGAAGAAAAAGCTCATTCGAATGAGCACAACAAAAGTCAAACCAGACAGGACAAACACGGTAGGAATAATAACCCTAACCAAGAGAAGAACCTACACTTCGTAAAAAGACAAGGGAAACAACCTCAAAGCGGCGATCACGCGCAGCAACAGCTATAGGAATCACTTCAGCCGTTCAACGCCATAATAGGCTTCGACCTGCTAACGCAAGTAGGAGCAACATTGGACATTGAGAAAAGTACAATTAATTATGGGCAAACTAACGAAAAGTTACAGCATCACTTCTGTGACAACGTTAATTTCACTAACGTCAACGATATCGTGGTACCCGAGATGGTAAAAGAAGATTTAAAAAAAATGATTCTGAAGAACATCAAGGCATTTTCGACCTCTAACGAGGCACTGCCGTTCAACACTTCGGTCATAGCGACGATACGCACAGAAGACGACCAGCCCATCTACTCCAAATTGTACCCACATCCAATGGGAGTGGCCGACTTCGTCACTAAAGAGATCAGGGATCTCCTAGACAACGGCATCATAAGGCCATCAAAATCCCCATATAACAGCCCGACATGGGTCGTTGATAAAAAGGGATACGATGAAGAGGGTATCAGAAAAAAGCGACTCGTCATCGATTTCAGGAAACTGAACGAAAAGACCATCGCAGACAAATACCCGATGCCGAACATCTCAATGATCTTGGCCAACTTAGGCAAAGCTAAATACTTCACGACCTTGGATCTAAAATCCGGGTACCATCAGATATATTTAGCAGAGCAGGACAGAGAAAAAACATCGTTCTCCGTAAATGGAGGAAAGTATGAATTTTGGTTGCCCTTTGGCCTGAAGAATGCGGGCAGTATCTTTCAGCGGGCAATCGACGACGTCCTACGAGAACAAATCGGAAAGTCGTGCTATGTGTACGTAGACGACGTCATAATTTTTTCCGAAAACGAAAAGGACCATGTCAGGCACATAGACTGGGTTCTCAAAAGCTTATGCCGCGCTAACATGAAAGTCTCAAAGGAAAAAACGCAGTTCTTTAAACAAAGCGTTGAGTACTTGGGATTCATAGTTACCATGGGAGGAGCAAAATCCGACCCCGAAAAGGTTAAAGCAATAAAAGAATTCCCAGAACCAAAGAACCTCTACGAGCTGAGGTCGTTTCTGGGACTGGCCAGTTATTACAGATGCTTCATAAAAGATTTTGCTGCTATAGCGAGACCGCTGACGGCAATAATGAATGGCGAAAACGGAGCCGTCAGCAAGCATCTCTCACGGAAAACCATCGTGAATTTCGACGACGCGCAGAGGCACGCGTTCCAGAAACTAAGGGATAACTTGGCATCGGAGGATGTCATCCTGAGGTACCCGGACTTTAAAAAATCATTTGACCTGACGACGGATGCCAGCTCATACGGCATAGGGGCAGTATTATCCCAAGAAGGAAAGCCCATTACAATGATCTCGAGGACTCTAAAAGATTGCGAGACCAACTACGCTACAAACGAAAGAGAGCTGTTGGCCATCGTGTGGGCGTTAGGTAAACTACAGCACTACTTGTACGGAACTCGAGACATCAACATCTATACTGATCACCAGCCACTTACCTTCGCTGTTTCAGATAGGAACCCCAACGCAAAAATTAAGAGATGGAAAGCGTACATAGACGAACATAACGCTAAGATACACTACAAGCCAGGCAAGGAAAATTTCGTTGCAGACGCCCTTTCAAGACAGAACATCAATGCTCTTTAGGAAGAGGCCATGTCCGATGCAGCCACAATACACAGTGAGCTGTCCCTGACCTACACGGTCGAAACGACGGAAAAACCCTTAAATTGCTTTAGAAACCAGATAGTGCTAGAACAGGCCCAGTTCCCAAGATATCGTAAGTTCATACTTTTCGGCGAGAAAAACCGCCACATCATCCACTTCACAGAAAAAGACGGAGTCATAAATGACATCAAAGACGTCGTGAACCCGAGCGTGGTTAACGCTCTTCACTGCGATTTGCCAACGTTGGCGGCAGTCCAACATGAGTTGGTCAAGTCATTCCCAAACACAAAATTCTTATACTGCAAGAATTTTGTCTCAGACATTACAGACAAGTCGGAACAAAGAGAAATAGTTGAGGCCGAGCACAATCGAGCTCACTGGCAGTGCAGGAAAACATCAAACACATTCTTAGGGATTACTTCTTCCCTAAAATGACAAAAATAGCTAATGAGGTGGTAGCGAATTGTAGAGTTTGCGCCAAGGCAAAGTATGACCGACACCCGAAAAAACAGGAATTAGGTTTAACCCCGATCCCCTCATACGTCGGCGAAATGTTGCACATCAACATCTTCTCCACCGACAAGAAAATGTTTTTAACTTGCATAGACAAATTCTCGAAAATGGCCGTGGTATATCCAATAACGTCCCGGACGATAGTAGACGTCAAGACGCCCATTTTGCTGCTAGTAAACTTGTTCCCCAGAATCAAAACAATCTACTGCGACAACGAGGCGGCATTCAATTCCGAGACAATCACGTCTCTTCTAAAAAACGGCTACAACATAGACGTCGTAAACACGTCCCCTCTGCACAGCGTTTCTAACGGACAAGTCGAACGCTTCCACAGCACCTTGGCGGAAATAGCCAGATGCATGAAGCTAGACAAAAAAATTGACGATACCGTTGAGCTCATCCTAAGAGCGACAACAGAATACAACCGGACAATACATTCAACAACTGACATGAGTCCAATCGAGGTCATGTACTCAGTCTCAGAGGAAATCGCGGAAAATATAAAGCGAAAACTCGAACACGCACAAAAGAACAACATGAACAGGTGCAACCCGACCAGACAGAACAGGGTGTTTAAAGTCGGAGAGACGGTTTTAGTGAAGAGCAACAAAAGGTTGGGAAACAAACTTACCCCCTTATGCTCAGAGGAAAAAGTGCAGGCAGACCTAGGAACGTCTGTTCTTATTAAGGGGAGGGTGGTCCACAAGGACAACTTGAAGTAAAAAAAAAAAAGAAAAGAAAAAAATAAATAAATAAATAAATAAAAAGAAAAATAACAAACAAAAAAAATTGCAAAAATCGTAAATAAAAAAAAAAAGAAAAAAAAAACATCTAGAATTAATCACTTCTCTCCGGACAGGCTCCTCGTCGTGTCCCTACTTCTTATTACAGTTGCTAAAGCTCGGATCACCGACTACTCCCACTCCAAATACATTCCAATAATCGATGGAAACGTACTGGTATGGGAGCAGAGAGGGCATATCAGTCACTCAAGCAACCTGTCTGGCTTCTCCAGCATGGTTGAGGAGACTGCCAAATTGTCCGAACTCTTCCCCCAATCGAACATGCGAAAACTACTCGATGTAGACGTCGACCATATTAGAAGCCTCTTGTCCGTCCTCAAAGTCCATCACCGAATCGCCAGGAGCTTAGACTTCCTGGGCACAGCCCTTAAGGTGGTAGCCGGCACCCCGGATGCCGCAGATCTGGAGAAAATCCGCATGACAGAATCCAAGCTCATAGAAGCAAACAACGAACAGGTAACCATAAACACAGAAACACAGAAACAAGTGAACAGACTCACAGACACTGTAAATAAATTAATCAGTGTAAAGAAACACGAAATTGACACGCCCCACTTGTACGAAGCTCTTCTAGCTAGGAACAGGATGCTTATAACAGAGATTCAAAATTTAATGCTCACAGTAACGCTGGCGAGGTCAAACATAATAAATCCCACAATATTTGATAATCAAGATTTGGAGTCAATATTAACTAAGCACCCCACATCTGTCCCCATTGTCTGTCTGATGGAAGCTTCCAACATAAGGGTACTACAGTCCGATAACATAATACACATAATCATAGATTATCACATGATTAAGTCTATATGTAAGAAGGTCAGCATTTTCCCGGTCTCGCACGAACACATCGTGCTACAGCTGGATGACGACACCGTAGCGGAGTGTGACAACGAGGTACTGGCGGTCACTAGCTGCGCAGCAACAACATATGCGCCCTTCTGCAAGCTGGCGGTACATGACACTTGCGCCCGTGGACTACATTCGGGATCCGTGGCACTCTGCCGCACACAACCCAGCCACTTGGAGACTGTCACCCAAGTAGACGACGGCGTTCTGATCATAAACGAAAGCCCGGCACAGGTGACCACGGACGACGGCCCAACAATATCAGTAAACGGCACCTTCCTCGTCACTTTCGAAACGTCGGCCATAATGAACGGGACCAAGTACGTGAACCAGAGCGAAGCCCTTAGCAAGAAACCAGGCATCGCCGTGTCACCTCTTCTCAACGTGATCAGCCACGACCCAGTCCTCAGCATGCCACACCTTCAGAGGATGAATCACCACAACCTACGCGTCATCCAAGAGCTCCAAGAAGAGGTCCAATCTGCCGGGTCACCCAAAATCTGGCTTATCATTGTCACCGGGATCAGCATCATCATCAGTGGCTCCACACTCATCTACTTCGTCTGGAGGAGAAGACGAGCCTCGCACGAGATCCAGGGGGTGATTGGAAATTTTAGTTTGAACGAGGTCGGTCAAAATCTTAAGGGGGGAGTAGTTAACACAAACATAGCATAAGCATATTTCTCTCTCACTTGCCGACGCTTGTGACATGGTGCTGACGAAACAGTATTAAATTCAGCGCCCTGACCACAGCGGACAGCAACAGTAATCTGACTCCTTACATTTGTGTGCGTGTGTCAGCATTATTGTCGAGCAAATCGTCACGCCGATTCACTGTCTCACACTTTAGTTTTAGTTCTGTTTTGTATTCACGAGAAAGTGTCACGATAAATTCATTACTCCGGCACCAGCCGTAAATTAAAAGTTCTCTTATTCTCTCAGCCTAAGCGAGAGTCAACTTGGAAAATAACTTATTTTGTATATGCCCTTTGCATAAACATACACACATACTACGCTCTCTCGCTCTGCTGCCTTCCGCGGCAGAGATATATAATAAGAAATATATGTACTTTAGCTTAAGACTTCATTTGATTTCATTTTTATATTCATTCAATAAATGACTTCCAAAAGAAAGTCAATACGTTTTCTACATGGCGACCGTGACAAGTGTCACGAACGGTGTGTTTTATGAAAAGTTTCAAAAGTGATTGGAATTAATAAAAGGCGTGACAGGATAAAAGGCGTCACATGGCTGTTGCACCTGTTTCCTGCCCCAATCGGAATCGAACTCATATAGCATAATGCGGCACCTACGCGCATTTGGCTACGCATTAAAATGTGAAGTACATAACAAAAAAAAAAAAAACAACATAAGTAGAAAGTAGAAAGTAGAAAGAGAAAAAGAAAAACCAACAACAGAGAACAAAAAGTCCAAAGCGGCCAAGCACAAGGCTAACAAAGCAGCAGCACAACACTAACAACAAAATCATACTGCGCATATATAAGATGAACAAAAAGACATAAGTAAGCAACGTACGACACTACGTTGCTGGAGGAAGCTGCTCCTATCGAGCAAAGGGACACACCAACACTCCAAGAAGCGTTGGAGGTGCATACCACCGATGGACCACGCCGACTCACAGTAGCTGAGTACCGGGCCCGGCAGATAAAAAAAATAGAAGAAAAGAAGAAGACAAAAAGAGGAGGCCAGGTCCGCAAACTACTACAGCGGAAGCGACTACAGGAGGATTTGCTTGTCACCGCAAGGACACCGGAGGACCGGCAACGCTACATAGAGCGTATTAAAGAAATTAAAACTGAAATTCGCTAAAGAGCGAAGAAACGCAAGGGGGCCGCAGAAATGCGCAAGCCTTAACTTGCCATAAAAGAGAGAGTTGCAGTACATATGTGCCAATATGCTTAAGTATATATACGTATATATGTACAGACGGTACATACTCAAGAAGTGCTTGGACTAGCGTTCTGACGCTTCGGCCCGTCCGCATAAGCGACGGATCGTATTACTGCACTTATATATATATTCATGATTGTATAAGCATTACAACAAAGTGTCATTGACATAAGTTGTTATGAGTTGATACTCTAACTTTAAGCTAGGCATATGACCACTTGTTATATTGTATACTCTACAATACTGTGGGCATATACTCATTTGGCATGCAACATACTACACCTCCCTTTTTAAAAAAATAACGTAATATATTGTAGTTATTTAATTTAAACATTATTATTGGTATTATTTTTTTTATATTTTATTTACTATGTTGTATACAAAAATATTTTTTTTTTATTATTATTTTTTTTTTTTTTAAATATTTATATATATTCTTTTTCTTTTTTTTTTTCATTTATTAATCCATTTTAGCCTATCCTTATGAACTTTTTGTTCCTTATTTTTCGTGTTCTTTATAATTATATTATTATTGTTTTCTACACTAATGATCTCAAATGGTCCTATATATGAAGGTTCTAATTTATGACCAGTTTCGTTTTTTAACAAAACTTGGTCTCCAATTTCTATATTAAAATTATTTATTTTCTCATCTTTGTATTTCTTATTTTTAACCTTATGTTTTTCTAGCATAATACGAGCTCTCTTATACGCGTTTTCTAATCTAAACTTTACTTCCTTAGCATAATATCTATATTATATAGTGGATCTACCGTATTTATATTGTTAAAATCTATGAACTGTTTTGGTAGTCTGCCAAAAACTAGTTCGTATGGACAATAATTATGTGCTACCGAGGGTGTCGTATTGAAACAGTAAGTGAAATATACAATATTTTTGGATACAAATCCGAACATCCCAATCGGTCTTATCTGCAGAGATGTAAGATCGAACGTATTCATTGAATGTTCGATGACTTCGTTCTACTGTACCTAATGTTTGGTGATGATGTACTGTAGACGTTATATTATCAATCTTAAGATATTTGCACAAGTCATTTATAATAGAATTCTTATATTCTGTTCCCATGTCCGTTATGAACGTCTTCATTGGACCGTACTTTAGAATAAAAGATTCAAATATGGCTTTTGCGACAGTTGTTGCGCTTTTATTTGCAACCGGAATAGCTACTAAATACTTTGTCAAATCACATATTAAAGTGACTGCGTATTCATTTCCATTTTCCGAACGTGGTAGTGGACCAATTGTGTCTACTATCACTCTGTCGAAAGCGTACATTGGAGTGTTTGTTATTGTCATTGAGGTCTTTGTATGTAATGTCGTTTTTGACATTTGGCATTTTGGACATTTACGTATGTACTCTTTTATATGACGAGTCATATTTTTCCAATAGTAATGTCTCTTTACTTTGGCCAAAGTTTTTGTTATGCCTGTATGACCTCCTTGAACTGGATCGTTATGGTATGTAGACAATATTGCTTCTTCTTCTTTCTCATTTTGAATGAGAGACACCGGCTTGAGTAGCGCTACTCTTAATGATTTCAAATTTTCATTGCCCAATTGCTTAAAAGTATCTATAGAAATGGATTCAAAGATCTTTTCGCTCGGTGCCACTTTTAGTTGGCTGATTTTAGATACACCGGCTTGCCATTCAAGCCTTTGGAAAAACTGACCTAAGTCGAGAATTCCATTGGAGTACAAATCGCTAACATTAATCCTTGCTATAACTTTTTTCCCACGTTTCAATAAACATGTCGAATCTGTTATTCGCAAGGTCACTACTTTTCGTACCTCGTCATTTGTGATGACTTCGTATACGTTGGGCTTAGAAGCTTTTTCAAGACTTTGCTTTGGCAATAGTTCTTGTTTATTTTCTGCGCAGAAATTGTTTTGTCTACTTTGGTGCCTGGTAGTGACTTTCAGGACTTTTTTATTCATATCAATTAAGTCGGATATTGTTATCCTTGACAGGGCATCTGCCACAAAATTATCTTCCCCTCTCAGATACTCTACCGTAAAATCATCATTCTTAAGTCTCAATTTTTGCTTATAGAAGTTGTTTGTTGTGATTGGTTCGGTTTCAACTCCGAACACATCACAATACTCGGTGCATATTTTTTCAAGTTGTTTTTTAAACAAAATTGGAAAATTTTTCTTTAATTTATTAATTACAGACTCTTTTCTATTGTATTTTAGATGTTGAACTACATTGTAGTTCGAAAGTGATTCAAATTTTATGTTATTAATGCCTACTGTTTGGCATTTATCTGTGGTATTTAAGAATCGGACAAAAGTATTTTTTGCTGTAGCAATAGTGTTTGCAACATAAACACCCGGCTTAATTTCCTGATTTGAAATTAAAATGTTTTCTTCTGCTGAAGACAACTCTATTTGGCGTATCACTTGTGATCTTGCTGGTAGAAGTGTGGAATTAGTACCAGAACTAAATGTTATTGGAACATAGATAGGATACGTTAGGTTTTGCGGTCTAAGTATAAACCAATCTTCGGAACTATTGTAATTTAAAAATCTAATCCTATTATTCCATCGCATGGGATTGCGAAATCTGAATGAAGTAAATGAAATTTATATGGAATAATTTATTTGTCTGTTTGGAGCTCGATTGAGGTTAATCCTTTGGAGTTTATTACTCCTTCTCCTATGCCTCGTATGTCTATTATTTTGTTTGAATTAATGTCATGAAAGACATCGGAATTTTCTTTAATAATTGAAATATCTGCACCTGTATCAATCAAAAATGTTATTTGTTTATTTGTTGCGACATTTTTGAATGATACGAAATTGTTAAGATCAAGGTTGACGGTATATATTTTGTGATTTAATTTAGAGTATCTGGAGGTGTCTGCGAATTTCCCTCTTATATTATTGGAATTTCCCCTGTTCGAATTTCCACGGCCTCTAGAGCTTCCTCTATTTTGGCCTATATAATTACCTCTGTAATTATTGTTATTTTGGTAACCGGTGTTTTGGTAATTACCTCTTCCTCGGTATTTACCTCGGTTACCTCTATTATGGGCGTATCTATGCTGCTGGTAGAACAGTACAGTATTTGCTTGACCTGTTGCTTCAGTACAGCTGTTTACAAATTTGGAAATTGCATCGTTCATATTATTGAACGTGCCTGCCTGCATAATAAGTTTTACCTTATCTATTGAGCAGTTTTGGGTCATAGCCTTGACAGCAAGTGTTGTGCTGTATTTATTAGCTAATTCAGGTGTCAAACCATCATTGATATAAGCTCCTTCTAGAGACTTAGTCAATTTCTCTACCTCTTGGGTATATTGGTTTGCGGTTTTGCTCTTCTGTTGCAAGTTTAGGAGCTTAGCAGAAATAACTTCTACTGACTTTTCTTTTACAGACTTTTTCAATTGCGAGATAATATCGACAATTGTCTGCTCATTGCTAAATAGGTTTCGACCATGACATTTTAGTTTTGTCTTTATTAGGCTTATTGCGATATTTTCATAAGTTCTCTTTAGTGAATCAACTAGAACAATTGAATCAAGGAAACTTTGCAAGTTTTCAGCCTTACCATCAAAATCTGTCATCAATGATGAGGCTAGTTTAAGAAAACTTTCTATCGTTTGTGCCATGTTTAGACTTTTATTAGTTTCTTTTATTTTTTTTTTACGAAAGGATTAACGTCTCCTAAAGGGAGGAGACGTTATTTTTAAATTTGAATTTTAGCATTTTTTTTTTATTTTTTTTTATTTGTCTAACTCCAGAGCCCTACTTATATACTTTTTCTTTATGCATCTATTATGCAACTTATATATTTTTATTAAGGCATTTGCTAATAGCAAAATAACTATCATAATAAGAAGTACTGTTATTAACCTTAAGTCGATCGAAGCCGTTTCGACATTGTTAATAACATTTGCGGTGGAATCCACTACTTTGAATTGTGGTCTAACATAATTTCTACTATTAGTATACTTTCGTCTTTGGAAATAGTATTTGAAAGCATTAAATTGGAATTTTGGATTAACAAATTTTTGTTTTTGAAGAATATGCATATATATTTATATTTATGTACTGTATTTATTTAATTTCATTATCATTTATTTAAAAATCTATGTATATTTATATATATATAGTAATATATCCAACCACAATAAATACACTAGCACGAGCAAATCATAAAAAACTAGTAATATACCCAAAACCAATAAATACACCAGCACGAGCAAATCATAAAAACTATGCTCGCTCATCACAAAAGTCACGCAAATCAATCGCTCCCACACTCAAAGACGAGACGCATAAATAAATCAGATCATATTACATCCTTTCTATGAGAACCCAACGGTCAGCATAGTCCAAAGTCCAACCAAGATCGAGAGAGCCAAAAGCTCAACAAGTCCAAAGTCCAAGCAACAAAAGCTCAAACCCAGACCTATAAAATATCCCTGGAAGCTAGCTTAAGCAGTTCAGTTTAGTTCAGTTGTAATTCAGTTGCGTTCACAAATTCTGTTTGTATCCATCATAGAATAAGCAAATTGTACTCCGTTATAAAAAATAAAAATTATTTTTTTTTTAAACTATAACGTTAAGACTTATTATTGGCGCAGCCGGTAGGATAGTGGTAAAGTGCGTTAAAAACAAAGACAATCGTGACTAGTGCCGCTAAAGGAAAAATCGCTTTTCCAAGGTACCGGTAATTTACAAACGTCGTGCTAAAAAAGTAACAGCCTCTATCCGCCAAAGAATCAACGTGCGAAGAAAAACTCTTGAGTGAAGCAGAGCTTAAGTGAAAATTTCAACATGACTCTAGAATTGTCAGAAGCCCACCTCAACCAAGCCCTTACCCTTTTGCGGCAAGAGCCCACGTTCGACGGCGATACCAAATCACTGAGCACATTCATCAAACGCATCGATTACATCATGCAGCTTTACCCAACAAGAGACGTGCGACAACACAGCGTGATGTTCGGGACCATCGAAATGCAACTAACTGGAGAGGCACAGAGGGTATCCCAACTCACTCAACCCGGTGGCTGGGTTAATTTACGAGCCGCCCTGATTAACGAATTCAAAACTCACACGCCATGCGAGGAGCTATTGAGACGATTATACAATACCAATTTCACTGGAAGTCTTCGTAAGTTCATCGAAGACCTAGAAACTAAGACATATCTAATTATCAATAATTCGCACCCAGCAAACTTTGCCCGATTAACCAAAAATTCTTTTGTCATAAGTTCTCGTCCACTTACGATATATTATTAGGTAGAAATTACCTTTCGGCATGCAAAGCCGTTATTAATTATGCGGAAGATAGTGTAAGTATAGGGAATTATATATTTCATTTTCAATACAATAATGAAATCCCCAAACAAACACCTTATCCCCCGCAGATTTCGAATACGACTTATTTTCGTATGAGATAAATAATAATATCGAAGAGAGAAACGAATACAGATTGGATATTTAATCCAGAAGAAAGGGAAAATTAAAAAAATTCCAGTTACAGTGTTTAAACAGGAGGGTGATACCTTACATAAATTAAACTAAAATTTATGAATAACTTACTATGTTGGGGTTTAGTACTGTATGATCTTATTTTTGAGGCTGGGTATATTACCCAGCCTATGCATAATTTCAACGCTTAAATCTATGTGTCTATGTGAGTGTGTAAGGCTCAGATTGGTTATTGTATTTTATACTATCGCTGAGGTTGTAGGGCTAGCGTTCGTCTTTATCTATTCTTATCTTATCGCTGGGGGTCAGGATCAGCGTTATCCTCTATTCTTAAATTCCAAATGTGCTAGTCGTTGAGTGTGTAGCAGGTAGGGTTATTTTTTATTCTATGTTCGTGCTGAACATTCTGCGGGGCGCCAGAAAATGCGACCGACAGCAATTGCTGTCTCTGGTTTCTCCTTTAATCATATATGACAAAAATAATTTATATTTATAAGCCTAAAGAAATGTGTCCGTTCATAGTGTGGAAGGCCAGATCGGTCGAGTATCAGCTGCTTCCTTGGTCTTCTGCGCTGGTGGCGGTTCCCATTCCAAGTGAAGTCGGTTCTCTTTAAATTGTATACACCCTTTGTAGATGTCGTCAATGGTTGAGTGAGCTGAGAGGGAGGCCGCTTGCATATTGCTGCCGATGTCAGGGCCTTCAAATTAGGGTATCCACTTTTTGAAGATTATGCTGCGTTATAGCAGCTATTGATAACGATTGCCTTTGGTATGCGAACGAATAGCTTGTAGTGGATCCGATATTTTCCTTTGAAATGGTGTGGCTGCTGCTCTCAATGAAGTTCTGATCGCCGATTTAATTTTCGTTAATATATTTTCAGCCTTAGTGGTCGAAGCAATTTGTTGTTTCAAAGCCTCTGCTGTGGTTGCTGAAGCGGTGTTTATAACTTGAGACGATACCATCATTTTTATCTCCAGCTGTACTTCTAGTTGCAGTTGCAGTTTCAGTTGCGGCAGAAGTTTTCTGGACATCTTTCGGGCTGCTATCAATGGAAGTATCGTCAATCGACTGATCTTCCAATTGGATATATGTTGATGTCGATATCGAAGATGTGACAGCAATTACACTCTCGTCCCCATCTTCATTGTCCTCCTGCTCTTGCGGTTGATCCTTTTTAGATATATTTCCCACTGACCCTTTATCTTCTCCTAATCCTTCCATGTGAGGGCTTGCCGGCGGGATGAAATGCCACTCGCTGTTCCGTTTTTCTGGCACTGGTTCCAGACCACTATTTTCTTTTTTAGTGGCGGTTTTATGGCTTGTTAGCTTCTGATCAGCGATGACGGCGTCCCTATGAACGGAGGTGCTCTCGAACTTGCGGATACTGCCTTCATAATTGCTCTTCAGTTCCTTGTTCATTGGCTGGTTAATGGAGATATCCAATAGTTGGCACCTTTTTGCATAGCGCTTACACAAATACTTTCGTCTTTGTATAGTATTGTATAGTATTTGAAAGCATTAAATTGGAATTTTGGATTAACAAATTTTTGTTTTTGAAGAATATGCATATATATTTATATTTATGTACTGTATTTATTTAATTTCATTATATTTATTTAAAAATCTATGTATATTTATATATATATAGTAATATATCCAACCACAATAAATACACTAGCACGAGCAAATCATAAAAAACTAGTAATATACCCAAAACCAATAAATACACCAGCACGAGCAAATCATAAAAACTATGCTCGCTCATCACAAAAGTCACGCAAATCAATCGCTCCCACACTCGAAGACGAGACGCATAAATAAATCAGATCATATTACATCCTTTCTATGAGAACCCAACGGTCAGCATAGTCCAAAGTCCAACCAAGATCGAGAGAGCCAAAAGCTCAACAAGTCCAAAGTCCAAGCAACAAAAGCTCAAACCCAGACCTATAAAATATCCCTGGAAGCTAGCTTAAGCAGTTCAGTTTAGTTCAGTTGTAATTCAGTTGCGTTCACAAATTCTGTTTGTATCCATCATAGAATAAGCAAATTGTACTCCGTTATAAAAAATAAAAATTATTTTTTTTTTAAACTATAACGTTAAGACTTATTATTGGCGCAGCCGGTAGGATAGTGGTAAAGTGCGTTAAAAACAAAGACAATCGTGACTAGTGCCGCTAAAGGAAAAATCGCTTTTCCAAGGTACCGGTAATTTACAAACGTCGTGCTAAAAAAGTAACAGCCTCTATCCGCCAAAGAATCAAAGTGCGAAGAAAAACTCTTGAGTGAAGCAGAGCTTAAGTGAAAATTTCAACATGACTCTAGAATTGTCAGAAGCCCACCTCAACCAAGCCCTTACCCTTTTGCGGCAAGAGCCCACGTTCGACGGCGATACCAAATCACTGAGCACATTCATCAAACGCATCGATTACATCATGCAGCTTTACCCAACAAGAGACGTGCGACAACACAGCGTGATGTTCGGGACCATCGAAATGCAGCTAACTGGAGAGGCACAGAGGGTATCCCAACTCACTCAACCCGGTGGCTGGGTTAATTTACGAGCCGCCCTGATTAACGAATTCAAAACTCACACGCCATGCGAGGAGCTATTGAGACGATTATACAATACCAATTTCACTGGAAGTCTTCGTAAGTTCATCGAAGACCTAGAAACTAAGACATATCTAATTATCAATAAGTTAACACTAGAAGGCGATGCCGCTAAAACCACACTTTATACTGATGCTATGAACAACACAGTCAAAGAAGTTATTACCAGAAAATTACCAGACAGACTTTACATGACTTTAGAGAAGTATGACATTTCAACGGTGTCCGGTTTAAAACAAGTAGCTCAAAGAGAAGGTCTATATGAGAATAGCGTCACAGACAAACCTAGGCATTCTTCAAACCAAAACCAAACTTACTCTAAACCTAATCAGAACCAAACTAAATACAGACAATATAACAACAATCAATTTACCCCACCAGAAAAAAACCATTCTAACAATCACCAACTATTTAATGAGTTTAGTAACAAATTGAACCAGGGCATACAGCAAAATCCTTTAAATTACCAAAAACCGACTCAAACTCAAAATCAAAACCCATTTTCAAATCAACCAACCAAACGAGTAAGAGAAAGTAATAGTGGTCAATCCAAAATGGAATGGTCAGAAAATTTTCTTCAAACTGCCTCGGATCAACACAATCCAATTGCACCAACCGATCAAACCAATATATCCAACTCACCATAAATAATACCCCCTTCAAATGCATAATAGATACTGGGTCTTCTATAAATCTTATCAATGTAAATTATTTCAATTTCCCAGAGACCAAAGAGTATCTAAAAGTGCAAACCATCAATGGTATAATAGAACTCAATAAAAGTGTATCATTCGCACCCAGCAAACTTTGCCCGATTAACCAAAAATTCTTTTGTCATAAGTTCTCGTCCACTTACGATATATTATTAGGTAGAAATTACCTTTCGGCATGCAAAGCCGTTATTAATTATGCGGAAGATAGTGTAAGTATAGGGAATTATATATTTCATTTTCAATACAATAATGAAATCCCCAAACAAACACCTTATCCCCCGCAGATTTCGAATACGACTTATTTTCGTATGAGATAAATAATAATATCGAAGAGAGAAACGAATACAGACTGGATCATTTAAATCCAGAAGAAAGGGACAAATTAAAAAAAATTCTTCACGATTACAGTGATATTCAATACAGGAAGGGTGAAAATTTGACCTTTACCAGTACAATTAAACATAAAATTATGAATGAATACACTTGACTATGTTGGGGTTTAGTACTGTACTGATCTTTATTCTTCTGAGGCTGGGTATATATACCCAGCCTCATGGATAATTTCAACGCTTAAATCTAATGTGTCTATTGCTGAGTGTGTAAGGCTCAGCATTGGTCTATTGTATTCTTATACTATCGCTAAGGTTGTAGGGCTCAGCGTTCGTCTATTATCTATTCTTATCTTATCGCTGGGGGTCAGGATCAGCGTTCATCCTGCTATTCTTAAATTCCACACATGTGCTAGTCGTTGAGTGTGTAGCAGGTAGGGTTACATATTTATGTATTCTATGTTCGTGCCTGAACATTCTGCGGGGCGCCAGAAAATGCGACCGACAGCAATTGCTGTCTCTGGTTTCTCCTCTTAATCATATACATGACAAAAATAACTATTATAATTATTACTAAGCCTAAAGAAATGTGTCCGTTCATAGTGTGGAAGGCCAGATCTGGTCGAGTACTCAGCTGCTTCCTTGGTCTTCTGCGCTGGTGGCGGTTCCCATTCCAAGTGAAGTCGGTTCTCTTTAAATTGTATACACCCTTTGTAGATGTCGTCAATGGTTGAGTGAGCTGAGAGGGAGGCCGCTTGCATCATTGCTGCCGATGTCAAGGCCTTCAAATTAGGGTCATCCACTTTTTGAAGATTATGCTGCGTTATAGCAGCTATTGATAACGATTGCCTTTGGTATGCGAACGAATAGCTTGTAGTGGATCCGATATTTTCCTTTGAAATGGTGTGGCTGCTGCTCTCAATGAAGTTCTCGATCGCCGATTTAATTTTCGTTAATATATTTTCAGCCTTAGTGATTTCCGAAGCAATTTGTTGTTTCAAAGCCTCTGCTGTGGTTGCTGAAGCGGTGTTTACTGAACTTGAGACGATACCATCATTTTTATCTCCAGCTGTACTTCTAGTTGCAGTTGCAGTTTCAGTTGCGGCAGAAGTTTTCTGGACATCTTTCGGGCTGCTATCAATGGAAGTATCGTCAATCGACTGATCTTCCAATTGGATATATGTTGATGTCGATATCGAAGATGTGACAGCAATTACACTCTCGTCCCCATCTTCATTGTCCTCCTGCTCTTGCGGTTGATCCTTTTTAGATATATTTCCCACTGACCCTTTATCTTCTCCTAATCCTTCCATGTGAGGGCTTGCCGGCGGGATGAAATGCCACTCGCTGTTCCGTTTTTCTGGCACTGGTTCCAGACCACTATTTTCTTTTTTAGTGGCGGTTTTATGGCTTGTTAGCTTCTGATCAGCGATGACGGCGTCCCTATGAACGGAGGTGCTCTCGAACTTGCGGATACTGCCTTCATAATTGCTCTTCAGTTCCTTGTTCATTGGCTGGTTAATGGAGATATCCAATAGTTGGCACCTTTTTGCATAGCGCTTACACAAATAGTCCCACGCTGCATTGTAGTTGCCAACTGCAATTGAGAAATGGCTTATGACCACTGTTGCGTCTCCCTTGATACACATTTTTAGGTATATCAACTTTCTTTTGTCGCTGATATCCTTCCTCTTGTGAATCATGTTCGAGAATATCACTCAGAACGCTGGCCATTTTTTTGGATTTCCATAGAAATGAGGAAGTTTTGGTTTCTGGGGCTTTGGATCTTGGAACAGCGGAAGGTCTTCTTCTATGTTCTGCAAGTCACTTACTCTTTTGTTAAGTTTATCTGACAGCCCGTCGACGAGGAATTCCAGTTCTTCTATATCATCGCTGTCGTAGGCAGATTTTCCATATCTTGCCTGTAAGCCCGTGAACAGTATCTGGACTTCGTTCAATCGGAAGTTTAGCTTATCTTTATGTTCAAAGATTTCTTCCTGGTTGCTTGAGTTTAGGTAGACATACACTTCTTTGACGTACTGCCTTACTTTTAGACGTTTTTCGTCAACAAGCTTAATCCACTCATCCTTTAGGCTCATACTTCTGTGTGAAAATATTATTTCCTCTTGAGTATTTTCTTGCCTGGATGTTTCCGGTCGTATTTGCCAATTTTTGCTTGTAGATGGTTTGTCGGTGTCCATAGTGTGGTCAGCAACTTCGACCTTCATCAGGGCCTTCTTGTAGCTCCTGATTGATTCCATAATCCAATCATATAATTTCTCTGTAAAATATTGATGGTGGATGACACCGATTTTCTTCAGCAGTGAATGATTGGCAGTGAATTCTGCTGCTAACTTATCCACAACTGCAAACTCATCCTTATTAGCTATGGCCTGCAGGATGCTGTCATATATCTCTGATTGTTTCTCTAGAGTTTTCGTTAACAGCATTTCTTTATTCTTTGGCTTGACCCGTTGGAGGTTTTTTTTGTTTTGATCACCAGGTTGATCGTGCTGTGCCTCTACTCACAGCGTGGGTTGGTAAGCCAAAGATATTTTTTAAGCACTTTCCACAAACATTTAGTGAATTTGTGGTTTCGGCTTTTATGACCGGGATCGAATACCGTAATCACTCAATACTGTATCCGGCTCGAAGGACCATGAATGAATACACTTGACTATGTTGGGGTTTAGTACTGTACTGATCTTTATTCTTCTGAGGCTGGGTATATATACCCAGCCTCATGCATAATTTCAACGCTTAAATCTAATGTGTCTATTGCTGAGTGTGTAAGGCTCAGCATTGGTCTATTGTATTCTTATACTATCGCTGAGGTTGTAGGGCTCAGCGTTCGTCTATTATCTATTCTTATCTTATCGCTGGGGGTCAGGATCAGCGTTCATCCTGCTATTCTTAAATTCCACACATGTGCTAGTCGTTGAGTGTGTAGAAGGTAGGGTTACATATTTATGTATTCTATGTTCGTGCCTGAACAATTATAACAAAATGAGGACCCTATCTATAAACACCCTTATAGGCACCCTCAAATTCTTGACGAAGAAGTTAATAAACAAATAAAAGAAATGTTAGAACAGGGAATTATACGAAAATCTAATTCGCCTTATTGTTCACCTATATGGATCGTACCTAAAAAAGAGGACGCCTCCAAAGAAAAAAAATACCGGTTAGTTATAGACTATCGTGGACTCAATGAAATAACTATAGACGACAAATACCCAATACCTATCATGGACGAAATACTTGACAAATTAGGAAAATGCCAGTATTTCACTACTATTGACCTTGCAAAGGGATTCCATCAAATCCAAATGGACCCTAATTCCATAGCAAAAACTGCATTTTCAACGAAACAAGGACATTACGAATTCACACGTATGCCTTTCGGACTTAAAAACGCCCCAGCAACCTTTCAAAGATGTATGAATAACCTTTTAGAGGATTTAATCTACAAAGATTGCTTAATTTACCTTGATGACATAATCATCTTTTCAACTTCATTAGAAGAACATTTAGCCTCTATAAAAAGAGTATTTAACAGATTGCGCAAAGCCAATTTAAAATTACAATTAAAAAAAAATGCGAATTTCTAAAAAAAGAAACACAATTTTTAGGACATACTATCACTACAGAAGGAATTAAACCAAACCCTGACAAAATAGCAGCCATAATTAATTTTCCAATTCCCAAAACACCTAAACAAATTAAATCTTTCTTAGGTCTCTGCGGATTTTATCGTAAATTTATTACGAACTTCGCTAAAATTGCAAAACCCCTCACATTGGGGCTAATTAAAGAATCAAAAATTGATATAAACAATCAGCCTTCGAGAAATTAAAATTACTCATAACAAACGACCCCATATTAATATATCCAGATTTCAATAAAACCTTTTCACTAACTACAGACGCAAGTAACGTGGCTATAGGAGCCGAACTTTCACAAGATCATAAAGCAATTTGTTTCGCTAGCAGAACTCTAAACGAGCATGAACTTAATTATTCGGCAATAGAAAAGGAATTATTAGCCATCGTTTGGGCAACCAAATATTTCAGACCATATCCAAAAATCCAGATTCTTAGTGACCATAAACCATTAGCGTGGCTACATAATATAAAGGAACCAAATATGAAACTACAAAGATGGAAGATTAAATTAAGCGAATACGATTAGGACATTAAATATCTACCAGGCAAAGAAAATTATGTAGATGATGCCCTCTCTAGAATCAAACTAGATGAAAATCTCCTAGGAGAAGAAGTTAGTAGCTCCCGAGCAACCATTCATAGCGCTCAGGAAGATAATCAAAACCTAATACCTATTTCAGAAAGACCTCTGAACCTATATAACAGACAAATAGAATTCATAAAAAGTAACGAAAACAAAGTAAACGTTACACACTACTTTCACAAAACTATCATAAAAATAACTTACACCGAAATGACTGATACACTTGCTAAAGACATAATCAAAGAATATATCTGTTTAAAAAACAACGCTTTATATTTTCATAACATATCAGACTTCTCAATATTCCAAAAAGCTTACGCAGAAATCAGACAGTAAAACAAAAACTTTAAGAACTACATCAAAATTGCAAGGTATTCCTACTTTTGCAGAATTCAAGGAAATTATCATTTCAAATCATAAAAAACTACTTCACCCAGGTATCACAAAAACCTTAAACTGGTTCAAAGAAAAATACTACTTCCCAGACCACCAAAATTTGATACAAAATATTATAAATGAATGTGAAATTTGCAATCTGTCTAATTCCGAAAATAGAAACACAAAATTAACTTTCGAAACCACTCCAGAAGTATATAACCCCAGGGAAAAATACGTCATGGACTTTTATCTAATTGATAACAAACAATTCCTATCTTGTATTGATATATATTCTAAATTCGGAAATTTAGTAGAAGTCAAAAGCCGTGATTGGCTCGAAACTAAAAGAGCAATCATAAAAGTTTTCAATGACTTGGGAAAACCCACAGAAATCAAGGCAGACAAAGATTCAGCGTTTATATGCGCAGCCCTTCAAAATTGGCTAAAATCCGAAAAGGTAAACATTAGTATAACCACCAGCAAAAATGGCATTTCCGATATAGAAAGATTTGATCGAACGATTAATGAGAAACTAAGAGTAATTACCACAGAATCTGACATAGAAAACAAACAGACTAAATTTGAAACTATTCTATACACTTATAACCACAAGACAAAACGTTTGACAACAAACAGAACTCCCGCAGACATATTTATCTACGCAGGTACTCCTCAATATGACACGCAAACGAATAAGAAAAACAAAATCCTTAATCTTAATAAAAAAAGAATCGATTACGAAATAGACACAGACTATAAACACGCCCCTTTAGTCAAAACTAAAACTACGACACCATTCAAGAAAACAGGGTTAATAACACAAACAGATGAAAAACATTTCATAAAAACCAATAGAGGAAGACAAACCACACACTACAAATCCAAATTAATTAAAAGAAAAAAGAAAATTACCGAGAGTAAATATAATAAATAATTTCAGAAATCAACATATTACTACTGTTACTTCTACTCTTATCAATGACACCATCAACTATTACACAAAGTATCGAAATCAACCCCATAAAAGCACCTCACGGGTACCTAATTTTCAAGACAGGAACAATGGACCTACCATCTGACTACGAATACCACTACCTAACAGTAAACCTAACAAACATACAAGCTACATACAGAAACTTACTAAGACAAGCAGACTCATTCAAAAACATTTCCCACGTAGAATATTTAATAGAAAAATTGAACCGTCAAATGAATGGAATACGAATTATTAAAAGAAACAAACGAGGCTTAATAAACGCAATAGGCACAGTAAATAAATATCTCTTTGGTACACTAGATCAAAATGGCAAAGAAGAATTAGAACAAAAAATTAACAACTTCGTACAAAACAATGACTTAAATTATTTAATAGACGCAGTAAACAAAAATGTAGAACTCTATAATAACTTAAGCATTTCACAAGAGTCAGATAAAAAACTAAATTATCTAATGCTTAATATAGAACATTTCACAGAATACATAGAAGACATTGAACTAGGTATGCAGTTAACCAGACTAGGAATTTTCAATCCAAAACTATTAAAACACCAAGACATGTTAAATATAAACTCTGAAAAAATTCTAAATATCAAAACTTCCACTTGGTTTAAATCAGACAGTAATGAGATACTCATAATTTCGCACATTCCAAAACAAATATCTAAAACTCCAATTTATAAAATTCTGCCTTATCCAGACGAACAAAACAATACACTAACAGAAAACATTTACGAGACTTATTATATACACCATAATAAAGCATATGTAAAATCAACAAGAAAACAAGTAAGAACGTTGCCTTAGGGCGAGACCTAAAGCGTGATACTCGTTTCCCACAGGGGCATCTGGTATTTTAAATTTAATAATTTATCTCAAATTTTGCATTTATGTAGATTCATGTGAATTTTATGCAATTTCAATTTTTGCAAATATAACTGTGAATGAATTAGCATTTTTATAAAATGTAAAAAATTCAATAGAATCATATACTGAAAGTTTCATCAAGTTCCGTTAAGTCAGTCGCAATCTATTAAACAAAACGTTTGGCCAATTATTATACGCACGCGTTAAGCAGCGACAGCAAAATATATTTACATTTACACATATGTACATACATTGAAACGTGCAAGCGCGTTTGCTTACGCATGGTCACAAATAAATCAGGCCATTCATTCTAGCATATTCTTCAACCAAAATTGTTATTGAGTTGTGTTTGCATTTTCAGCCGCTTCTTTAGTTTTGTATTTGTCAAATATCGCCGTTTATACGCATACATTTAAACCGACCACCGTTTTTGTATGTACACATATAAATATATACGATCATATGCGCGCATTTCAGCTTTTTCTAAGAATCACAATTGCGATTGATTTATGTTTATATTGTGTTTGCATTAACAGCAGCTATAGTTTTGTATTTGTCAAAAGTCGCCCTTGTAGTGAAGTAGTTTCGGATTTGCCAACAGGCAATGCAAAACTGATGTGGCGCAGCAGGTAGATGAAAAGCGTGTAAGCAAAAGGGTCCGCGTTCGAGACGCGGTGGCGACGGCATGAAAATAGTTGCGCAGCTGTTCGTGCCTACATACATACATACCTGAAGGGACTTATCGTCAATTTTTTTGTGTGTGAATAATTTTGTTCGGACTAAGTCGATTACACAAATATCGGTATTTGATATTTACATTTTTTGTCAGGGTCACACGCACAAAAAGAAAATAACATAACTGACCTAGGATATACGAAAAATGATAATTTTAGCAGATAAATTATTTGCAGAACTTCAACATTAAATCGAATTACATGCCGTTGTCGTCTTAGCAATTCTTATTAAGCTTATTTAATAGGTGACACAGGCATATGAATTTTGCAGCTGGGCGTTACAAATTTTGCAGCCAATTTGCCACGCCCCCAGTAGGCGTAGACATATCATATTTGGCAAGTTCCTAGAAGGAGTCTAGGGTAACGTAACTGCAAAGTTTGGATGCTTACACTCCAAAAATGTGAAAGTTACAGGGTATTTTTTCGACATACCATACCCCCAAAGGGGCGTAAGATTTATTTTTGGGGAATCAATAGAGGAGGCCCCCAGTAACACAAACATCCAATTTTGAATCGTCTAGCTCTAAAACTGTAGGAGCTATAAGCTTTTTGCGATTTGCCACGCCCCCTGAAGGCGTAGGTATGTCCGCCATATCTTTTTGATCTTGGGTTGCTCATCCGAGTATATATATCAAATTTCAAGTCTCTAGCATCAATAGTGCTCAAAATATAGCTGAACTTTTAAAATCACTATATATTCCGAACCGATTTGCCACGCCCCCAATGGGCGTAGACATCAAATCTTTTTATGAATCTTTGTAGAATCGTAGCGTTAAGTTAGTGCCAAATTTCAGCATTTTAGCTTTAAAACTGTAGAAGTTACAGTTTTCTCGATTTGCCACGCCCCCAATGGGCGTAGATATATCCACCATATCTTTTTGAGCTTGGGTGGTCAACGCAAGTATACATTCCAAATTTCAACTCTCTAGCTCTTCAACTAATATGATTTCTTAACTATGGGCGCAACCATTTTCCGATTTGCCACGCCCCTAGTGGGCGTATCCGGAAAATCTTGAACTTTATAATTCGAGGGTATACACGAGTATATGTTCCAAATTTCAAGTCTCTAGCTTTAATAGCGTAGAAAAATATTGCATTCATACGGACAGACGGACAGCAAGACGGACATTTCACAAAACCAATATACTCTTTTTCCCTTTGGGAAACGAGTATAACAAGAAATAAATGATTGTTTAACTAATATAGTAACACAAACACCAGCTGAATGCAAATACAGCAACATATTTAAAACACACCAGATTAATTATGTAGAACCGAATATAATTGTAACTTGGAACTACCCCAAAACTAAAATTATTCAAGATTGTAACAAAAACAACATTTACATTCAAGGTAATAACTTAATTAAGATATACGACTGTAGTATTCAAAGAAATGATATTTCAATTGTCAACACACTATCAGATTATACACAAAACATTTATGTAACAAATAATATAACAAAAATAGAACCGATATCATACCTTCAGACAAAACAAATAGTTTTAGAAAACACAAAATATAGTGGAATATTCAATATTATAACTACCACAACATTTGTAATTACGCTAATAAGCTTAATATTATTCATCATTGTTAAATTTAAGTCAATAACAAAAAGAATTGTAATTAGACATGAAACAACTGTAAAACCGAACAATTCGACACCGGAAGAACAATTGTCCCCCGAAAACATTCCTCATGGACAATTGGAACCCACTCCACCATTATACCCAATATTTCCCGCCTGAGGACAGGCTAATTTCTTTGGGATGAGGAAGTAATATATCCAACAACAATAAATACACTAGCACGAGCAAATCATAAAAAACTAGTAATATACCCAAAACCAATAAATACACCAGCACGAGCAAATCATAAAAACTATGCTCGCTCATCACAAAAGTCACGCTCGCTCCCCATTATCCACAAATCAATCGCTCCCACACTCGAAGACGAGACGCATAAATAAATCAGATCATATTACATCCTTTCTATGAGAACCCAACGGTCAGCATAGTCCAAAGTCCAACCAAGATCGAGAGAACCAAAAGCTCAACAAGTCCAAAGTCCAACCAACAAAAGCTCAAACCCAGACCTATAAAATATCCCTGGAAGCTAGCTTAAGCAGTTCAGTTTAGTTCAGTTGTAATTCAGTTGCGTTCAAAAATTCTGTTGTATCCATCATAGAATAAGCAAATTGTACTCCGTTATAAAAAATAAAAATTATTTTTTTTTTTAAACTATAACGTTAAAACTTATTATTATATATATATATATATTTTTTTATAAATAGTAGTTTGAAATATTGTTTAACATCTACATTTTTTGTTTTAAATTCTAGTTTTATCCCTAATCGATCAACGCAGTGATCTTCCTGTCTAATTTTTGTATGGCTTTACGGGCCATACGCTATCGGGCAGAAAAGGTTCCGCTCAATTTTACAATATTTCTTACAAATTTTTTTTAAAATTAATTTAAATTATATTGCGTTGTCTTCTATCTTCTCGTTTTAGCATCAGCTGGCCGTCGCCGGTTGGCACGCTGATGCTCCATCGATGGCGTAAAACACGGCCTGCCTTTCACACTTTTGTTTCTGCTGCTGCTGTCCGGGGCCTATGGGCTCAGGCGATACCGGTGCTGGTCGTCGCACCAAGTGTTAGGCGGCATGTGTAGTTGCAGTGGGGTGTAAAGAGAGGTCCTGGGTAATCCTGGGGACGCATTTTTTCCTGTGTTGGGAGCGGCACTGGCTTTGGAGGAGTTTTTGTGGTATTAGTAGTTTCTATATTCGGTATATGATTATCTGAGTGAGAGTGGGTTGGCTTGTTTTTTGCTTTTATTGACTTTAAAAAGTCAAGTTCATTTTGCAATTTTTGTGCAGTTTTCCATGAGGGTGGTGCATTGTTTGAATATAGTAGCCACTTGATGTGTGCTATTCTTTTTTTTTAATTTTATTCTGCACTCCACCTCTCTTTGCATTTCTTTTTGCCATCACTCACTCTACTCACTCATCATATCATTCTTACTCCTCCAGTTTGCCAGGCAGTGGTTTTTGTAGTGCTGCTGTTACTCTTGCTGATCATAGTTGTGGTTGTTTTTCCATAAGTTGAGATTACTCCTTGTAGTGCTGCTGTTACTCTTGCTGATCATAGTTGTTGTTGTTTTTCCATAAGTTGAGAACTGCTATTTCGGACTTTTTGTCGTGGATGGTGCCTCCGCGGCGGCGGCCATGTAGCCTCCGCGGCGGCGGCAGCGAGTGACACTCGGCAACGGGACCTTCGTTGCTTTGATTTCAAATTATTTCACACGTTATTATGTCACACGTTCGTGACACTTGTCACGGTCGCCATGTAGTATATGGTGTAAAATAAAACACATCTATCTTGGTTCAACTCTTAATCGAGAGTGTTTTAATATTTTTATTCAATTATATATTTGTCTTATTAAATACAATATTCTAGGTGAGCTCTGCTGCTAAAAGCGTCGGCAGAGAGAGAGAGAGAGTTGCAGTACATATGTGCCAATATGCTTATGTATATATACGTATATATGTACAGACGGTACATACTCAAGAAGTGCTTCGACTAGCGTTCTGACGCTTCGGCCCGTCCGCATAAGCGACGGATCGTATTACTGCACTTATATATATATTCATGATTGTATAAGCATAACAACAAAGTGTCATTGACATAAGTTGTTATGAGTTGATACTCTAACTTTAAGCTGGGCATATGACCACTTGTTATATTGTATACTCTACAATACTGTGGGCATATGCTCATTTGGCATGCAACATACTACAAAACGATGAATGTCAATCGAATAGATCAAATTTATGAGAACTTTCCTAATTTTCGCATTAATTCAATAAGAATTTTACATTTACACAACGAATACATATCTGTATACCAATTTGCAAATGAATATATAGAAGCTTTTAATGAAGACTATAGTCCATTAATACACTGCAATACAGCAGCAAAGGCAATGGTACTAACCACACTGCCGTATGTTAGAGTTAAATTATTTAAGGAATATAATCCAATACTGGGTGTTCGGCGCAGCAGCTAATAATTGCTCTTAAATAAGCTTCTCTTAAGCCATCTGCTCTTTATCACACTCTCATTCGCTCATAGTGCAGTTAGGCACAAAAAGAAACTGTAACACACATACATATGTAAATTTCTGCTGCTCGGTCTCTTGCTTATCATTTTGTATTCTATTCTTTAAGTTCGAAATTCACCTTCAAGCGAGCAACACCTACATCTCTCTATTGTAAACTGTATTAACTTTGCCTACACGATCATCGCGGACTAGGCATTAAACTAATAAATAATAAGCTAAATTAAATCGTGGTTTTATTATTTTGCCTTCGTAAATGATTGGAGCCAGAGTTGCCGAAAAAGCTCGGCAGCTTCCAACATTTTGGTGACCCCGACGTGATTTATACACTCCGTGGTGTTTCGTTTAATGTATCAAGTTAGTACTCAACTTCGTCGAAGTACAACGGTGTGAATCATAAACATTTGTGCAAAATAGTGCATTCAAATTAATAGCACATCGCGTTGTACGACGAAACAGTGTAAAACATTAACATTTGTGCAAAATAGTGCATTCAAATTAACAATAAACTTCGTCGTACACGACAGTGCAAAGCGTTATAATTTGTGCAAAATAGTGCATTCAAATTAATAACAAATCTCGTCGTGTAAAACATTAATATTTATGCTCAAGTTATATATTAATTTGTGTATATAATAGTGCATGGCATTGTGCGTACATTATCTCGAGTTTTTCTTATTCCTCTTTAATCGTCTGTTTCGTTCGTCGCGTTTGGCGCCTGCTGTGCATCGTCTGCATATAGGGCCCGCTAAGCCGAAAAAGCTGTGTCAATCATAGAAGAGACACATACAGACATATATAAAAGCTCAGATAAGCTTGCGGTCGCGCTTGCGTTGTGCTTATCTTTATCATATTCTTGTTCGTCGGTTGTTCGTCGCGGTTTTTGGCGCTTCTTTGTGCAGCGTTTGCATAGAAGGCCCGCTAATCCGAAAATAGCTGTGTCGATCACACACATACAAACACACGCATTTACAGTGAAAGAGTGAACCTGCATATTAGATCAGCTAAACTCGAAGTGCATTAGAGAGTATATTAGCTTGTGCATTCATTTTGTAACCAAACGTTTTTTCGCGAGTAAACAAACTCTAATGAATAACTCAGACTCGAACGTTGATCAAGTGCCTGCATCTCAGGTTACTTTCTTAAAACTCAAAACAAACGCGCTTTTCGATAGACTGGAAAGGTTATATGCCGATATGGACATTGACAAATTAAGTCACATGGACTCGTGTGATTTACGTGTGCTTTTGGATTCGCTAAGCAAGCTAGAGTCAAACTTTGATTCAGTCCATACTAGCCTAGAAGAATCTAACTTTGAGTCCATATCTAGTGATTTGCCTGCGCGGTTTGAATCAACCTTGTTAAAGTTTAAAGCCTTGCTTCAACGTGAACTAGGAAATCGGTCGGATCAACAACTTTCGTCGACGCTTAATACAAGTGGTTCAAATGCTCATCCAACACTCGTCATGGCTAATCGATCGCGTTTGCCGCAGCTGGAGCTGCCAAAATTTAGTGGAGTCTACACTGAGTGGGAAAACTTCTACTCTATGTTCAAGACGATAATAGATGCTGATCCGGATCTCAGTCCTATTGAGAAGTTTCAGCATCTTCGATCCTGCTTAAGTGGTTCTGCGTTGGATACCATCAGCTCATTGGAAATCAACAAAGCCAACTATCTCGTCGCTCTGGATATTCTTCAACGTCGATTTGATAATAAGCGTTTTATTGTACAGGCACACATCAGAGCAATCTTCCGGCTTGAGAAAGTTGATGCATCTGTGGGCAGGCTGAGGCAGTTGGTGGATAAAGTTACGTCTCACATTCGTGCTATGGATTCTTTAGCATCGCGGGAAGAAGTTGCTGACTGTGTCATCGTGCAAACAGTGTTGCAAAAGCTGGACAAGGCTACTCAGGCTAAATGGGAGGAAGGCTCATCTACTAATGAGTTGCCATCTTGGTCGAGATTGTCAGAATTCTTGCAAGGACGGTGTCGAGTCCTTGAAAATGTGGATCAAGTCTTGCAGGATGGTCAGGTTGGCAAGTCAGGAAAGATCGTGAGTACTCCTTTAAGAAAGGCATTTGTTGCTTCGAAGACTCCTATTCGTTGTGTCTTTTGTGACGATCCAAGTCACGCGCTATTCCAATGTAAGCGTTTTGAGCAATTGTCCCCAATGGCAAGGCAGAAAGAGGCCAAGAGGCTCGCCCTTTGCCTCAATTGCCTAAGAAAAGGACATCAGCTGAAGGATTGCAAATCTGGTTCCTGCCGTACCTGCCAATTGAAGCACCATACTTTATTGCATTACAATCAGTCTTCAATAGTTACATCGAACGTAGTCCCTCAACTTAAACAACAAGCAAATGCAATACATCCCACTGCCATGGTTGCAATGTCACCTTCTCTGCCTCAAGTCCACATACCTCCTAACTCGTCTGATGTGGTGCTTCTAGCCACTGCTATAATCCTTGTCAAGAACCGAGCTGGCACATTCGTTCCGTGTCGTGCACTCTTGGACTCAGGATCTCAACTTCACTTCGTCACCAGTCGGTTTGCAAATCAGCTTCAGCTTCGAAAATGTAAATCATTGACTGCAGTGTCTGGCATTGGAGATGCCAGCTTCTCAACTGAAGGATATTCAGTCAATCTCGTTCTGAAATCGCGGATTTCTGATTATTCTGCCTGCATCACTACCATCGTCGCCCAGACTATTACTGACAACCAGCCTGGCATCTCAATTTCTACTAACACTTGGAATATACCCTCAAACTTACAGCTAGCTGATCCCTTGTTCCATAAGTCACAACGGATTGATCTTCTCATCGGAGCTGGTCTCTTCTTCGAGCTGATGTGTGTTGGGCAAATTCAGTTGGCACCTGGATCACCAGTTGTGAAGAAAACGCAGCTCGGCTGGATCATTTCTGGTGGCGGGCAACATGCCCCCAAACTCTGTTCGTTTATTGCAACCCAAAGAAATTCGGATCACGCCAATCACAGCACTCGGCTTGATGAGTTGGTGCGTCAGTTTTGGGAAGTGGAACATGTTTTCGAGCCTATTGCCAAGGTAACCACAGAAGAACTTAATTGCGAGCAGCATTTCATTACAAGCTATCGTCGATTACCTTCTGGGGAATATTCAGTCTGCTTGCCGAAAAAGCAAGGCGTTGAATCTTTGGGCGATTCCTATTTGCAGGCCAAGCGTCGATTGTTGAATTTAGAGCGTAAGTTCGCTCGAAATCAAACTTTAAAGGAGAAATACTCAGCATTTATGAAGGAGTATATTGATCTCAATCATATGTCTTTGGTTCCCAGCGAAGAGATCAATAAATGCAAATATTTCTTACCTCATCATTGCGTATACAAAGAAGAGAGTTCGACAACAAAGCTGAGAGTTGTCTTCGATGGCTCGGCAGCTACCACATCTGGTTTCTCATTAAACGATTTGCTTATGTCAGGACCGACTATTCAAGCTACCTTGTTTCACACACTCGTTCGTTTTCGTACATTTTCGATTGCACTTACTGGTGATATTGGTAAAATGTATAGGTGTGTGAAGGTCGCAGAGCCTGATTCTATGCTCCAGTGCATTTTATGGCGAAACTCATCAGACGATGCTAGCGAAGTCTTCAAATTGAATACTGTCACTTATGGGACCAAGCCAGCTTCATTTTTGGCCATTCGTGCAATGCATCAATTAGCAATAGATGAGTCGTCGGCATACCCATTTGGATCCAAAACGGTTTTGCGAGATTTCTACGTTGATGACCTGATCTCAGGAGGCAATTCAGTTGAAGAAGTTCGCGACATAATGCAACAAACCACAGGTCTTCTTGCTCCAGGAAACTTTAAGTTGAGAAAATGGTGCTCCAATTCAAGAGACGCACTTCGCGGAGTTCCAGAAACCGAACAGGAAAGTTTTCTCAAGCTCGATGACGGCAGCGACGTAACCAAGGCACTTGGACTCATCTGGGAACCTCGAAAGGACAGCTTCGTGTTCACTTTCGAGCCCAAAGGTAGTGTAGTTAATCACACAAAACGTTCGGTTCTGTCAACCATCGCTCGATGCTACGATCCGCTAGGTTTGATTGGACCAACTTTAACTAGAGCAAAAATAATCTTGCAACGCAATGGGATGAAAGCCTGCCACAACCTTTAGAATCAGCTTGGAGTGAGTTTTGTAAGGACTTTCATCAAGTGCGCAATGCAACATTTCCTCGTTATGTACTCCAACTCAAGTCAAGAATCGAGCTACATGCCTTCTGCGATGCCAGTCTTGAGGCTTACGGCTCTTGTGTCTATGTTCGTTCAGCGAAGAATAATGCTGTTAAGGTTCACTTACTCTGTTCTAAAGCAAGAGTCGCCCCATTAAAGACCCTCACGGTGCCTAAGCTTGAGCTATGCGCGGCATTTCTGCTTGCGAACTTGGTAAGCGAAATAAACAAAATGAACTTGTTTGAATGTGAGATGCATTGTTGGTCAGATTCATCCGTAGTCTTGTCTTGGTTAAAAGAAGAGCCATCCAAATTCAATGTATTTGTCGCCAATAAGATTTGCGCCATACAGCAGCTGACGACCGGCATGGAGTGGCATTACGTGCCCACGGGGATGAATCCAGCGGATATATTATCGAAAGGAGCAGCACCGTTGGAGCTTTTACATTCGAGATTATGGATGCACGGACCTTCGTTTTTGCAAATGGAAAGACATTGTTGGCCTAGGCACTGCGTATCTGAAGCATGCCTTCCTGAAATGCGTCAAAGAGTTCTGTTCTCGGCAGAGCATGTGGATATCTCTTTGTCATTCAAACACATAAATTCATTCGGAACAATGAAGCGTATTTTTGGTTACATCAACAAATTCATTAGGAGAACAAAGACACCTGGATTGTCAGCGGACGATCTTCGTCAAGGATCGCACATATTGTGTCGTCTTGTTCAAAGGACTCAGCTGCACCGAGAATACTCTGCACTACGAAATGGAAAGAATGTTCATTCGTCAAGCGCCATTTTTTCGCTCTCTCCGTTTATGGATGACTTTGGTCTACTTCGAGTTGGTGGCCGCTTGCGGCACTCTACTCTCGGCTTCGATGCGCGCCACCCAATTATCTTGCCCAAAGAACATCCCTTGACCTTCTCTATAGTATCTCATCTTCATCTGGTGCATCATCATGCAGGACCGCAGGCCTTGCTTGGAGTAATTCGACTCCAGTTTTGGCCCATAGGCGGCATGAAAACTGTCTCCCGAGCATTGCGAAAATGTGTCATATGCTGTAGATCCCGGCCTCGTCTAGTGGAGCATATAATGGCGGACTTGCCTAAGGATCGTATACAGTTTTCACCGGCATTTATGGAATCGATTACTGTGGACCATTTTACTACAAACCCGATGGACGAAACCGAACTTCAATAAAATGCTACATCTGCGTATTCGTTTGCTTCGCAACTAAGGCTGTATGGTTGGAGCTCGCAAAGGATCTGTCGACCGCAGCTTTCTTGGGCGCCCTCAAGCGTTTCATCAGTACGCGCGGCATCCCAAGATGCATTTGGTCTGACAACGCTACTAACTTTGTGGGTGCACGGAACGAGCTAGCGGATCTGAAACGTTTATTGTTGAGCCAGGAACATCGCACTGAAGTTCAGAACTACTGCATCAACAACAGTTTTGATTGGAAGTTCATACCTCCTCGCTCGCCACATTTTGGTGGCCTATGGGAAGCAGCAGTGAAGACCGCAAAGAGTCATCTATACCGCGCTATGGGATCATCACTTCTCGGCTTCGATGAACTTCGCACCTTGGTATGCCAAATTCAGGCTATAATCAATTCTCGTCCTCTTGTTCCACTTTCAGAAAATCCCGATGATCTTGGAGTTCTCACTCCAGGACATTTTTTGATTGGTCGACCACTCATCGATTTTCCCGAGCCAGACGTAACTGGGCTCGACCACAATCGCCTCGGTCAATGGCAACGCATTGCTTACATACAGCAATTGTTCTGGAAGCGCTGGAGTGAGGAGTACCTTACTATTCTTCAACAGCGTGGAAAATGGGTCACCTCGCAGCCTCCGATCAAGATCAATGATGTCGTATGTGTGAAGGATGAAAACTTGCCGCCGTTGAAATGGCCATTAGCTCGAGTCGTTGAGACCATCGCTGGAGCTAATGGTGCTGTGAGAGTCGCTGTTCTGCGCACACCCACTGGAACTACACGTCGAGCTGTCAATAAGCTGTGCGTCCTTCCGGTTGATGATCCTGTTAAAAGACTTGGTCTTTCAACGGGGGGGAGGATGTTCGGCGCAGCAGCTAATAATTGCTCTTAAATAAGCTTCTCTTAAGCCATCTGCTCTTTATCACACTCTCATTCGCTCATAGTGCAGTTAGGCACAAAAAGAAACTGTAACACACATACATATGTAAATTTCTGCTGCTCGGTCTCTTGCTTATCATTTTGTATTCTATTCTTTAAGTTCGAAATTCACCTTCAAGCGAGCAACACCTACATCTCTCTATTGTAAACTGTATTAACTTTGCCTACACGATCATCGCGGACTAGGCATTAAACTAATAAATAATAAGCTAAATTAAATCGTGGTTTTATTATTTTGCCTTCGTAAATGATTGGAGCCAGAGTTGCCGAAAAAGCTCGGCAGCTTCCAACACTGGGAATAGCAACTATATGGTTAGTTCGTTTACAAAAGTAAAGTTCCATTAAAGAATGGAATGGAACGAAATAGCAAACAACATAGACGCATTTCGTTATAAATTTGAAAGATCATACAAATACATCAATTGAGATGCAGTTATAAAAACAAACACATTAATACACCATATTAGACATAATAGTAAGAGAATACAAAATATTGTAACGATAGTAAAAAGGTACGAGAGTAGATTTACAGCCGAACATAAAGAGAAATGCTTAAGAGTTTTAAAATCTCTAAACACAAGATTACTTTCTGTCGCTAATAGACGACACGTTCAAATAACAGTACCAAAAAGCCAAGCCAATTGGCAGACTTTAATGACAGTCAATTAAAAGATTTAGACGAATCTATACAGTCAAGCGACGCCGAATCTGATAGTGATATAGAAACACTAGAAGACAAAACAAGTAAATTAGTAGATACAAAACCTAATTTACTCACAGATACAAATATGGCAAATCAAGTCGCTTTGGACAGGGAATATGTGAAGCAAGTATCCGCTTCCATTCCTGAATTCGATGGTAAAAAATTATCATTGAATAGATTCCAAACAGCCTTAAGACTTGTAGAAAGAACTAAAGGTGACCAAGAGGATATAGCAGTTGAGGTTATTAAATCGAAAATAACCGGCACAATTTTGAAAAGTAACGTTAAAGGAGAATCTTCTGACGTACTCAAAGTTAAATTGGCAAACACTAAACAAAAGGGAAAAACTGCATCACGACCCAGAAAATGCAGAAAAATTCTCCACAAAAGAATCAATAACTGCTATGACACGAAATTGCGAGCATGATAAACTGAAAATAATATTAGAAGCAGGTAACTTTGTTACTTTCAATGAGAGTTCTCAGGAGGAGAGTTTTAAGTTTTTGCTGTTTGCCGCCTTTCTGTTTATCTGCTCCCTAGTGTTGTTGTATTTTATATTCACACTTGTGTCTGTATATGTGCTTATAAGTTTGTTTTGTGCATGATATTCTTATTTGTGCGCGATTCATTACTGATATTGCCGCTTACTTTTTTGTTGTTTGTTTTTAGTGCTCTCAACGCATTTCTATCACTTTTAGTTTTGCATTCCTTCGCTTTGTGTTTTTGTTTTTGTTTCTACTTTTTCTTGCTCGCTATAATTTCTGTTTAACCCTTTATTGCCAAAATGACTTGCTGTAAGAAATCATGTTCTTTTAAGCAAGTTGTTGATTCTGCACAAGCAAAATTTATGAATTGCTGGTTTTGTGAGAATTTGATGCACACAAAATGTGCAGACCTTACAGGGCGGGACTACGATAAAGTCATGTCCACTACCAAAATTGGTTGTGGTGGCTTACGTTGGTCTTCACCAAGTTGTTTGGAAAAACAAATAAATTTTTCCAAAATGTATAATTCGGTGAGAGTTCAATTTTTAAAACTGTGCAATATTTCAAAAAAGCGTTCTAGTGATTTAGAAGCTGGTAATGAAATATTAAATCAGTACACTTTTGAAGCTCCACACCATCGAATGGATACTACAACATTATTGGTACATCTTCTGTACCATTGTTGTCTCCAAATTTACTAGCTCCTACTTCACCTAACCCTGACTCAATATCCAATCCACCTTCTGTAGACTTGTCTACATCACCTTGTAATACTGGCTCTGTTACTGAAACTGTTGAGCCTAATTTAAGTCCTACTATAAAAGTAAGAGCATCCCCGGTTATTGTTGCTCAAACAACGAACAACAATCTGTCAGCGATCTCTGAATCCTTAGTTCCCACTTTATCTGTTGTGTCTCCTCGAAAGCAGGTTTTCTTATCCAGGCTTTCATCTGACACAACGTGCGAAGCAATATCAGCGTTTATTGCTAGTAAGTCTGCAGCAAATGTTTTTATCTCGAAGTTTAATTTCGCAACACCACGTGAAATTGCTTCATTTAAAATCAGTGTGCCGTTTGAACACTTCATAACTATATGTGATTCGAAGTTTTGGCCACCACATATAGTTGTACATGAATTCAAGCCAAAGAATCGAAACCGATTACCTCCACTATTATTGAACCCTACTTCGGTATAATCTTCAACTAATATTGTATCAAAAAACTAAATAGTTTAAATTCTTCACCTAATCTGTTTTTGGCATACCAAAATGTTCGAGGCATAAATTCTAAACTTAAAGGTCTATTTTTAAACAGTTTCAGTTTTCAATATGATGTCATTGTGTTCACTGAAACGTGGCTGAATCCTAATATTTATAATAGTGAGATTCTTTGTAATAATTTCACTATTTATAGATTTGATCGATTGATACGCAGAGGTGGTAGTGTCTTAATAGCTGTTAAGGCCAATATCCTCTCTGAATCGTTAAATTTCCCATCACTTCATGATGCTGAGATTATTGGGGTTAAAATAAATCTCCCATCTCTTTCCATATATGTCACTTGTTCATATGTTCCCCCTTCCTCTGATGTACAAGTCTATGCACAACATATAACTTGTATTAAAGAACTTTTTAAGTATGTAAAAGATAATGACTTGTTTCTAGTGTTGGGTGACTTTAATATACCTAACACTACGTGGTCGTCAAACTCCCAATTTTAATTACCTTATTCCGTCTACAGATCATTATTTCTTCGATGAACTGTTCAGTCTCTTAATGTTTCAACTGACTGGACGCTCTATCCTTGATGTCTGTGTTCCCTTGTATCTCTCAAGGCCTGCTTCTAATAAGCCCCCCTGGTTTACTCAGACTCTTTCCAATTTTAGAAATATTAAAACCAAATATTTTAAGAATTTTAAAAAGTCTGGTTCGATTGTTGACTGGTCTAAATACTCAATAGCCAAGTCAAATTTTAATGTTTTAAATGCTAGGTGTTATGAGAATTACCTTTTACGGTGCAAAAGGAAATTCGTTCGTGATCCCAAGCAATTTTATTCATTTGTAAACTCTAAGCGTAAATCTTCTAATTTACCTTCCATTTTTTCTTTGGGGAGAAAAATCTTGTAATCTTCCAGATTCTGCTGATCTTTTTCCAAATTTTTTTCAATCCACTTATTCATCTAATGACTCCCACACTCCTTCGTACTCATTTGTTAGTCCGGCAACGAATATTATCAATGTTATAAAGGAATGCAGTGCTTCTTTACAGTTACCTTTATTAAAACTATTCAATTTGTCCCTAGAAACTTCTGTTTTTCCCTCTATTTGGAAGGAATCATTTATTATCCCATTACATAAGAAAGGTGGGAGGTATGACATTTCAAATTATAGAGGTATAGCTAAACTGTCTGTTATCCCGAAATTATTTGAAACAAGTAAGAAAACTCTAGTCGGAGGTGCCCGACTAGGAGATACCCTGAGCCCCGTCCCATTTGCATTGTTTAATACGCTATGTAGCTTGCATATAACATTACATTTTGCAAAATTAAATTATAATTTTGAAATTTTATTCAACTAGAATGTATGTAAATCAAAAATAAATTAATAATTAAATAAATAAACAAAAAAATGAAAAGAAAGCAAACATCACCGCACCTGGGCTCGAACCTGCATCTATTTACTACATGTGTAACGTTAAAGCGCGTCATCTCAACTAGCACGACCACCTCATGTTTATAGATTTAAAAAAAAAAAAAATTAAACAAGTAAGAAAACTCTAGTCGGAGGTGCCCGACTAGGAGATACCCTGAGCCCCGTCCGATTTGCATTGCTTAATACGCTATATAGCTTGCATATAATATTACATTTTCCAAAATTAAATTATAATTTTGAAATTTTATTCAACTAGAATTTATGTAAATAAAAAATAAATAAATAATTAAATAATTAATAAATAAACAAATTATAAAAAACAAAAGAAGAAGATAAACAAACATCACCGCACCTGGACTCGAACCTGCATATATTTACTGCATATGTAACGTTAAAGCGCGTCATCTCAACTAGCACGACCACCTCATGTTTATAGATTTAAAAAAAAAATTAAAAAAGTTACGCTGTCGTCACCGAGTTTCGAACTCGGGACCTCTCATTCACGCGCTTCGCGTCTACCCACTACACCACACCAGTATTGCGGCGCTTGTTGGCAAAACGCAAAGTAGTACTACAAGGGCGATATGTGACAAATACAAAACTAAAGAAGCTAAAGAAGTAGATCAATCGCAATTGTGATTCTTAGAATATGCTGAAAAGCGCGCATATGAATGTATGAGTTGTGGACATAAAAAAAACGGTGGTCTGTTTGAATGTATGCGTGTAAAGGGCGATTATGTATGACAAATACAAAACTAAAGAAGCGGCTGAAAATGCTCAGAAGCGGCTGTGCACATGCATAAGCAGACGCGCTTGCACGCTTCAATGTATGTGTATGTGTAAACGTTTTTTGCTGCGCGTCGCTGCTTGCCACGTGCGTGTGATTATTGGCTAAACGTTTTGTTTAATAAATCGGGACTGACTTAACGGAAAGTGTGATTTCGGCATATGATTCTATTGAATTTTTTACATTTTATAAAAATGCTAATTTATTCACATGGTTATATTTGCAGCAGACTCTCAATGGGTGTTTGAAGGCAGGGGGGGGGGGTGGGGGGTAATTAGTAAAAAGAGCCGGTACGCAAAAAATAAAAAAATAGAAATTGCATAAAACTCACGTGAATCTATATGCAAAATTTGAGGGGTCTAGCTCTAAAGGTGTGGCAGATAGAATTTTATAACATGTTTTCGATAAGGTTTAAAATCGATAACAAAACAACAAAAATAGATATCGTTTTTTGGTAACAAACTTGACCTGCGCGTGCTATTCACGGACCCAACAAAAAAAAATTCAAGTCTCTAGCTTGTCTAGATGCTTCAATCGACGCGTTCAAACATACGGACGGACGGACAGACGGACAGACGGACGGACAGACAGACGGACAGGGCTAAATCGACTCAGCTCGTCGCCCTGATCAAGAATATATATACTTTGTGGGGTCTGACACGCCTCCTTCTGCCTGTTACATACATTTAACAAAACCATTATACCCTGATTTCCCATTTTCAATGGGCTCAGGGTATAAAAATCATAACTTCAAACTTACAAAATTTTTGTAAATCGATTATTTCGCCATCTCAACATGATTTTTTTCCAGAATCGGTCAATGAAATATTAAATCAGTACACTTTTGAAGCTCCACACCATCGAATGGATACTACAACATTATTGGTACATCTTCTGTACCATTGTTGTCTCCAAATTTACTAGCTCCTACTTCACCTAACCCTGACTCAATATCCAATCCACCTTCTGTAGACTTGTCTACATCACCTTGTAATACTGGCTCTGTTACTGAAACTGTTGAGCCTAATTTAAGTCCTACTATAAAAGTAAGAGCATCCCCGGTTGTTGTTGCTCAAACAACGAACAACAATCTGTCAGCGATCTCTGAATCCTTAGTTCCCACTTTATCTGTTGTGTCTCCTCGAAAGCAGGTTTTCTTATCCAGGCTTTCATCTGACACAACGTGCGAAGCAATATCAGCGTTTATTGCTAGTAAGTCTGCAGCAAATGTTTTTATCTCGAAGTTTAATTTCGCAACACCACGTGAAATTGCTTCATTTAAAATCAGTGTGCCGTTTGAACACTTCATAACTATATGTGATTCCAAGTTTTGGCCACCACATATAGTTGTACATGAATTCAAGCCAAAGAATCGAAACCGATTACCTCCACTATTATTGAACCCTACTTCGGTATAATCTTCAACTAATATTGTATCAAAAAACTAAATAGTTTAAATTCTTCACCTAATCTGTTTTTAGCATACCAAAATGTTCGAGGCATAAATTCTAAACTTAAATGTCTATTTTTAAACAGTTTCAGTTTTCAATATGATGTCATTGTGTTCACTGAAACGTGGCTGAATCCTAATATTTATAATAGTGAGATTCTCTGTAATAATTTCACTATTTATAGATTTGATCGATTGATACGCAGAGGTGGTGGTGTCTTAATAGCTGTTAAGGCCAATATCCTCTCCGAATCGTTAAATTTCACATCACTTCATGATGCTGAGATTATTGGGGTTAAAATAAATCTCCCATCTCTTTCCATATATGTCACTTGTTCATATGTTCCCCCTTCCTCTGATGTACAAGTCTATGCACAACATATAACTTGTATTAAAGATCTTTTTAAGTATGTAAAAGATAATGACTTGTTTCTAGTGTTGGGTGACTTTAATATACCTAACACTACGTGGTCGTCAAACTCCCAATTTTAATTACCTTATTCCGTCTACAGATCATTATTTCTTCAATGAACTGTTCAGTCTCTTAATGTTTCAGATTAACTCTGTTTTGAATCATTTGAATCGTTCGTTTTGTCTTGCTTAATGATTTAATTAATGCAACTGACTGGACGCTTTTATACGACTCAGTTGATATTAATTTGGCAGCTAACATTTTCTATGAAACTCTAAGCTCTATCCTTGATGTCTGTGTTCCCTTGTATCTCTCAAGGCCTGCTTCTAATAAGCCCCCTGGTTTACTCAGACTCTTTCCAATTTTAGAAATATTAAAACCAAATGTTTTAAGAATTTTAAAAAGTCTGGTTCGATTGTTGACTGGTCTAAATACTCAATATGAGAATTACCTTTTACGGTGCAAAAGGAAATTCGTTCGTGATCCCAAGCAATTTTATTCATTTGTAAACTCTAAGCGTAAATCTTCTAATTTACCTTCCATTTTTTCTTTGGGGAGAAAAATCTTGTAATCTTCCAGATTCTGCTGATCTTTTTCCAAATTTTTTTCAATCCACTTATTCATCTAATGACTCCCACACTCCTTCGTACTCATTTGTTAGTCCGGCAACGAATATTATCAATGTTATAAAGGAATGCAGTGCTTCTTTACAGTTACCTTTATTAAAACTATTCAATTTGTCCCTAGAAAATTCTGTTTTTCCCTCTATTTGGAAGGAATCATTTATTATCCCATTACATAAGAAAGGTGGGAGGTCTGACATTTCAAATTATAGAGGTATAGCTAAACTGTCTGTTATCCCGAAATTATTTGAAAAAATCATAACTTCAAACTTACAACATTTTTGTAAATCGATTATTTCGCCATCTCAACATGATTTTTTTTTCCAGAATCGATCAACTTCCACTAATTTTTTAGAATTTTCTTCTCTAATCAACTATAGCTTTTTAAACAAAATGCAAACTGATGTTATTTATAATGATTTCAGCAAAGCATTTGATTCAGTTAATCATAACATCTTAATTTGCAAGCTTGATCACTTAGGATTTCACCCTAAACTTTTGTCTTGGATTTCATCCTATTTGAAAGGTAGGTCAAAAAGGGTATTGTTGAGGATATCAATTTCGAAGCTTGTCTCTGTTTCTTCAGGCGTACCTCAGGGCAGTCATTTAGGACCGCTGCTGCTTTCCCTTTTTATAAATGATCTTCCTAGCTATATTATTCACTCGAAAATTTTTATGTATGCAGCCGATGTTAAGCTCTGCTTTTCATACTCCAACTTGCTTGATCATTTTCGGCTTCAAGATGACCTTAATTCCTTTCAGCTTTGGTCTGCGACTAATCAGTTGCATTTAAATTGTTCCAAGTGTATGACAATGACTTTCAGTCGTACCATCCCACATATTCTTAATTACACTATTAACAACATTTCCCTGCAACGAATTTTAACTTTCAAAGATCTTGGTGTTACTTTAGACACAAAACTTTCTTTTAATCTTCATATCTCTACTATATTAAATGAAGCTAAAGGTGCTCTTGGTTTTATTAAACGTTCGTCAAAGGAGTTTAAAAATCCCTTTATAACCAAACTGTTATATACTTCGGTGGTTCGACCTATTTTAGAATACTGTTCAATTATTTGGTCTCCACAGCATAAATTGTATCAGGACCGTATTGAATCGGTCCAGAAACAGTTTCTTATCTTTGCGTTGCGTGATCTAAACTGGGATCCAAATCTTCGTTTACCGTCTTATCAGAGTAGGGTTCTTCTTATTAATCTTCCATCTTTAATTAACCGTAGAACAATTTTGGATGTTGTTTTCCTACATAATTTGATTATGGGTAAAATTGATTCGCCATGTTTGTTAAATCAGCTTAGTTTTCCTGTTCCCTCTAGAACAACCAGACACTTTCGTCCGTTGTATTTACCTGTATGCACATCAGATTATTCTTTGCATAGCGCGTTACACGTGTTATGCATAAATTATAATAAATTTTATTATGTGTACTCCTCTGAACTCTCTCTCTGCCCTTAATAAAATCCTTGCTTGCAGATCATCTTCGTGGTATCACTGATAGTGCCCATGAGTGAGCCGGTAGTTCCTAGACATTTACTTATATCTAAGATTATAATCTATTTAATATATAAGTTTCCTGCAATTACTCTCTGCCTTTTATAGCATAAATAATATCACTGACTAAAATGGCTGTGACTGGCAAATAAAGTACCCCCACCGAGTTGGTGTTATTATTGATAATTTATGTTATTTTAGGCTTTTTATATATAAATATTTTTATTGCTTACATTTAAGTTGACTCCAGTCGTGTCAATGTCTTTTAATAATAAAATAAATTGTAACAAAAATAAATTTTAAAAATTGTAATGGGTAAATATATCCATTGCAGTACTGAAATGACTGGAAGCTCTAGCACAAGTTAGCAGAAGTTATAACCGAGGTAGGAGTAACTCCAACCGAGGCAACTATCCAAATAGAAATATTAACAACAACAGCAATAACTATGTCCGAGTTACCCAAAGCAATTCGGGAAACGGACAGACTCCTTCAGATACTCAGAGCAATTAAATACAAAAATATACACACTCAATCTCAGTCAAAGCATGTTTATAAAAGTTAATAACGAAAGTACGGGTAAACCATATACCTTACTAATAGACACTGGTGCAGACATATGAATTTTAAAAGAAAATATAGATATATTTGACCATATAAATACAAACATTTCAACACAAATATCAGGCATTGGCAAAGGTTCAGTTTTTTCAAAAGGTTTAGCATTCGTAGAATTATCTTCAGAAAAACATGTAATCCCACATAATTTCCATTTAGTCAATCAAGACTTTCCTATACCAAGCAATGGCATTATTGGTATAGACTTCATTCAAAAATATAATTGCCAATTAGATGGCACACAATCAGGTGACACTCTAATACTACGGCCAAACAATTTAAATTATCAAATTAATATACCAATTATCCACACTTGCGATAATAATGCCACAATACTTCCAGCTCGTGCTAAAGTAGTCCGTCAAATTAAAATAATTTCAAAAGAACAAAATGTTCTAATTCCAAATCAAGGAATCGAGGAAGGAATTTTCATTGGAAACACAATTTCCAATTAAAATAATACATTTGTCCGAATATTAAACACAACTAATTCAACTAAAATAGTAAACCTTAATAAAATAAAAATGGAAACGCTAACGAGATAGTCCAAGAAACTAGTGAAGAAAGACAAAATACTGTCATGAAAAAACTAACTCAGAACTTTCCTCCATTATTTAAGCCCATGTTAACAAACCTCTGGACCAAATATACAGACATATTCGGACTAGAAACAGAATCAATAACTACAAACAATTTTTATAAACAAGAACTAAGATTGAAAGACAAAGAACCAGTGTATATTAAAAACTACAGAATACCGCATGCTCATAAAGACGAAGTAACAGACAAGTCGATAAACTCATTCTTGAGAAAATAGTAGAACCTTCAGTTTCGGAATATAACAGTCCAATATTACTAGTACCTAAGAAAGGTCTACCAGGTCCCCAAACAAAAAGATGGCGATTAATAATAGACTATCGGCAAATTAATAAAAAACTGTTATCCGATAAATTCCCAATTCTGGCTATTCACGGCACATAACTAAGTTATGTAAAAAGAATGTCAATTTTCAATGTTCCGACGAATGCCAAAATGCATTCGATTACTTAAAACAAGCTTTAACTAAGCCAACATTGTTGAAATCCCCAGATTTCAATAAAGAATTTTGCATAATTACAGATGCAAGTAAATATTAATATTAATAAAAATTATGGAGATAAACAACTCCCAATTGCATATACTTCACGCTCGTTCACTAAAGGTGAAAGCAACAAATCAACAACAGAACAAGAATTAGCAGCAATCCACTGGGCAATTACACATTTTAGACCATATATTTATGGAAAACACTTTACTGTAAAAACAGATCATAGACCGTTAACATACTTGTTCTCAATGACAAACCCAAGCTTAAAACTTATAAGAACGAGATTAGAATTGTCATTTTTTTTTTTGTGTGGAATAATTTTGTTCTGAATGATGAGTCTATGTGTAATCGATAAAAAAAATATAGCATGACGGTATGGTCACACGCACAAAAAGAAAAATAACATAACTGACCTAGGCTATACGAAAAAAAAAAATTTTTAACAGATAAATTATTTGCAGAACCTCAACATGAAATCGAATTACATATATTTCTTAATATTTCTTAGAAATGCCGTTTGTCCCTCAGTTGAGAGTGTTGACACGTATTCTTTTGTGCTCTTGAGTTTTAATTAAATTATCACTTATTATTTCACTATAATTGTCACACTATCGCGTTCGGTTAACTTTGGATAACTATCATTACATTGCTGTGCAAGGTTTTATTTGTGCGCGATTCTTATTAGTATTGCCGCTCTTTTTGTTGTTGTTTGTTTTTAGTGCTCTCAACGCGTTCTTATCTCTTTTATTTTGCATTCTTTCGCTTTTTGTTTTTTTTCTCGCTTCAATTTTGTTTAACCCCAATTGCCAATATGACATGCTGTAAGAAATCATGTTCTTTTAGGCAGGTTGTTGATTCTGCACAAGCACAATTTGTTAATTGCTGGTTGTGTGAGAACTTGATGCACACTAAATGTGCTGGCCTCACTGGGCGTGACTATGATAAAATCATGTCCACTACCAAAATTGGTTGCAGTGGTTTACGTTGGTCTTGCCCGAGTTGCTTGGAAAAACAAATTAATTTTTCCAAGATGTATAATTCGGTGAGAGTTCAATTTTTAAAACTGTGCAATATTTCAAAACAGCTTTCTAGTGATATAGAAGCTGGTGAAGAAATATTAAAACAGTATAATTTTGAAACTCCACACAATCTAATGGAGACTACAACATTATTGGTACCAGCTTCTGTACCAATGTTGTCTCCAAATTCTTTAGCTCCTACTTCACCTAATTTCCAATCCACCTTCTGTAGACTTGTCTACACTACCTGGGGCTACTGGTACTTCTAATAAAACTGTCGAGCCTAATCAAAGTCCCACTATAAAAGTAAGAGCGTCCCCGGTTGTTGTTCAAACAGTGAATAACAATCTGTTAGCGACCTCTGAACCCATGGTGCCCAGTTTATCAGTTGTGTCTCCTCGAAAGCAGGTTTTTTTATCCAGGCTTTCATCTGACACAACGTGCGAAGCAATATCAGCGTTTATTGCTAGTAAGTCTGCAGCAAATGTGTTAAAAATACTAATTTAGTATTTAAGAAACGCTGAATGTCTATTCTCTTTTATACATTGTTCGTTCATTTCGTTCTTTGAATTATAACGGAATGTTCTTTCTATTTCACTTTAGTCTCAAATAAACTCTGCATCTAATAGGTTATGGACCCAGGCATGCAGGCAAGCAGCTTGGTAGGCAGGGAGACAGTAATAAACTGTGCGTGTTAATCGAAATAAAGAAAAACTTTAGTGAGACTCGTGATTAACAAAATTCGGCAAAATGAGTTCGCAATTTGCTATTGAAAAATTAGACAATGAAAACTACACTACGTGGTCAGTGCAGATGAAAAGTCTGTTCATTCACTCTGACTTATGGGCGGTGACTTGTGGTCGCCTAATAAAAAACGAAAGTGACACAGTGGAGCAAAAAGTGTTATTTGACACCAAAAACAGGAAGGCTCTCGCGAGTGTCAAATGTCAAATACGGAAAGTATTCGTGAGCATTTCAACAATTTTTCTGATCTCGTTGAAAAATTATGTGAACTGTGCCAGAGGAAATGCTTGTAATAATTTTGTTAACTAGTTTAAGCGACGAGTTTAAAAATTTTGTTGTCGCCATCGAGACGCGCGACAAATTACCGTCGCTCAGCGCTCTCAAAATTAAGTTGCTAGAGGAAGGGGAGAGGCGCAAAATAGGCGAAGTAATCGAAAAGAACGAGCAGAAAATATTCTCAGCGCGTCCAGAAAACGGTAAACTCAACAAAGCGAAGAGAGACCCAAAAAATGTCGAATGTTGGTCGTGCGGTCGTCGTGGCCATTTCGCGGCGAATTGCAGATCGAAAGACAAAAAGGAAAACGAAAAAACCGGCGATAAGAACAATAAAAAGTCGTTTTCGGTGTTTGCAGCTTCTGCTAATAGAAGCAAATTGGCAAAAAATGCGTGGTGTGTAGACAGCGGAGCTACGGTGCACTTGTGTGCAGACAAATCAATGTTTACAAGTATGCGTGAGCACAAAGAGAATATATATAATATACAGTTTTGTTGAACGGTAAAAAGAATACGATCGAATTGCTTGATGTATTATATGTAAAAAACTTACAATGCAACTTTATATCGGTAAATAAAGCAACAGAAAATGGGTTAAAAGTGTGTTTTGTGAAAGACAAAACGTATGTTAATGACTATAACAATGATACTTTGATGGTTGCAGAAAAGGTAAACGATTTATTTTTGTTTAAAAATGAAATCAAAATGGTACTTATGGCAAATTCAAGTATAAGTCAACTTGTGAAATGGCACGATCGATTCGGGCATTTAAACTTCAGTAGTTTAAATAAAATGATTAAACAAGACATGGTCTATGGTCTTCGTGCGAGTGCGTGTAATACAAATGACTTTGTATGTGAAACGTGTTCAAAAAGTAAAATTTGCGTAAAGAAATTCCCGAAAGTGTCGAAAAATCGGTCACTGGGATTAATTCATACAGACATTTGTGGACCAATGCCGGTTGTATCACAGGGTGGAGCACGTTATTTTGCAACATTTATTGACGATAAATCGAGTTACATGTCGGTATACATGCTAAAGAAAAAGAGCGAGATTTTCGAGAAATTTAAAGACTTTAAAATGTTGGCAGAAAATCAATCAGGAAACCGAATTAAAGCCATTATAAGCGACAACGGGTGCGAGTACCTGAGCAATGCGTTTGAAGAGTTCCTGACGCGACATGGAATAAAAAGACAACTCACAGTTCCCCACACTCCGCAGCAAAACGGTGTGGCGGAACGCGCCAACAGAACCTTGGTGGAAATGGCGCGGAGTATGATAGTGCATTCTGGAGTTTCCATGTGTTTTTGGGGTGAACCCATAATGACAGCGGCGTATCTACGCAATCGGGCTGAAACTGCAAGTTTGTCCGACAAAACTCCATATGAGGAATGACATGGCAAAAAGCCGAGCGTAGCACATCTAAAAGTATTTGGAATGCAAGCTATTGCTTTAGATAAAACGCAAAAGAAAGAGTTCTCACCAAAAGGAGTGCAGCATATTTTGGTAGGTTATTCTGAAACTGCCAAAGCTTATCGTCTTTACAATCCACAGAAAAGAAGCGTAATATTTTCCAGAGATGTTGTGTTTTTGGAGCACAAATTTAAAAAGGATGCGGAACGCGATTACAGTTCATCATATGAGTCAAATGTGCTAATCCTTGAGCCAGATGACGAATCTGAAACCGAGCAGAATGATAAACAAGAGGACTCTGAAGAAGAGCAACATAATCCAATTGCTGGCGATCAACGTCAAAGCGATGACGAAGAAGATGCTGTGGAGGGGGGCCAGGCAGGCCAAAGATTGTTCGCACTGGGCGTGCAGGTCGTCCACGTAAAGAGTACAATATGCTGAATGTACTAGATGCCAAAAATGTTATTGTGCCCATCAGCGTCAATGAGGCATTTAACTCGGAACAATCTGAAGACTGGAAACAGGCGATGCAGAAGGAGTACGACAATCTACAAAACAATAAGACGTGGGCAACCTTCCTGCAGGCAAAAAAGCCATTGGTTGTAAATGGGTTTTTGCTATCAAGCATGATCAGTATGGCAGCGTAGAGCGTTTTAAGGCACGTTTAGTTGCGAAAGGATGCGGTCAGCAATAAGGAGTCAATTACTAGAGCTGTAAAACTATCGATATTTGCAACATTCAATAGTTTCGATGGTTTTACATAAAATATTCAATAGTATCGATAGTACTATCGAAAATATGCTCAACTTCAAAAACAAACTAAATAAATGCATATTTAACAATAAGTAAAGATTTTAATAAACATTTCATTTGTTAAACATATTGAGATCCTTCATGGACTATAACAAAATAAAGAAAGTTTGAATTATATTAAAATTAATTGTATGGCTTTTAGTCTTCTGCCAACATCCAAGAATTGTGATGTAGAAAAAGGAGCATGTCCACATGCTTAGCTTTTAAGGCAGCTCGTCGTTCCGTTATAAGTTGTCCAGCTTTGCTGAACAACCGCTCTGACTCCGTGGATGAAGCAGGTATGCAGAAAAATTGTTTGATAACGTCTTTAATTTTACTTTCGTTGTGCTGTAAATGCGAAAACATGCAACATTTTTAAAGAAATTTTTATTAAAGTACATACCTGCCAATATTTGAGGGGATCAACATCTCCCAAGGAGTGCTGTTTCCCAATATATTGGTGGACATCAACTATTGCATAATCGCTTAGTCTTAGGCAAATTTTCTATGTTGCTATTTACAAATTCATAAAGAGGATGTCGAGTTGTCTTTGGTTGCTCAATTGTTGTTGGTGGCTGTGAGATGGGAGCTGGAGAATTGCTCAGATGAATAAGTTCTTCGATCAAACATTTTTCAGCATTTTTGGCATTGATTGGCGAAATTTTGTCGAAATAGCCCCACACCGATGATCTCCCGACTCGTGGCCTTTTAACTAGCTGGTTATCCTCAATTGCCTCAATGCTGCTGTCTTCTTCATCTTAACAATGTACATGCATACAAAACTTAAATTAGTTACTTGCGTTGCTAGACAAGAAATTGAACTTACCCTGTGTGTTTTTCAAAAGAAATTTATCCATCTTTTCTCCGCCACCAACACCAACGAAAATTTACCTACAAATAAACACATATTTTCATACTTTATTGCCTTTTACATATAATTTCTTACCAAAATTTGCTCACCAGCTAGGTTGCGCCAAAAGAAGTGATGTGTAATCCATGATATTACAGCTAACGATATTATCGATAGCATCGATTGTTACGAAAAATATAAAATATTCGATATATCGATAGTGTCACCGATAGTTTTACAGCACTATCTATTACATGGAAACGTTTTCCCCAGTTACACGTTACTCCTCAGTCAGACTGGTGATTGCATTGGCTGTCGAGCACAAGATGTACCTACACCAGATGGACGTCTCAGCAGCGTATCTCAACAGTGAGCTACAAGATGACGTGTACATGCGACAACCGGAGGGTTTTACTGATGCTAATCATCCCAAGTGTGTGCTGAAACTAAAGAAATCGTTATACGGGCTGAAGCAGAGCGGACGTGAATGGAACCAAAAACTGGAGAGAACCCTGTAGAGATTGGTTTCGTTCCTTGTGCTAGCGAGCCGTGTATCTACACAAACAAAATCAAAGGGTATTTAAATGTTATTGTTGTATATGTTGACGATTTTATACTTGCATGTAGCCGAGAAGAAGATATTGGCCACATAAAGCAGCTTATATCAAACAAATTTGATGTGGTCGACGGCGGTGAACTGCAGCATTTCCTAGGGATGGAAATCAAGAGAGATGGCAAAACTGGTAGCGTCTCCATTGGCCATAAGCAGTACATCGAAGGTCTGTTACGTGATTACGGTATGCAGGACTGTAAGCCAAACACGACTCCGTTAGAAGTCGGCTTCCAAACGAAGTGCGACGATACTGGCTGCAAACAGGTGGACAAAACGAGCTACCAATCTCTTATTGGCTCGTTATTATATTTGGCGTTGACTACACGGCCGAACATAATACATTCTGTGTCAAAATTGGCGCAGAGAAATGCGGATCCGCACAAGGAGCACGAGGTTTCTGCCAAGCGGGTGTTGAGATACTTTAAAGGTACCTCAGAGACGAGATTGAACTACAGCAAAACAGGTGTACCTATACATTGTTTTGTTCACGCGGACTGGGCTGGCGATAGCAGCGATCGGAAGTCCTTTACAGGTTGGTCATTCTTCATGGCTGGAGCAGCTGTCTTATGGGAGTCGAAGAAGCAGAACATTGTCGCCCTCAGTAGTACGGAGGCGGAGTACGTAGCGCTTTCTACAGCATTCGAAAGCTGATCAACGAAATGGGATTCGGGCCGATGACAAAACTGATGATATATAGCGATAACCAGAGCGCTCAGTGCCTTGCTAAAGATTCAAAATTCCATTCGCGTAGCAAGCACATTGAAATAAAATATCATTTTGTAAGGGAAATGTATAAAGATAATGTACACTCCCACAGATAATATGACGTCCGATATATTGACGAAAAACTTATGTAAAGTTAAATATGTTAAGTTCACGAAAATGTTAGGACTAAAATAATTTAAGTTTTTTATTGAAATAGATATCGCGTTGAGAAGGAAAGTTAAAAAATACCAATTTAGTATTTAAGCAACGCTGAATGTCTATTCTCTTTTATACATTGTTCGTTCATTTCGTTCTTTGAATTATAACGGAATGTTCTTTCTATTTCACTTTAGTCTCAAATAAACTCTGCATCTAATAAAATGTTTTTATCTCGAAGTTTAATTTCGCAACACCACGTGAAATTGCTTCGTTTAAAATCAGTGTGCCGGTTGAGCACTTCACAACTATATGTGATGCCAAGTTTTGGCCACCGAATATAGTTGTACATGAATTCAAGCCTACGAATCGAAGCCGATTACCTCCACTATTATTGAACCCTACTTGGGTACAATCTTCAGCTAATATTGTATCAAAAAACTAAATAGTATAAATTCTTCACCGAATCTGTCTTTGGGATATCAAAACGTTCGAGGCCTAAATTATAACCTTAATGGTTTATTTTTGAGCAGTTTCAGTTTTCAATATGATGTCATTGTGTTCACTGAAACGTGGCTTAGTCCTAAAATTTATAATAGTGAGATTCTCTCTAATAACTTCACTATTTATAGATGTGATCGATTGATTCGCGGAGGAGGGGGTGTCTTAATAGCTGTTAAGGCCGATATCCAATCCGAATCAGTAAGTTTCAAAGCACTTCATGATGCTGCGATTATTGGGGTTAAAATAATTCTCCGATCTCTTTGCATATATGTCACTTGCTCATATGTTCCTCCCTCTTCTGATGTACTATGCACAACATATAACTTGTATTAAAGAAATTTTTGAACATGTAAATGATAATGACTTATTTATAGTGCTAGGTGACTTTAATATACCTAAAACTACTTGGTCGTCAGCTCCTAATTTTAACTACCTTATTCCGCTACAGATCATTATCTTTTTGATGAACTGTTTAGTCTATCAATGTTTCAAATGAACTCTATTTTGAATCATTTAAATCGTTCACTTGATCTGGTTTTTATACCCTGAGCCCATTGAAAATGGGAAATCAGGGTATAATGGTTTTGTTAAATGTATGTAACAGGCAGAAGGAGGCGTGTCAGACCCCACAAAGTACATATATTCTTGATCAGGGCGACGAGCTGAGTCGATTTAGCCCTGTCCGTCTGTCCGTCCGTCCGTCCGTCCGTCCGTCCGTATGTTTGAACGCGTCGATTGAAGCATCTAGACAAGCTAGAGACTTGAATTTTTTTTTGCTGGGTCCGTGGATAGCACGCGCAGGTCAAGTTTGTTACCAAAAAACGATATCTATTTTTGTTGTTTTGTTGTCGATTTTAAACCTTATCGAAAACAGGTTATAAAATTCTATCTGCCACACCTTTAGAGCTAGACCCCTCAAATTTTGCATATAGATTCACGTGAATTTTATGCAATTTCTATTTTTTTTATTTTTTGCGTACCGGCTCTTTTTACTAATTACCCCCCCCCCCTCTCCAACTCGACTCATTGAGAGTCTGTTGCAAATATAACCATGTGATTAAATTAGCATTTTTATAAAATGTAAAAAATTCAATAGAATCATATGCTGAAAGTTTCATCAAATTCCGTTAAGTCAGTTCCGATTTATTAAACAAAACGTTTAGCCAATTATCACACGCACGTGGCAAGCAGCGACGCGCAGCAAAAAACATTTACACATACACATACATTGAAGCGTGCAAGCGCGTCTGCTTATGCATGTGCACAGCCGCTTCTGATCATTTTCAGCCGCTTCTTTAGTTTTGTATTTGTCATACATACATATATCGCCCTTTACACGCATACATTCAAACAGACCACCGTTTTTTTATGTACACATACTCATACATTCATATTCGCGCTTTTCAGCATATTCTAAGAATCACAATTGCGATTGATCTGCTTCTTTAGCTTCTTTAGTTTTGTATTTGTCGCATATCGCCCTTGTAGTACTACTTTGCGTTTTGCCAACGAGCTATGCAATACTGGTGTGGTGTAGTGGGTGGACGCAAAGCGTGTGAACGAGAGGTCCCGAGTTCGAAACTCGGTGACGACAGCGTAACTTTTTTAATTTTTTTTTAAAATCTATAATCATGAGGTGGTCGTGCTAGTTGAGATGACGCGCTTTAACGTTACATATGTAGTAAATAGATGCAGGTTCGAGTCCAGGTGCGGTGAGGTTTGTTTATCTTCTTTTGTTTTTTACAATTTGTTTATTTATTTAATTATTTATTTACATAAATTCTAGTTGAATAAAATTTCAAAATTATAATTTAATTTTGGAAAATTTAATATTATATGCAAGCTATATAGCGTATTAAACAATGCAAATCGGACGGGGCTCAGGGTATCTCCTAGTCGGGCACCTCCGACTAGAGTTTTCTTACTTGTTATTAATGATGATTCTGTCATTGATGTTACCAGAACAACCCCTATCTGTATGCCAGAAGATTTGCATCATCCCACCTTAGATGTCTTGTTTACCATAAAGATGTCACCTATTTTTGCCCCGATTCCCCAAATAAGGCATCGCTGTTTTTATACCCTGAGCCCATTGAAAATGGGAAATCAGGGTATAATGGTTTTGTTAAATGTATGTAACAGGCAGAAGGAGGCGTGTCAGACCCCACAAAGTATATATATTCTTGATCAGGGCGACGAGCTGAGTCGATTTAGCCCTGTCCGTCTGTCTGTCCGTCCGTCTGTCCGTCTGTCCGTCCGTCCGTCCGTCTGTCCGTATGTTTGAACGCGTCGATTGAAGCATCTAGACAAGCTAGAGACTTGAATTTTTTTTTGTTGGGTCCGTGGATAGCACGCGCAGGTCAAGTTTGTTACCAAAAAACGATATCTATTTTTGTTGTTTTGTTATAGATTTTAAACCTAATCGAAAGCAGGTTATAAAATTATATCTCCCACACCTTTAGAGCTAGACCCCTCAAATTTTGAATATAGATTAAAGTGAATTTTATGCAATTTCTATTTTTTTATTTTTTGCGTACCGGCTCTTTTTACTAATTACCCCCCCCCTCTCCAACTCGACTCATTGAGAGTCTGTTGCAAATATAACCATATGATTAAATTAGCATTTTTATAAAATGTAAAAAATTCAATAGAATCATATGCTGAAAGTTTCATCAAATTCCGTTAAGTCAGTTCCGATTTATTAAACAAAACGTTTAGCCAATTATCACACGCACGTGGCAAGCAGGGACGCGCAGCAAAAAACATTTACACATATACATACATTGAAGCGTGCAAGCGCGTCTGCTTATGCATAGTGCACAGCCGCTTCTGAGCATTTTCAGCCGCTTCTGTAGTTTTGTATTTGTCATATATCGCCCTTTACACGCATACATTTAAACAGACCACCGTTTTTGTATGTACACATACACATACATTCATATACGCGCATTTCAGCATATTCTAAGAATCACAATTGCGATTGATCGGCTTCTTTAGCTTCTTTAGTTTTGTATTTGTCACATATCGCCTTGTAGTACTACTTTACGTTTTGCCAACAAGCGACGCAATATTGGTGTGGCGTAGTGGGTAGGCGCAAAGCGCATGAACGAAAGGTCGCGAGTTCGAAACTCGGTGACGACAGCGTGTAACTTTTTAAATTTTTTTTTTTTTTTAAATCTATAAATCTATAAACATGAGGTGGTCATGCTAGTTGAGATGACGCGCTTTAACGCTACATATGTATGTAGTAAATAGATGTAGGTTCGAGTCCAGGTGCGGTGATGTTTGTATATCTTCTTTTTTTTGATAATTTGTTTATTTATTTAATTATTTATTTATTTTTGATTTACATACATTCTAGTTAAATAAAATTTCAAAATTATAATTTAATTTTGCAAAATTTAATGTTATATGCAAGCTATATAGCGTATTAAACAATGCAAATCGGACGGGGCTCAGGGATCTCCTAGTCGGGCACCTCCGACTAGAGTTTTCTTACTTGTTATAAATGCAATTTTGTCTTGCTTAATGATTTAATTAATGCAAATGACTGGACGCTTTTATACGACTCAGTTGATGTTAATTTGGCAGCTAACATTTTCTGTGAAACTTTAAGCTCTATCCTTGATGTCTGTGTCCCTTTGTACCACTCTTGGCCTGCTTCTAATAAGCCCCCCTGGTTTACTCAGACTCTTTCTAATATTAGAAACATTAAAACCAAAAGTTTTAAGAATTTTAAAAAGTCTGCTTCAATCGTTGACTGGTGTTCGGCGCAGCAGCTAATAATTGCTCTTAAATAAGCTTCTCTTAAGCCATCTGCTCTTTATCACATTCTCATTCGCTCATAGTGTAGTTAGGCACAAAAACAAACTGTAACACACATACATATGTAAATTTATGCTGCTCGGTCACTTGCTTATCATTTTGTATTCTATTCTTTAAGTTCGAAAATCACCTTCAAGCGCGCAACACCTATCTCTATTGTAATTGCATTAACTTTGCCTATACGATCATCGCGGACTAGGCATTAAATTAATAAATAATAAGCTAAATTAAATCGTGGTTTTATTATTTGCCTTCGTAAATGATTGGAGCCAGAGTTGCCGAAAAAGCTCGGCAGCTTCCAACATTTTGGTGACCCCGACGTGATTTATACACTCCGTGGTGTTTCGTTTAATGTATCAAGTTAGTACTCAACTTCGTCGAAGTACAACGGTGTGAATCATAAACATTTGTGCAAAATAGTGCATTCAAATTAATAACACATCGCGTTGTACGACGAAACAGTGTAAAACATTAACATTTGTGCAAAATAGTGCATTCAAATTAACAATAAACTTCGTCGTACACGACAGTTCACAGTGTTAAAATTTGTGCAAAATAGTGCATTCAAATTAATAACAAATCTCGTCGTGTAAAACATTAACATTTATGCTCAAGTTAGATATTAATTTGTGCATACAATAGTGCATGGAATTGTGCGTACATTATCTTGAGTTTTTTCTTATTCCTCTTTAATCGTCTGTTTCGTTCGTCGCGTTTGGCGCCTGCTGTGCATCGTCTGAATATAGGGCCCGCTAAGCCGAAAAAGCTGTGTCAATCATAGAAGACACGCATACAGGCATATATAAAAGCTCAGATAAGCTTGCGGTCGCGCTTGCGTTGTGCTTATCTCTATCAACTTCTTGTTCGTCGGTTGTTCGTCGCGGTTTTTGGCGCTTCTTTGTGCAGCGTTTGCATAGAAGGCCCGCTAATCCGAAAATAGCTGTGTCGATCACACTCATACAAACACACGCATTTACAGTGAAAGAGTGAACCTGCATATTAGATCAGCTAAACTCGAAGTGCATTAGAGAGTATATTAGCTTGTGCATTCATTTTGTAACCAAACGTTTTTTCGCGAGTAAACAAACTTAAATGAATAACTCAGAGTCGAATGTTGATCAAGTGCCTGCATCTCAGGTTACTTTCTTAAAACTCAAAACAAACGCGCTTTTCGATAGACTGGAAAGGTTATATGCCGATATGGACATTGACAAATTAAGTCACATGGACTCGTGTGATTTACGTGTGCTTTTGGATTCGCTAACCAAGTTAGAGTCAAACTTTGATTCAATCCATACTAGCCTAGAAGAATCTAACTTTGAGTCCATATCTAGTGATTTGCCTGCGCGGTTTGAATCAACCTTGTTAAAGTTTAAAGCCTTGCTTCAACGTGAACTAGGAAATCGGTCGGATCAACAACTTTCGTCGACACTTAATACAAGTGGTTCAAATGCTCATCCAACACTCGTCATGGCTAATCGATCGCGTTTGCCGCAGCTGGAGCTGCCAAAATTTAGTGGAGTCTACACTGAGTGGGAAAACTTCTACTCTATGTTTAAGACGATAATAGATGCTGATCCGGATCTCAGTCCTATTGAGAAGTTCCAGCATCTTCGATCCTGCTTAAGTGGTTCTGCGTTGGATACCATCAGCTCATTGGAAATCAACAAGGCCAACTATCTCGTCGCTCTGGATATTCTTCAACGTCGATTTGATAATAAGCGTTTTATTGTACAGGCACACATCAGAGCAATCTCCCGGCTTGAGAAAGTTGATGCATCTGTGGGCAAGCTGAGGCAGTTGGTGGATAAAGTTACGTCTCACATTCGGGCTATGGATTCTTTAGCATCACGGGAAGAAGTTGCTGACTGTGTCATCGTTGCAAAAGCTGGACAAGGTTACTCAGGCTAAATGGGAGGAAGGCTCATCTACTAATGAATTGCCATCTTGGTCGAGATTGTCAGAATTCCTGCAAGGACGGTGTCGAGTCCTTGAAAATGTGGATCAAGTCTTGCAGGATGGTCAGGTTGGCAAGTCAGGAAAGATCGTGAGTACTCCTTTAAGAAAAGCATTTGTTGCTTCGAAGACTCCTATTCGTTGTGTCTTTTGTGACGATCCAAGTCACGGGCTAATCCAATGTAAGCGTTTTGAGCAATTGTCCCCAATGGCAAGGCATAAGGAGGCCAAGAGGCTCGCCCTTTGCCTCAATTGCCTAAGAAAAGGACATCAGCTGAAGGATTGCAAATCTGGTTCCTGCCGTACCTGCCAATTGAAGCATCATACTTTATTGCATTACAATCAGTTTTCAACAGTTACATCGAACGTAGTCCCTCAACTTATACAACAAGCAAATGCAATACATCCCACTGCCATGGTTGCAATGTCACCTTCTCTTCCTCAAGTCCACATATCTCCTAACTCGTTTGATGTGGTGCTTCTAGCCACTGCTATAATCCTTGTCAAGAACCGAGCTGGCACATTCGTTCCGTGTCGTGCGCTCTTGGACTCAGGATCTCAACTTCACTTCGTCACCAGTCGGTTTGCAAATCAGCTTCAGCTTCGAAAATGTAAATCACTGACTGCAGTGTCTGGCATTGGAGATGCCAGCTTCTCAACTGAAGGATATTCAGTCAATCTCGTTCTGAAATCGCGGATTTCTGATTATTCTGCCTCCATCTTCGCCCAGACTATTACTGACAACCAGCCTGGCATCTCAATTTCTACTAACACTTGGAATATACCCTCAAACTTACAGCTAGCTGATCCCTTGTTCCATAAGTCACAACGGATTGATCTTCTCATCGGAGCTGGTCTCTTCTTCGAGCTGATGTGTGTTGGGCAAATTCAATTGGCACCTGGATTACCAGTTGTGCAGAAAACGCAGCTCGGCTGGATCATTTCAGGTGGCGGGCAACATGCCCCCAAACTCTGTTCGTTTATCGCAACCCAAAGAAATTTGGATCACGCCAATCACAGCACTCGGCTTGATGAGTTGGTGCGTCAGTTTTGGGAAGTGGAACACGTTTTCGAGCCTATTGCCAAGGTAACCACAGAAGAACTTAATTGCGAGCATCATTTCATTACAAACTATCGTCGATTACCTTCTGGGGAATATTCAGTCTGTTTGCCAAAAAAGCAAGGCGTTGAATCTTTGGGCGATTCCTATTTGCAGGCCAAGCGTCGATTGTTGAATTTAGAGCGTAAGTTCGTTCGAAATCAAACTTTAAAGGAGAAATACTCAGCATTTATAAAGGAGTATATTGATGTCAATCATATGTCTTTGGTTCCCAACGAAGAGATCAATGCAAATATTTCTTACCTCATCATTGCGTATACAAAGAAGAGAGTTCGACAACAAAGCTAAGAGTTGTCTTTGATGGCTCGGCCGCTACCAAATCTGGTTTCTCATTAAACGATTTGCTTATGTCAGGACCGACTATTCAAGCTACCTTGTTTCACACACTCGTTCGTTTTCGTACATTTTCGATTGCACTTACTGGTGATATTGGTAAAATGTATAGGTGTGTGAAGGTCGCAGAGCCTGATTCCATGCTCCAGTGCATTTTATGGCGAAACTCATCAGACGATGCTATCGAAGTCTTCAAATTGAATACCGTCACTTATGGGACCAAACCCGCTTCATTTTTGGCTATTCGTGCAATGCATCAACTGACGATGACGGCAGCGACGTAACCAGGGCACTTGGACTCATCTGGGAACCTCGAAAGGACAGCTTCGTGTTCACCTTCGAGCCCAAGGGTAGTGTAGTTAATCACACAAAACGTTCGGTTCTGTCAACCATCGCTCGATGCTACGATCCGCTAGGTTTGATTGGACCAACTTTAACTAGAGCAAAAATAATCTTGCAACGCAATGGGATGAAAGCCTGCCACAACCTTTAGAATCAGCTTGGAGTGAGTTTTGTAAGGACTTTCATCAAGTGCGCAATGCAACATTTCCTCGTTATGTACTCCAACTCAAGTCAAGAATCGAGCTACATGCCTTCTGCGATGCCAGTCTTGAGGCTTACGGCTCTTGTGTCTATGTTCGTTCAGCGAAGAATAATGCTGTTAAGGTTCACTTACTCTGTTCTAAGGCAAGAGTCGCCCCATTAAAGACCCTCACGGTGCCTAAGCTTGAGCTATGCGCGGCATTTCTGCTTGCGAACTTGGTAAGCGAAATAAACAAAATGAACTTGTTTGAATGTGAGATGCATTGTTGGTCAGATTCATCCGTAGTCTTGTCTTGGTTAAAAGAAGAGCCATCGAAATTCAATGTATTTGTCGCCAATAAGAATTGCGCCATACAGCAGCTGACGACCGGCATGGAGTGGCATTACGTGCCCACTGGGATGAATCCAGCGGATATATTATCGAAAGGAGCAGCACCGTTGGAGCTTTTGCATTCGAGATTATGGATGCACGGACCTTCTTTTTTGCAAATGGAAAGACATTGTTGGCCTAGGCACTGCGTGTCTGAAGCATGCCTTCCTGAAATTCGTCAAAGAGTTCTGTTCTCGGCAGAGCATGTGGATATCTCTTTGTCATTCAAACACATAAATTCATTCGGAACAATGAAGCGTATTTTTGGTTACATCAACAAATTCATTAGGAGAACAAAGACACCTGGATTGTCAGCGGACGATCTTCGTCAAGGATCGCACATATTGTGTCGTCTTTCGCTCTCTCCGTTTATGGATGACTTTGGTCTACTTCGAGTTGGTGGCCGCTTGCGGCACTCTACTCTCGGCTTCGATGCGCGCCACCCAATTATCTTGCCCAAAGAACATCCCTTGACCTTCTCTATTGTATCTCATCTTCATCTGGCGCATCATCATGCAGGACCGTAGGCCTTGCTTGGAGTAATTCGACTCCAGTTTTGGCCCATAGGCGGCATGAAAACTGTCTCCCGAGCATTGCGAAAATGTGTCATATGCTGTAGATCCCGGCCTCGTCTAGTGGAGCATATAATGGCGGACTTGCCTAAGGATCGTATACAGTTTTCACCGGCATTTACTGTCACTGGAATCGACTACTGTGGACCATTTTACTACAAACCCGATGGACGAAACCGAACTTCAATAAAATGCTACATCTGTGTATTCGTTTGCTTCGCAACTAAGGCTGTATGGTTGGAGCTCGCAAAGGATCTGTCGACCGCAGCTTTCTTGGGCGCCCTCAAGCGTTTCATCAGTACGCGCGGCATCCCAAGATGCATTTGGTCTGACAACGCTACTAACTTTGTGGGTGCACGGAACGAGCTAGCGGATCTGAAACGTTTATTGTTGAGCCAGGAACATCGCACTGAAGTTCAGAACTACTGCATCAACAACAGTTTTGATTGGAAGTTCATACCTCCTCGCTCGCCACATTTCGGTGGCCTATGGGAAACAGCAGTGAAGACCGGAAAGAGTCATCTATACCGCGTTATGGGATCATCACTTCTTGGCTTCGATGAACTTCGCACCTTGGTATGCCAAATTCAGGCTATAATCAATTCTCGTCCTCTTGTTCCACTTTCAGAAAATCCCGATGATCTTGGAGTTCTCACTCCAGGACATTTTTTGATTGGTCGACCACTCATCGATTTTCCCGAGCCAGACGTAACTGGGCTCGACCACAATCGCCTCGGTCAATGGCAACGCATTGCTTACATACAGCAATTGTTCTGGAAGCGCTGGAGTGAGGAGTACCTTACTATTCTTCAACAGCGTGGAAAATGGGTCACCTCGCAGCCTCCGGTCAAGATCAATGATGTCGTATGTGTGAAGGACGAAAACTTGCCGCTGTTAAAATGGCCATTAGCTCGAGTCGTTGAGACCATCGCTGGAGCTGATGGTGCTGTGAGAGTCGCTGTTCTGCGCACACCCACTGGAACTACACGTCGAGCTGTCAATAAGCTGCGCGTCCTTCCGGTTGATGATCCTGTTAAAAGACTTGGTCTTTCAACGGGGGGGAGGATGTTCGGCGCAGCAGCTAATAATTGCTCTTAAATAAGCTTCTCTTAAGCCATCTGCTCTTTATCACATTCTCATTCGCTCATAGTGTAGTTAGGCACAAAAACAAACTGTAACACACATACATATGTAAATTTATGCTGCTCGGTCACTTGCTTATCATTTTGTATTCTATTCTTTAAGTTCGAAAATCACCTTCAAGCGCGCAACACCTATCTCTATTGTAATTGCATTAACTTTGCCTATACGATCTTCGCGGACTAGGCATTAAATTAATAAATAATAAGCTAAATTAAATCGTGGTTTTATTATTTGCCTTCGTAAATGATTGGAGCCAGAGTTGCCGAAAAAGTTCGGCAGCTTCCAACAACTGGTCTAAATACTCAATAGCCAAGTCAAATTTTAATCTTTTAAATGCTAGGTGTTATGAGAATTACCTTTTACGTTGTAAAAGGAATTTCTTTCGTGATCCGAAGCAATTTTATTCATTTGTAAACTCGAAGCGTAAATCATACAATTTACCTTCTTTTGAGAAGAAAAACTTGTAATGATCAAGATTCCTCAGATCTTTTTGCAAAATTTTTTCAATCCACTTATTCTTCCGATGTCTCCCACGACCCGTCGTACTCATTTGAAAGTCCTGCAACGAATATTATCAATGTTCCAAGTGTTTCCCTTGTGTCTCTGAAATTATCTTTTTCTCCTGGTGCTGATAATATTCCAAGTTCTGTTATATAGGAATGCAGTGCTTCGTTACAGTTACCTTTATTAAAACTATTCAATTTGTCTCTGGAGACTTCTGTTTTTCCATTTATTTGGAAAGAATCATTTATTATTCCATTGCATAAAAAAGGTGGAAGGTCTGACATTTCAAATTATAGAGGTATAGCTAAACTGTCTGTTATCCCAAAATTATTTGAAAAAATTTTAACATCAAACTTACAACACTTTTGTAAATCGATTATTTCGCCATCTCAACATGGTTTTTTCCAGAATCGATCAACTTCAACTAATTTATTAGAATTTTCTTCTCTAATTAACGATAGCTTTTTAAATAAAATGCAAACTGATGTTATTTATACTGATTTCAGCAAAGCATTTGATTCAGTTTGTAATGATTGACACTTCGTATTTGTATTTATTTGAAGGTTTTACTTGAAGGCAGCAGTGTTGCCGCTTCCAACGCTCAGTTGTATCTGACCTTAAACATTCTACTTAGGTTCTAAATAAGCCTAAGTCTCGTTGCTGCGATACATAAGGTTTGGACAGCAGAGAGAGACGGTTATGTATATTACTTATATATTATATATGTTTATGTTATATGTGCATTTATGCTCTCTTCAGCTGGAGCGATAGTGCATATGCTTACATTTGGGTTCTGTCAAGTGGTCTAAGCAGAATGCTGACACTTGTATATTCTGGGAGAGCGACGACCGACCCATATTCCGGGTTAAAGACCGGGACTCTGTTTACATAAACACTGCACAAAGTGTTACAGTGTGTATTCTTTAATTACTCTTGGTACAGTGGATATTCAATATGTATGCATACTACATGTCCCTCCTTTTGAAAAATAACGTAATATTATGGAGTTATTTTATAAGATTTTACTTGAGAGATTAGTTAACTAACAAATGAATTCAATATTTTTTTTATTTTTATTTTTTTTTTTATTTTGTGTGCATATATGGAATTACAAATAATATTCAAATTTAAAGTAGTGTTTTTGTCTTAGCATGGCCATACTAAACACAATTATGAAATAAACATTTTTAACATATCTTTTTGTTGTACTGTTTGTTTTTTGTTTTTATTATTTGTTATTATAATGTTGTTTTTATCTCCTATTTCTGATACTTTATATAGACCAGTATATTTATAATCTAACTTATGACCTGTTTCATTTCTTAATAAGACTTTATCTCCTACTTATATATCTATATTGTTTACTTTCTGATCATATAGTATCTTATTATTTTTATACCCTGAGCCCATTGAAAATGGGAAATCAGGGTATAATGGTTTTGTTAAATGTATGTAACAGGCAGAAGGAGGCGTGTCAGACCGCACAAAGTATATATATTCTTGATCAGGGCGACGAGCTGAGTCGATTTAGCCCTGTCCGTCTGTCTGTCCGTCCGTCTGTCCGTCCGTCCGTCCGTCCGTCCGTCCGTATGTTTGAACGCGTCGATTGAAGCATCTAGACAAGATAGAGACTTGAATTTTTTTTTGCTGGGTCAGTGGATAGCACGCGCAGGTCAAGTTTGTTACCAAAAAACGATATCTATTTTTGTTGTTTTGTTGTCGATTTTAAACCTTATCGAAAACAGGTTATAAAATTCTATCTGCCACACCTTTAGAGCTAGACCCCTCAAATTTTGCATATAGATTCACGTGAATTTTATGCAATTTCTATTTTTTTATTTTTTGCTTACCGGCTCTTTTTACTAATTACCACTGGTGTGGTGTAGTGGGTAGACGCAAAGCGCGTGAACGAGAGGTCCCGAGTTCGAAACTCGGTGACGACAGCGTAACTTTTTTAATTTTTTTTTTAAATCTATAAACATGAGGTGGTCGTGCTAGTTGAGATTACGCGCTTTAACGTTACATATGTAGTAAATAGATGCAGGTTCGAGTCCAGGTGCGGTGATGTTTGTTTATCTTCTTTTGTTTTTTACAATTTGTTTATTTATTTAATTATTTATTTACATAAATTCTAGTTGAATAAAATTTCAAAATTATAATTTAATTTTGGAAAATTTAATATTATATGCAAGCTATATAGCGTATTAAACAATGCAAATCGGACGGGGCTCAGGGTATCTCCTAGTCGGGCACCTCCGACTAGAGTTTTCTTACTTGTTCTTATTGTTTTCTAACATAATAGGAGCTCTCTTATACGCGTTTTCTAATCTAAACTTTACTTCCTTAGCATATTCATCTATATTATATAGTGGATCTACCGTATTTATGTTATTAAAATCTATGAACTGTTTTGGTAGTCTGCCAAAAACTAGTTCGTATGGACAATAATTATGTGCTACCGAGGGTGTCGTATTGAAACAGTAAGTGAAATATTGTATCCAAACATCCCAATCAGTCTTATCTGCAGAGATGTAAGAACGAACGTATTCATTGAATGTTCGATGACTTCGTTCTACTGTACCTAATGTTTGGTGATGATGTTCTGTAAACGTTATATTATCAATCTTAAGATATTTGCACAAGTCATTTATAATAGACTTCTTATATTCTGTTCCCATGTCCGTTATGAACGTCTTCATTGGACCTTACTTTAGAACAAAAGATTCAAATATGGCTTTTGCGACAGTTGTTGCGCTTTTGTTTGCAACCGGAATAGCTACTAAATACTTTGTCAAATCACATATTAAAGTGACTGCGTATTCATTTCCATTTTCCGAACGTGGTAGTGGACCAATTGTGTCTACTATCACTCTGCCGAAAGCGTACATTGGAGTGTTTGTTATTGTCATTGAGGTCTTTGTATGTAATGTAGTTTTTGACATTTGGCATTTTGGACATTTACGTATGTACTCTTTTATATGACGAGTCATATAGCCAAAGTTTTTGTTATGCCTGTATGACCTCCTTGAACTGGATCGTTATGGTATGTAGACAATATTGCTTCTTCTTCTTTCTCATTTTGAATGAGAGACACCGGCTTGAGTAGCGCTACTCTTAATGATTTCAAATTTTCATTGCCCAATTGCTTAAAAGTATCTATAGAAATGGATTCAAAGATCTTTTCGCTCGGTGCCACTTTTAGTTGGCTGATTTTAGATACACCGGCTTGCCATTCAAGCCTTTGGAAAAACTGACCTAAGTCGAGAATTCCATTGGAGTACAAATCGCTAACATTAATCCTTGCTATAACTTTTTTCCCACGTTTCAATAAACATGTCGAATCTGTTATTCGCAAGGTCACTACTTTTCGTACCTCGTCATTTGTGATGACTTCGTATACGTTGGGCTTAGAAGCTTTTTCAAGACTTTGCTTTGGCAATAGTTCTTGTTTATTTTCTGCGCAGAAATTGTTTTGTCTACTTTGGTGCCTGGTAGTGACTTTCAGGACTTTTTTATTTATATCAATTAAGTCGGATATTCCTTGCAACGAATTTTGACTGTCAAAGATCTGGGTGTTATTTTTGACAAAAAATTTTCTTTCAATCTTCATGTCTCTACTATCGTAAATGAAGCTAAAGGTGCTCTTGGTTTTATTAAACGCTGGTCAAAGGAGTTTAAAGATCCCTTTATCACAAAACTATTATATACTTCTCTGGTTCGACCTATTTTAGAATATTGTTCAATTATTTGGTCTCCACAGCATAAACTGTATCAGGATCTTATCGAATCGGTCCAGAAACAGTTTCTTCCCTCATTAACAATCGTAGAACAATTCTGGGGATTGTTTTCCTACATAATTTGATTATTGGTAAAATTGATTCGCCATGTGTGTTAGTTCAGCTTAATTTTTCTGTTCCCTGCAGAACAAGCAGACACTTTCGTCCGTTGTATTTACCTTTATGCACATCGGATTATTCTTTGCATAGCGCATTTCACGTGTTATGTAGTAATTATAATAAATATTATTATGTGTTCTCCTCTGAACTCTCTCTTCCCGTAATAAAATAATTGCCTGCAGGTCATCTTCCTGTAATCTTAAATTTGTACTTATATCTAAGACTATAATTAATTTAATTTGTAAGTTTCCCACAAATACTCTCTATCTTGTATAGATTCAATAATATCACTGACTAAAATGGCTGTGAATTGGGGCATTGCTGGCCGTACTGGCAAATAAAGTACCCCCACCGAGTTGGTGGTATTATTGATAATTTATTTTATTTTAAGCTTTATAATTATATAAATATTTCTATTGTTTAAATTTAAGTTGACTCCAGTTTTGTCAATGTCTTATTAATAATAAATAAATAAATAAATAAATAAATTCTTATTAAGCTTATTTTTATAGGTGGCACAGACATATGAATTTTGCAGGTGGGCGTTACAAACTTTGTTGTCAATTTGCCGGGCCCCCAGTAGGCGTAGACATATCATATTTGGCAAGTTCCTAGGAGGATTCGAGGGTAACTTAACTGTAAAGATTGGATGCTTACACTCCAAAAATCTGAAAGTTACAGGGTATTTTTTCGATAGACCACGGTCCCAAAGGGGCGTAAGTCTTATTTTTGGGTAAACGATAAAGAAGGCCTCCAGTAACACAAGCATTCAATTTGGAAGACTCCAGCTGTAAAACCGTAGTAGCTATATGGTTTTCTGATTTGCCACGCCCCCTGAAGGCGTAGGTATGTCCCCCATATCTTTTTGATCTTGGGTTGCGTATCTGAGTATATATATCAAATTTCAAGTCTCTAGCATCAATAGTGCCCAAAATATAGCAGAATTTGTAAACTCACTATATATTCAGATCCGATTTGCCACGCCCCCCCAGTGGGCGTGAACAAAAATATTTTCATCAATCTTTATAGAATCGTAGCGTTAAGTTAAATACCAAATTTCAGCATTCTAGCCTTAAACTTTAGAAGATACAGTTTTCCGGATTTGGGCCCCAATGGGCGTAGATATATCCGCCATATCTTTTTAAGCTTTGCAGCTCTATAACTAATAGATATATCCGCCATATCTTTTTAAGCTTTGCAGCTCTATAACTATATGATTTCTTGACTATGGACGCAAGCATTTTTCGATTTGCCACGCCCCTAGTGGGCATATTGGGAAAATCTTGACACCTTATAATTCGAGGGTATACACGAGTATATGTTCTAACTTTCAAGTCTCTAGCTTCAATAGCTAGAGCTAGAAAAATATTGCATTCATACGGACAGACGGACAGACGGCCAGACAGACAGACGGACGGACAGCAAGACGGACATTGCACAAAACCAATATACTCTTTTTCCCTTTGGGAAACGAGTATAAAAAAATAAAAATTCGTAATAAATCTAAGCCTCTGTGGCTTAATAATTTTCCCAAATTTTGCATTTATGTAGATTCATGTGAATTTTATGCAATTTCAATTTTTGCAAATATAACTATGTGAATGAATTATCAGTTTTATAAAATGTAACAAGTAAGAGTGCTCTAGTCGAGACTGCTCGACTAGGGGATACCCTGAGCCCTGTGAAGAGCCAAATATCAAATCATTCTACGCATCTTTTATGCATGCATATAAACAACACATACTCACACACACACATATGCACGCACGCATAAGCGCGCGCTCTGCCAACTGCGCAGTTGACGCAGCGACTGCGCTTGGGCTGCAATGTGCGCATTACTATGGGAACTTAAATGTTTAATAACTTTTCTTAGCGATGGACTAAGTGCATCAAACTTTCACAACTTATTTATGACATTCATATGTGTGTATGTGCCAAAGCACAAGTCTCTAGTATTTGATTTGCGCTTTTTACAAATAGGGGGCTATTGGGGGCGAATAGGGCGTGGCATCAAAAATCTAAAGATAACGTTATTTCCGTATTCACTACACGCAACTACACAGCAAATTTGAAGTCTCTAGCTCAAAGGATGTACTTACCAAGCCCTAAAAACACACTAAAATAATCGATAAATGCTCATAAAATCGAAATGGAATAAGTTATCGGAAAAATTTTATAAACTTGTGCAGCGTATGGTATTATCGAGTATTCATGTAAAATTTCAAGTCTCTACGTTGCGTACTTACAAATATCTCAGCGTTCACACGGACGGACAGACGGACGGACGGACGGACGGACGGACGGACGGACGGACGGACGGACGGACGGACGGACGGACAGACGGACAGGGCTATATCGTCTCGTCTTGTCGCGCTGATCAAGAATATATATACTTTATGGGGTCTGACACGCCTCCTTCTGCCTGTTACATACATTTTCACAAAACCATTATACCCTGATTTCCCATTTTCAATGGGCTCAGGGTATAAAAAAATCAATAGAATCATATGCTGAAAGTACACATATAAATATATACGTTCATATACGCGCAAGTATACATTCCAAATTTCAACTCTCTAGCTCTTCAACTAATTTGATTTCTTAACTATGGGCGCAACCATTTTCCGATTTGCCATGCCCCTAGTAGGCGTGTCCAGAAAATCTTGACACTTTATAATTCGAGGGTATACACATGTATATGTTCCAAATTTCAAGTCTCTAGCTTCAATAGCATAGAAAAATATTGCATTCATACGGACAGACGGACGGACAGCAAGACGGACATTTCACAAAACCAATATACTCTTTTTTTTCTTTGGGAAACGAGTATAAAAACTAAATTTAGGGGTCTAGCTCTAAAAATAGTGATAAAATTTTCCGATAAAGATAAATAGTTATAGAAAATACTAAGCAAACGGACAGACACACGGATAGAGCTGTGTAGTATATTGCATGCCAAATTAGCATATGCCCACAGTATTGTAGAGTATACAATATAACAAGTGGTCATATGCCCAGCTTAAAGTTAGAGTATCAACTCATAACAACTCATGTCAATGACACTTTGTTATTATGCTTATACAATCATAAATATATATATAAGTGCAGTAATACGATCCGTCGCTTAGTCCAAGCACTTCTTGTGTATGTACCATCTGTACATATATACGTATATATACATAAGCACATTGGCACATATGTAATGCAACTCTCTCTCTCTCTGCCGACGCTTTTAGCGGCAGAGATCACCTAGAATATTGTATGTAATAAGACAAATATATAATTGAATAAAAACAGAGAAACACTCTCGATTAACACTTGAACAAAAGAAGACGTGTTACATTTATTAATCAAGAATATATATACTTAGTGGGGTCTGCCACGCCTCCTTCTACCTTTTACATACATTTAACAAAACCTTTACACCGTGATTTCCCATTTAAATTTCAATAAAACAATCTTGATCTGCATGAGCTACAGCCGGACATGAAAAACAGTTTCAAATTTCTAGCTCATTGTTTCTAAGATAGACGAGCTCAAACATACGGACAGACGGACGGACGAAAGGACAGACAGGCGGACAGGGCTGAATCAATCCAGAGCTTAACCATAATCAAGAATATATATACTTAATGGCGTCTGCTACGCCTTCTTCTGCCTGTTACATTTAAAAACAAGTAAGAACTTTGCATTAGGGTGAAACCTAATGCGTGAGACTCGTTTCCCATAAAGGCATCTGGTATATTCAATTTAATAATATATCTCAAATTTTGCATTTATATAGATTCATGTGAATTTTATGCAATTTAAATTTTTTTTACATTTTGCATACCGGCTTTTTTAACTAATAACCTACCCCCTCATATACTGCCAATTTAAGGTCTATTTCAAATATAACCATGTGAATGTGTTAGCATTTTTATAAAATGTAAAAAATTCAATAGAATCATATGCTGAAAGTTTCAAGTTCCGTAAAGTCAGTCGCAATCTATTAAACAAAACGTTTGGCCAATTATGACACTCACGTGTTAAGCAGCGACAGCAAAATACGTTTACATTTACACATGCATTGAAACGTGTAAGCGCGTTAGCTACGCATGGGCACAAATAAATTCAACGCCATTCATTCTATCATATTCTTCAACCAAAATTGTTATAGAGTTGTTTTTGCATTTTCAGCTGCTTCTTTTATTTTGTATTTGTCAAATATCACCCTTTATACGCATACATTCAACCGACCACCTTTTTTGTATGTACACATCCGTTCATATGCGCGCATTTCAGCATTTTCTAAGAATCGCAAGTGCGATTGATTTATGTTTATATTGTGTTTGCATTAACAGCAGCTTGTATAGTTTTGTATTTGTCAAAAGTCGCCCTTGTAGTGAAGTAGTTTCGGATTTGCCAACAGGCAATGCAAAACTTATGTGGCGCAGCAGGTAGATGAAAAGCGTGTAAGCAAAAGGGTCCGAGTTCAAGACGCGGACCCGACGGCATGAAAATAATTGCCCTGCTGTTCGTGCCTACATACATATTTTTATACATGATGGGTCCTGTCGTCAATTTTTTTGTGTGAAATAATTTTGTTCTGAATGAGTCTATTTGTAATCGATATTTTATATTTACATTTTTTAATGGTATGGTCACACACACAAAAAGAAAATAACATAACTGACCTAGGCTATACGAAACATTATCATTTTAGCAGATAAATTATTTGCAGAACTTCAACATTAAATCGAATTACATATATTTCTTAATATTTCTTAGAAATGCCATTTGTCGTCTTAGCAATTCATATTAAGCTTATTTATATAGGTGCCACTTTTGCAGATGGGCGTTATAAATTTTGTTGCCAATTTGCCACGCCCCCAGTAGGCGTAGACATATCATATTTGGCAAGTTCCTGGAAGGATTCGAGGGTAACGTAACTCTAAAGATTGGATGCTAACTCTCCAAAAATGTGAAAGTTACAGTGCATTTTTCGTTATACCACGCCCCCAAAGGGGCGTCAGATTTCTTTTAAGGGAATCAGTAGAGGAGGCCCCCAGTAACACAAGCATCCAATTTTGAAAACTCCAGCTCTAAAACTATAGGAGCTATAAGGTTTGCGATTTCCCACGCCCCCTAAAGGCGTAGGTATGTCCGCCAGGTATCTTTTTGATCTTGGGTTGCTTATCCGAGTATATAGCTGAACTTGTAAAATCACTATATATTCAGATCCGATTTACAACGCCCCCAGTGGCCGTGGACATCAAATCTTTTTATCATTGTTCATAGAATCGTAGCATTAAGATACGTGCCAAATTTCAGCATTCTAGCTTTAAAACTGTAGAAGATACAGTTTTCTCGATTTGCCACGCCCCCAATGAGCGTAGATATATCCGCTATATCTTTTTGAACTTGGGTGGTCAACGCAAGTTTACATTCCGAATTTCAACTCTCTAGCTCTTCAACTAATATGATTTCTTAACTATGGGCGCAAGCATTTTCCGATTTACCAGGCCCCTAGTGGGCATATCGGGAAAATGTTGACACTTTATAATTTGAGGGTATACACGAGTATATGATCCAAATTTCAAATCTCTAGCTTCAATAGCGTAGAAAAATATTGCATTCATACGGACAGACGGACAGACGGACAGATGGACGCACAGCAAGACGGACATTTCACAAAACCAATATACTCTTTTTCCCTTTGGGAAACAAGTATAACAAGAGTGCTCTAGTAGAGACTGCTCGACTAGGAGATACCCTGAGCCCTGTGAAGAGCCAAATATCAAATCATTCTACGCTTTTTTTGTGATTACATACAAACAACACATACACACATACATATGCATGCACGCATTAGCGCGCTCTCTGCCAACTACGCAGTTGACGCAGCGAGTGCGCGTGGGCATCATTGTGAGCATTTCTATGGGCAGTTAATTGCTTAATAACTTTTTTTAGCGATGGACTAACTTCATCAAACTTTCAACTTTCATGTGACAGCCGAAAACGACCATCTGCAATTGACTTCGCTGTCTATGGCAGTATGATTGGCGCTCACCTGGACATCAATCCAAAACGGACCTGGACTCTGACCATCCCCTAACTACAGATTAAACTGCACATAGGTTGACATCGTCGTACTTCTGTGGGTTCAACAGATGGTCCTCCTCGCTTGAAAATACTCGATGAGAAAGTTGAAGGACTCTTGAAAGGCTGATCCAACAACAACACCCATGGAAACCAGCATTGTCGTCGGTGCCATCGTCAAAACACAATGTTCTTATTGGATGATAACACAAGAACTGGAAGCCAAACAGCAGTGCAAAAGAAGGCTTATTGCCACACGGTACAGAGCGGCTCAAAACAAACTCAAAGCGGCGCTATGGAAATTAAAAAACAATAATATAAATAAGCTGTTTGAAAGCATTGATACCAGTGACCAGTATAGAATGAAGAAACTGTGGCGACTCACCAAAGGGATCAAAAGGCAGCCCCAGCTAGATTATCCAGTATGCCTGAAATCCACATCGCCAACTGACCCGACTAGTGTACAAGTGAAATGGACACGAACGACAAGTGAAAAGGCGGAAGCCTTTGCGGTACGTCTGGAAGAAAGATTCACTCCCAGATATTCCAACACGCCGTAAGGAACGAGGAGCGATCACAGATGAGCTGAAGCGACTAAAGGATGAGCTGAAGCGACTAAAGGAGATGAAGTGTCAACAACAACAACAGCATCAGGTGCAGCCAATCAGGTCCATAACAATCGACGAGCTACGGACTGCTATAGCCGTATGTATACATCTAAAGCACCTGGCGATGACAAAATAGACAATAGATTAATACAACTATTATCACAAAAGGCAAATCTATATCTATTAATGATTTATAATTCAATGCTTCGACTTGGCCATTTCCCGGTAAGTGGAAACATGCAAAAATCACACTAATACTAAAAACAGGAAAAATATGCTCAGATTTAAAATCTTACCGTCATATCATTCGAAAAAGCGGTGCCAACTCACCAATTTTAATTCAAGCAATCAATCAAACAGCAACTAGCCCGGGTGACACAGGTTATGCTTCGCGCCTACGAAAAAAAAGCACTGCTAGGGAATTTTCATTGACATTGCAGAAGCGTTTGATAAAGTATGGCATCATGGCTTACTATACAAAATAACCCAGCTGCTGCCATTGAGGCTGTTCAACATATTGGAGAGCTATATCTGTGAAAGGACATTCACGGTCAACTGCAACGGCACCAAATCCAGGATAGGCAGAGTAACTGCTGGCGTCCCCCAGGGAAGTGTATGGGGCCCACATTATATACAATTTTTTCCTCAGATATGCCTCTACCGCAGCAGTGCCAACTACAACATATGTTGTTGTCAATTTTTGCTGATGACACAGTCATAATGGGTGCGGCTAACCATGCTAGTGAGGCTATCTATTGCAACCAAATCTATTTGCATCGATTCGAGGAATGGGCCCAAAAATGGGCTATAAGCCTAAATGTGGATAAGATAGGCCATGTCTTATTCACATTGAGGAATGTTCAAATCAGAGAATTTCAAAGAATCTTAATTGCACACAAAACAACTCATACAGGGTGTAGTACTTGACAGAAAACTTAACATGAGTCATTATGTTAGCCTACTGAGAAAGAAGATTAGGACGAGGGCGACTCAGCTTGAATGGTTACTGGGAAAAAACAGTCGGCTGGCTGGGCTGATTGACAGCCCATACGAGCTACAACGACTAAACAGGCCACGCTATATAGCGCAGTTGCAGACCCACATACGCCCGTTGCAAACACGAAGTGCACAAACGGCACGCAACAGTCGGCCAGCTGGACAGGCGAAACTCTGCCAACGCTGCTGCGACTCGAAGCTGAGGAGTTGGAGAGACGAGAAATTCCCAGAAAGGCTGAGCACACAGCGGAAAGATTGAAAGAGCGACTATACCGACCAACCTTAATCAATGGATTTAGAAGAGATTATAGGGATGGAAAATACACTAGAGCTTTCATAGTGGAAGGAATACAAGGGCAGTCACTCGCCATCAAAAAATATATATACCCAACTATGACGAGAAACAGGATGACGACTCACCATTAAGTCCGGATCCAGAAGCGGCAACTATAAAAGCAACAGCATCAACATCCGCAACGGCTGCAGAAACTGTGCCTCAGCACATGCAACTGGTACGTATGCCGGCCCCACAATCGGTTCCAGCTGCTGCTGCCGTCCAATAGGCAATATTCGATGAAGGCCTGAACGAAAGTGCATTGGACGATGACATGGAGCCAGTAAAAGAAAGACAAAACACTCACCTGAATGCACTGGTCAGGTGCAGGCGTCAACCACACAGAGGCATTACGCCGACTGTGCAACTCCTATACTTTTCACTCGTTGCAGGCTTGGTGAGTGGACCTGCTTCAACTACAGTTGTGTCGTTTGCTTTATATCTTCAGGCATGGCCACGCACAAGAATGTCACACATCACCTACAGATGCTTCATGTGGCGCTGGCATACCCAATCGATCAGCCTCCACTGTCTACGACCGCCAGAGGTGACAATGATGATGACATCAGCGACAACTACATGACGACACATAAAAAAAGGAAGAGAAGAGGCAGAATTAGAATGCGCATTACAACTGCAAACGCAAGTGAGCCAGTACACACACTAGGCTTGACCTTGCGTAGACGGCGGTTTGAGCGTTCCCGCAACTTAGTCTGGAGGATGCTCCTGACCCTGGCCAATCAGCACGGCTCCGTGTCGGCATGCACTCTGACTGTACAACACCTGGGTTGTATATGAGACATGCGGCATGGAGTGCGCACGGGATGACGACGACGATTCGGCACTCTTTTTCTTGAACTATAAAAGAGGTTAGAAGGAGTACAGGAGCTCAACGGCGCCAATCAGCACGGCTCCGTGTCGGCATGCACTCTGACTGTACAAAACCTGGGTTGTATATGAGACATGCGGCATGGAGTGCGCACCCGGGATGACGACGACGATTCGGCACTCTTTTTTCCTTGAACTATAAGAGGTTAGATGGAGTAAAAAATTTCAGTTCACGTACATACTCTCATGTATGTGTACTGCCTGCCCAGATGAGCTGCCCACATGTCCAAAGCTGATGAATGCCGAACCCCGATGATGCTCCAAAAGCTGCAAATAGAATAAGTTACATTAAAATTCAAGCTGACTAACTCCAATTTGTAACTTACGCACATGTTATTGTTTACTGATTGACCCAGTTATGGCCACCTTAAAAAGAAAAAAAAAATGGAAATGAGAACTTGCATGGCTGCGATTCCGATAGCTCAATCAAACTATCGATATAAATACCAGGGCTGACAGACTTTCAAATGGCGCTCAAATAAGTTAGAGCAAACTGCTGTTATTCAAATTTTAAAATTAATAAATTAATAAATTTAAATTAATAAGTTAAATTGAAATGTAAAAAGAAATAAAAATTCGTTGTGGGCAAAATATTATAAAAAACTAGGTGACCTGGCGAACTTCGTACCGCCGAAGAGTCATAGAATGTCGTGTTATTTAGGCTATAATGAACCTAATACAATAATACAAAACGATATAGATATAGATAGAAATATAAAAGTATTTTATTATGATGAATGATGATGAAAACATACAGAATGAGAATAAAAAAAAAAAAAAAAAAAATAAAATTTTCCAAACACATGTCTGAAAAAAAAATCATTGAAAACTATGTTGTTCGGGTTGAGATACACTCTGATTAATTTATTAATCGGATTTTCATTCACCTTGTGGTAAACCTTTACCTTTACCTTGTAGTAAACGACATTCTTCGTTTTTTGGTTAGATGCAAAAACAAATAATGCAGATGGTTTGCCGACACGTGAGCATGCCACTTACAATTGACCATGAGAAAAACATGCATTTTCTAGATTGAGGCCACAAATAGTCAAGGATTGGCCCCGTGATTTATTGATCGTCATGGCGAATGCAAGACGAATCGGGAATTTAATTCGTATAAACTCAAAGGGCTTATCTATTGGGATCATAGGAATCCTTGGAATAAGAACTTCATTTTTACACCCTGAGCCCATTGAAAATGGGAAATCAGGGTATAATGGTTTTGTTAAATGTATGTAACAGGCAGAAGGAGGCGTGTCAGACCCCACAAAGTATATATATTCTTGATCAGGGCGACGAGCTGAGTCGATTTAGCCCTGTCCGTCTGTCTGTCTGTCTGTCCGTCTGACCGTCCGTCCGTCCGTCCGTCCGTCCGTCTGTCCGTATGTTTGAACGCGTCGATTGAAGCATCTAGACAAGCTAGAGACTTGATTTTTTTTTGTTGGGTCCGTGGATAGCACGCGCAGGTCAAGTTTGTTACCAAAAAAAGATATCTATTTTTGTTGTTTTGTTATCGATTTTAAACCTTATCGAAAATAGGTTATAAAATTATATCTCCCACACCTTTTGAGCTACACTCCTCAAATTTTGCATATAGATTAATGTGAATTTTATGCAATTTCTATTTTTTTATTTTTTGGATACCGGCTCTTTTTACTAATTAACCTACCTCCCTCCTCCCCTTCGCCACTCATGGAGAGTCTGTTGCAAATATAACCATGTGAATAAATTATCATTTTTATAAAATGTAAAAAATTCAATAAAATCATATGCTGAAAGTTTCATCAAATTCCGTTAAGTCAGTCCCGATTTATTGAAGAAAACATTTGGCCAATTATCACACGCACGTGGCAAGCAGCGACGCGCAGCAAAAAATATATACACATACACTGAAACGTGCAAGCGCGTCTACTATGCATGTGCACCAATACATTCAAGGCCATTCATTTTAGCATATTCTTCAACCAAATCTGTGTTTGAATTGTGTTTGCATTTTCAGCCGCTTCTGTAGTTTTGTCTTTGTCATATATCGCCCTTTACACGCATACATTCAAACAGACCAGCGTTTTTGTATGTACACATACTCATACATTCATATGCGCGCGTTTCAGCATATTCTAAGAATCACAATTGCGATTTATCTCCTTCTTTAGCTTTTGTATTTGTCACATATCGCCTTGTACTACTTTGTAGTACTACTTTGCGTTTTGCCAACAACCAACGCAATACTGGTGTGGCCTAGTGGGTAGACGCAAAGCACGTGAACAAAAGGTCCCGAGTTCGAAACTCGGTGACGACAGCGTAACTTTTTAAATTTTTTTTTTTTTAAATCTATAAACCTGAGGTGGTCGTGCTAGTTGAGATGACGCGATTTAACGTTACATATGTAGTAAATAGATGCAGGTTCGAGTCCAGGTGCGGTGATGTTTGTTTTTCTTCTTCTTTTTAGTTGATTTGTTTATTTATTTAATTATTTATTTATTTTTGATTTACATACATCCTAAATAGCGTATTGAACAATGCAATTCAGACGGGGCTCAGGGGATCTCCTAGTCAGGCACCTCCGACTAGAGTTTTCTTACTTGTTAAATTTTCCTTTGAGTATCGACGCGTGAATCACATTGCTCATCAGTTTTCTTATCACTTCCATTGCACAGTTTTGGTTGATTTAAATTTCTAAGCATAATAACTACCGAGCCAACCTTCAGTTGTAAATTGTGCAGTGGTAAACCAGGCACATCCAAGGAGTTCAAAAATTCTGTTGGATAATTAGTGGCTTCTTCTTCGTTTGTTACACAATCGATAGATTCGGATGAATACAGAGTACCTACGATTTGATTTTGAATTATAAAATTGAGGTAATCCACATCTTTATTTTTAGCCGCCAAAATTGCTCGCTCACTTAACCATTTAGTATTTATGTGGTTTGCCATGATATCTGGAAATACTTTGTTGATAAGCTCATCTTCTGATGAGACGAAATTGCAAAAATTTGGAGGAAATTAAATCAAACCGCTCGATTCGCCAACAGAAACACGGCCATTACCGATATTCAGCAATTGCTTCGAGAAATCATCAGCAGACAGATCGTTCAACAATGCAACTCTCATATTTACAGACAGTTGAAGTTTGTTTACATATTGCCACAGATTTGATGCTTTGAGGCAAGCGTTTATTTCGTCGGCAGCAGTAGATTTTGGAATTACTGGTAGTGTTTGTCGGAAATCGCCAGATAATAAAATCAGACATCTCGAGTCATTGCGCAGATCTTTTAATGTTCGGTCTAGTGCTTCCAATGCGCGTTTGTGCGCCATTGTCCAATCATATCGAAACGCTGCTCGATTCAAATCGATACTTGAACCATTTCTTTTTGCACTTCGAAGATTATTCCTCTGTTCGTCTGTACGATAAGCTCGGCGACTTCTCGCTTCTAATCTAGCCGTTCCACGGGCTGCCTCTCTTTGCTCTTGTGTGTGAGAAGCACATACTAACGCGGCGCTGTTCTCGGGCGATTTCTCGTTCTTCGCGATATACCGTTGCCTAATTGCATTTTGGGTCCGCTGGGAAAGATTAGATCTTCTAGGACGCGGCATTTTTATTAATAGTAATAGTAAAAATGCACTCGCACAAAACCACTTAAAATAGTAATACTGAATATGAGACGAAATTGAAAAAATTTGGAGGAAATTAAATCAAACCGATCAATTCGTCAATAAGAACACGGCCATCTATGTCAATCATTACTTACAGATTTTGACAAAAAAATTTGACATCTTCGAAATTAAAGTACTTTTAGGGTTTTCAAGTATTCGTCAATTTTTCTGCATTTTTAAGATATATTCTGCTATTCGGGGCGGAGAAAAATCCAACAAATCAAAAACCATGAAAATTAGACCAGCCGATCTCGAGTTATAAGTGTTGTAACATACCCGACTTTCTTTTATATATACAGATCTATATGCAATAATTTAGGGGTCTAGCTAAAGATGGAGATATAATTTTCCGATAAAGATATTGAAGATAATATATCGATAACATTACAACAAAAATAGTTATCGAACACACTAAGCAAACGGACAGACACACACGGATAGGGCTAAATCACGGTCAATTCACGGTCAACTGCAACGGCACCAAATCCAGGATGGGCAGAGTAACTGCTGGCGTCCCCCAGGGAAGTGTATGCGGCCCACATTATATACAATGTTTTCCTCAGATATGCCTCTACCGCAGCAGTTCCAAATACAACAACATATGTTGTTGTCAATTTTTGCTGATGACACAGTCATAATTTACGCGGCTAACCATGCTAGTGAGGCTATCTATTGCAACCAAATCTATTTGCATCGATTCGAGGAAAGTGCTCAAAAATGGGCTATAAGCCTAAATGTGGATAAGATAGGCCATGTCTTATTCACATTGAGGAATGTGCAAATCAGAGAATTTCAAAGAATCTTAATTGCACACAAAACAACTCATACAGGGTGTAGTACTTAACAGAAAACTTAACATGAATCATCATGTTAGCCTACTGAGAAAGAAGATTAGGACGAGGGCGACTCAGCTTGAATGGTTACTGGGAAAAAACAGTCGGCTGGCAAGAAGATGCAAAGCCGCGCTAATCAAACAGCTGATTATGCCAATCTGGCATATCTGGCAACATGCGGTACCAGAGAATGCAGAACAAAATAGCCAGGAAATCTCTGAGTGGATCCTGGCCTACTCGGAACGAGACATTAAGAGTCAGATATGGACTTAAAACGGACAAAGAGGTGCTTGAGCTTGCGAGCAGTCGATTCCCCAAGTCTTTGTCCAGCCGCAGCAACGAAAAGGTACGCAGTCTGATTGACAGCCCATACGAGCTACAACGACTAAACAGGCCACGCTATATAGCGCAGTTGCAGACCCACATACGCCCGTTGCAAACACGAAGTGCACAAACACGAAGTGGACAAGCGAAACTCTGCCAACGCTGCTGCGACTCGAAGCTGAGGAGTTGGAGAGACGAGAAATTCCCAGAAAGGCTGAGCTCACAGCGGAAAGATTGAAAGAGCGACTATACCGACCAACCTTAATCAATGGATTTAGAAGAGATTATAGGGATGGAAAATACGCGCAGGTCAAGTTTGTTACCAAAAAAAGATATCTATTTTTGTTGTTTTGTTATCGATTTTAAACCTTATCGAAAATAGGTTATAAAATTATATCTCCCACACCTTTTGAGCTACACTCCTCAAATTTTGCATATAGATTAATGTGAATTTTATGCAATTTCTATTTTTTTATTTTTTGGATACCGGCTCTTTTTACTAATTAACCTACCTCCCTCCTCCCCTTCGCCACTCATGGAGAGTCTGTTGCAAATATAACCATGTGAATAAATTATCATTTTTATAAAATGTAAAAAATTCAATAAAATCATATGCTGAAAGTTTCATCAAATTCCGTTAAGTCAGTCCCGATTTATTGAAGAAAACATTTGGCCAATTATCACACGCACGTGGCAAGCAGCGACGCGCAGCAAAAAATATATACACATACACTGAAACGTGCAAGCGCGTCTACTATGCATGTGCACCAATACATTCAAGGCCATTCATTTTAGCATATTCTTCAACCAAATCTGTGTTTGAATTGTGTTTGCATTTTCAGCCGCTTCTGTAGTTTTGTCTTTGTCATATATCGCCCTTTACACGCATACATTCAAACAGACCAGCGTTTTTGTATGTACACATACTCATACATTCATATGCGCGCGTTTCAGCATATTCTAAGAATCACAATTGCGATTTATCTCCTTCTTTAGCTTTTGTATTTGTCACATATCGCCTTGTACTACTTTGTAGTACTACTTTGCGTTTTGCCAACAACCAACGTAATACTGGTGTGGCCTAGTGGGTAGACGCAAAGCACGTGAACAAAAGGTCCCGAGTTCGAAACTCGGTGACGACAGCGTAACTTTTTAAATTTTTTTTTTTTTTAAATCTATAAACCTGAGGTGGTCGTGCTAGTTGAGATGACGCGATTTAACGTTACATATGTAGTAAATAGATGCAGGTTCGAGTCCAGGTGCGGTGATGTTTGTTTTTCTTCTTCTTTTTAGTTGATTTGTTTATTTATTTAATTATTTATTTATTTTTGATTTACATACATTCTAAATAGCGTATTGAACAATGCAATTCAGACGGGGCTCAGGGGATCTCCTAGTCAGGCACCTCCGACTAGAGTTTTCTTACTTGTTAAATTTTCCTTTGAGTATCGACGCGTGAATCACATTGCTCATCAGTTTTCTTATCACTTCCATTGCACAGTTTTGGTTGATTTAAATTTCTAAGCATAATAACTACCGAGCCAACCTTCAGTTGTAAATTGTGCAGTGGTAAACCAGGCACATCCAAGGAGTTCAAAAATTCTGTTGGATAATTAGTGGCTTCTTCTTCGTTTGTTACACAATCGATAGATTCGGATGAATACAGAGTACCTACGATTTGATTTTGAATTATAAAATTGAGGTAATCCACATCTTTATTTTTAGCCGCCAAAATTGCTCGCTCACTTAACCATTTAGTATTTATGTGGTTTGCCATGATATCTGGAAATACTTTGTTGATAAGCTCATCTTCTGATGAGACGAAATTGCAAAAATTTGGAGGAAATTAAATCAAACCGCTCGATTCGCCAACAGAAACACGGCCATTACCGATATTCAGCAATTGCTTCGAGAAATCATCAGCAGACAGATCGTTCAACAATGCAACTCTCATATTTACAGACAGTTGAAGTTTGTTTACATATTGCCACAGATTTGATGCTTTGAGGCAAGCGTTTATTTCGTCGGCAGCAGTAGATTTTGGAATTACTGGTACTGGCCAGATAATAAAATCAGACATCTCGAGTCATTGCGCAGATCTTTTAATGTTCGGTCTAGTGCTTCCAATGCGCGTTTGTGCGCCATTGTCCAATCATATCGAAACGCTGCTCGATTCAAATCGATACTTGAACCATTTCTTTTTGCACTTCGAAGATTATTCCTCTGTTCGTCTGTACGGTAAGCTCGGCGACTTCTCGCTTCTAATCTAGCCGTTCCACGGGCTGCCTCTCTTTGCTCTTGTGTGTGAGAAGCACATACTAACGCGGCGCTGTTCTCGGGCGATTTCTCGTTCTTCGCGATATACCGTTGCCTAATTGCATTTTGGGTCCGCTGGGAAAGATTAGATCTTCTAGGACGCGGCATTTTTATTAATAGTAATAGTAAAAATGCACTCGCACAAATCCACTTAAAATAGTAATACTGAATATGAGACGAAATTGAAAAAATTTGGAGGAAATTAAATCAAACCGATCAATTCGTCAATAAGAACACGGCCATCTATGTCAATCATTACTTACAGATTTTGACAAAAAAATTTGACATCTTCGAAATTAAAGTACTTTTAGGGTTTTCAAGTATTCGTCAATTTTTCTGCATTTTTAAGATATATTCTGCTATTCGGGGCGGAGAAAAATCCAACTAATCAAAAACCATGAAAATTAGTCCAGCCGATCTCGAGTTATAAGTGTTGTAACATACCCGACTTTCTTTTATATATACAGATCTATATGCAATAATTTAGGGGTCTAGCTAAAGATGGAGATATAATTTTCCGATAAAGATATTGAAGATAATATATCGATAACATTACAACAAAAATAGTTATCGAACACACTAAGCAAACGGACAGACACACACGGATAGGGCTAAATCACGGTCAATTCACGGTCAACTGCAACGGCACCAAATCCAGGATGGGCAGAGTAACTGCTGGCGTCCCCCAGGGAAGTGTATGCGGCCCACATTATATACAATGTTTTCCTCAGATATGCCTCTACCGCAGCAGTTCCAACTACAACAACATATGTTGTTGTCAATTTTTGCTGATGACACAGTCATAATTTACGCGGCTAACCATGCTAGTGAGGCTATCTATTGCAACCAAATCTATTTGCATCGATTCGAGGAAAGTGCTCAAAAATGGGCTATAAGCCTAAATGTGGATAAGATAGGCCATGTCTTATTCACATTGAGGAATGTGCAAATCAGAGAATTTCAAAGAATCTTAATTGCACACAAAACAACTCATACAGGGTGTAGTACTTAACAGAAAACTTAACATGAATCATCATGTTAGCCTACTGAGAAAGAAGATTAGGACGAGGGCGACTCAGCTTGAATGGTTACTGGGAAAAAACAGTCGGCTGGCAAGAAGATGCAAAGCCGCGCTAATCAAACAGCTGATTATGCCAATCTGGCATATCTGGCAACATGCGGTACCAGAGAATGCAGAACAAAATAGCCAGGAAATCTCTGAGTGGATCCTGGCCTACTCGGAACGAGACATTAAGAGTCAGATATGGACTTAAAACGGACAAAGAGGTGCTTGAGCTTGCGAGCAGTCGATTCCCCAAGTCTTTGTCCAGCCGCAGCAACGAAAAGGTACGCAGGCTGATTGACAGCCCATACGAGCTACAACGACTAAACAGGCCACGCTATATAGCGCAGTTGCAGACCCACATACGCCCGTTGCAAACACGAAGTGCACAAACGGCACGCAACAGTCGGCCAGCTCGACAGGCGAAACTCTGCCAACGCTGCTGCGACTCGAAGCTGAGGAGTTGGAGAGACGAGAAATTCCCAGAAAGGCTGAGCTCACAGCGGAAAGATTGAAAGAGCGACTATACCGACCAACCTTAATCAATGGATTTACAAGAGATTATAGGGATGGAAAATACACTAGAGCTTTCATAGTGGAAGGAATACAAGGGCAGTCACTCGCCAAAAAAAAATGAATACTCAACTATGACGAGAAACAGGATGACAACTCACCATTAAGTCCGGATTCAGAAGCGGCAACTACAAAAGCAACAGCATCAACATCCGCAACGGCCGCAGAAACTGTGCCTCAGCACATGCAACTGGTACGTATGCCGGCCCCACAATCGGTTCCAGCTGCTGCTGCCGTCCAATAGGCAATATTCGATGAAGGCCTGAACGAAAGTGTATTGGACGATGACCTGGAGCCAGTAAAAGAAAGACAAAACACTCACCTGAATGCACTGGTCAGGTGCAGGCGTCAACCACACAGAGGGATTACGCCGACTGTGCAACTCCTATTCTTTTCACTCGTTGCAGGCTTGGTGAGTGGGCCTGCTTCAACTACACTTGTTTCGTTTGCTTTATATCTTCAGGCATGGCCACGCACAAGAATATCACACATCACCTACGGATACTTGATGTGGCGCTGGCATACCCGATCGATCAGCCTCCACTGTCTACGACCGCCAGAGGTGACGATGATGACGACATCAGCGGCAACTACATGACGACTCCTAAGAAAAGGAAGAGAAGAGGCAGAATTAGAATGCGCATTACAACTGCAAACGCAAGTGAGCCAGTACACTCACTAGGCTTGACCTTGCGTAGACGGCGGTTTGAGCGTTCCCGCAACTTAGTCTGGAGGATGCTCCTGACCCTGGCTTTCTAGCTGCGCCATGCATTAACAGCGCGGGCTCAACGGCGCCGTGTCGGCATGCACTCTGACTGTACAACACCTGGGTTGTATATGAGACATGCGGCATGGAGTGCGCACCCGGGATGACGACGACGATTCGGCACTCTTTTTTCCTTGAACTATAAAAGAGGTTAGAAGGAGTACAGGAGCTCAACGGCGCCAATCAGCACGGCTCCGTGTCGGCATGCACTCTGACTTACAACACCTGGGTTGTATATGAGACATGCGGCATGGAGTGCGCACCCGGGATGACGACGACGATTCGGCACTCTTTTTTCCTTGAACTATAAGAGGTTAGAAGGAGTAAAAAATTTCAGTTCACGTACATACTCTCATGTATGTGTACTGCCTGCCCAGATGAGCTGCCCACATGTCCAAAGCTGATGAATGCCGAACCCCGATGATGCTCCAAAAGCTGCAAATAGAATAAGTTACATTAAAATTCAAGCTGACTAACTTTAATTTGTAACTTACGCATATGTTATTGTTTACTGATTGACCCAGTTATGGCCACCTTAAAAAGAAAAAAAAAATGGAAATGAGAACTTGCATGGCTGCGATTCCGATAGCTCAATCAAACTATCGATATAAATATACCAGGGCTGACAGACTTTCAAATGGCTCTCAAATACGTTAGAGCAAACTGCTGTTATTCAAATTTTAAAATTAATAAATTAATAAATTTAAATTAATAAGTTAAATTGAAATGTAAAAAGAAATAAAAATTCGTTGTGGGCAAAATATTATAAAAAACTAGGTGACCTGGGGAACTTCGTACCGCCGGAGAGTCATAGAATGTCGTGTTACCTTTTAACTGAACTAATTTAGGCTATAATGAACCTAATACAATAATACAAAACGATATAGATATAGATAGAAATATAAAAGTATTTTATTATGATGAATGATGATGAAAACATACAGAATGAGAATAAAAATTAAAAAAAAAATAAATAATTAAATTTTCCAAACACATGTCAGAACAAGTAAAAGTGCTCTAGTCGAGACTGCTCGACTAGGAGATACCCTGAGCCCTGTGAAGAGCCAAATATCATATCATTCTACGCTCTTTTTAAGCATGCATAAAAACAACATATACACACGCATACATACATATGTATGCACGCATAGGCGCGCGCTCTGCCAACTGCGCAGTTGACGCAGCGACTTAATTGCTTAATAACTTTCGTTAGCAATGGACTAACTGCATACTACTTTTACAACTTAATAATGGCATTTGTATGTGTGTACTTTCCAAAGCACAAGTTTCTAGTATTTGATTTGCGCTTTTTACAAATAGGGGACTATTGGTGGCGAATGGGGCGTGGCATCAAAAATCTAAAGATTACGTAATCTCCGTATTCATTACACGCACCTACACAGCAAATTTGAAGTCTCTAGCTCAAACAATGTACAAACTACACCTTAAAAACTTATTTTCGATAAGCATTAAAATCGATAACATTACAACAAAAATAGTTATCGTTCATACGAAGCAAACTTGACCTGCGCGTGCTATACACGGATCTACAAAAAAATTCAGCTGTCTAGCTCGTCTACGTTCTGAGATCGACGCGTTCAAACATACGGACGGACGGACGGACAGACAGACAGACAAAGGGACAGGGCTGAATCGACTCAGGTCGTCGCCCTGATCAAGAATATATATACTTTGTGGGGTCTGACACGCCTCCTTCTGCCTGTTACATACATTTAACAAAACCATTATACCCTGATTTCCCATTTTCAATGGGCTCAGGGTATAACAAGTAAGAGGGCTCTAGTCGAGACTGCTCGACTAGGGGATACCCTGAGCCCTGTGAAGAGCCAAATATCAAATCATTCTACGCTTTTGTTATACATACAAACAACACATACACACACATATGCACGCACGCATAACCGCGCGCTCTGGCAACTGCGCAGTTGACGCAGCGACTGCGCTTGGGCTGCAATGTGGGCATTACTATGGGAACTTAATTGCTTAATAACTTTTCTTAGCGATGGACTAAGTGCATCAAACTTTCACAACTTATTAATGGCATTCATATATTTGTATTTGCCAAAGCACAAGTCTCTAGTATTTAATTTGCGCCTTTCACAAATAGGGGATATTGGGGCGAATGGGGCGTGGCATTAATAATTTAAAGATTACGTAATCTCCGTATTCATTAGACTTAACTACACATCAAATTTGAAGTCTCTAGCTCAAATGATACACAAACTACGCCTTCAAAACGTATTTTCGATAAGCATTAAAATCGATAACATTACAACAAAAATAGTTATCGTTCATACGAAATAAACTTGACCTGCGCGTGCTATCCACGGACAACAAAAAAACAAAAAAAAGTCTCTAGCTTGTCTAGATGCTTCAATCGACGCGTTCAAACATACGGACGGACGGACAGACGGACAGACGGACGGACAGACAGACAGGGCTAAATCGACTCAGCTCGTCGCCCTGATCAAGAATATATATACTTTGTGGGGTCTGACACGCCTCCTTCTGCCTGTTACATACATTTAACAAAACCATTATACCCTGATTTCCCATTTTCAATGGGCTCAGGGTATAAAAAAATCATTGAAAACTATGTTGTTCGGGTTGAGATACACTCTGATTAATTTATTAATCGGATTTTCATTCATCTTGTGGTAAACCTTTACCTTTACCTTGTAGTAAACGACATTCTTCATTTTTTGGTTAGATGCAAAAACAAATAATGCAGATGGTTTGCCGACACGTGAGCATGCCACTTACAATTGACCATGAGAAAAACATGCATTTTCTAGATTGAGGCCACAAATAGTCAAGGATTGGCCCCGTGATTTATTGATCGTCATGGCGAATGCAAGACGAATCGGGAATTTAATTCGTTTAAACTCAAAGGGCATATCTATTGGGATCATAGGAATCCTTGGAATAAGAACTTGTTCATTTTTAAATTTTCCTTTGAGTATCGACGCGTGAATCACATTGCTCATCAGTTTTCTTATCACTTCCATTGCACAGTTTTGGTTGATTTAAATTTCTTAGCATAATAACTACCGAGCCAACCTTCAGTTGTAAATTGTGCAGTGGTAAACCAGGCACATCCAAGGAGTTCAAAAATTCTGTTTGATAATTAGTGGCTTCTTCTTCGTTTGTTACACAATCGATAGATTCGGATGAATACAGAGTACCTACGATTTGATTTTGAATTATAAAATTGAGGTAATCCACATCTTTATTTTTAGCCGCCAAAATTGCTCGCTCACTTAACCATTTAGTATTTCTGTGGTCTGCAATGATATCTGGAAATACTTTGTTGATAAGCTCATCTTCTGATGAGACGAAATTGCAAAAATTTGGAGGAAATGAAATCAAACCGCTCGATTCGCCAACAGGAACACGGCCATTACCGATATTCAGCAATTGCTTCGAGAAATCATCAGCAGACAGATCGTTCAACAATGCAACTCTCATATTTACAGACAGTTGAAGTTTGTGTACATATTGCCACAGATTTGATGCTTTGAGGCAAGCGTTTATTTCGTCGGCAGCAGTAGATTTTGGAATTACTGGTACTGGCCAGATAATAAAATCAGACATCTCGAGTCATTGCGCAGATCTTTTAATGTTCGGTCTAGTGCTTCCAATGCGCGTTTGTGCGCCATTGTCCAATCATATCGAATCGCTGCTCGATTCAAATCGATACTTGAACCATTTCTTCTTGCACTTCGAAGATTATTCCTCTGTTCGTCTGTACGATAAGCTCGGCGACTTCTCGCTTCTAATTTAGCCGTTCCACGGGCTGCCTCTCTTTGCTCTTGTGTGTGAGAAGCTCGAATTAAGGCCCTTTTTTGCTCCATACTAACGCGGCGCTGTTCTCGGGCGATTTCTCGTTCTTCGTCAGATATTTGACGCGCGATATACCGTTGCCTAATTGCATTTTGGGTCCGCTGGGAAAGATTAGATCTTCTAGGCATTTTTATTAATAGTAAAAATAGTAATAATGAATATGAGACGAAATTGAAAAAATTTGGAGGAAATTAAATCAAACCGATCGATTCGTCAATAGGAACACGGCCATCTATGTTAATCATTACTTACAGATTTTGACAAAAAAATTTGACATCTTCAAAATTAAAGTACTTTTAGGGAAAATAGCGCATTCAAGTATTCGTCAATTTTTCTGCATTTTTAAGATATATTCTGCTATTCGGGGCGGAGAAAAATCCAACTAATCAAAAACCATGAAAATTGGTCCAGCCGATCTCGAGTTATAAGTGTTGTAACATACCCGACTTTCTTTTATATATATATAGATCTATATGCATAAATTTAGAGGTCTAGCTAAAGATGGAGATATAATTTTCCGATAAAGATGTTGAAGATAATATATCGATAACATTACAAAAAAAATAGTTATCGAGCATACTAAGCAAACGGACAGACACACGGATAGGGATAAATCACGGTCAACTGCAACGGCACCAAATTCAGGATGGGCAGAGTAACTCCTGGCGTCCCCCAGGGAAGTGTATGGGGCCCACATTATATACAATTTTTCCTCAGATATGCCTCTACCGCAGCAGTGCCAACTACAACAACATATGTTGTTGTCAATTTCTGCTGATGACACAGTCATAATGGGCGCGGCTAACCATGCTAGTGAGGATATCTATTGCAACCAAATCTATTTGCACCGATTCGAGGAATGGGCCCAAAAATGGGCTATAAGCCTAAATGTGGATAAGATAGGCCATGTCTTGTTCACATTGAGGAATGTGCAAATCAGAGAATTTCAAAGAATCTTAATTGCACACAAAACAACTCATACAGGGTGTAGTACTTGACAGAAAACTTAACATGAATCATCATGTTAGCCTACTGAGAAAGAAGATTAGGACGAGGGCGACTCAGCTTGAATGGTTACTGGGACAAAACAGTCGGCTGGCAAAAAGATGCAAAGCCGCGCTAATCAAACAGCTGATTATGCCAATCTGGCATATCTGGCAACATGCGGTACCAGAGAATGCAGAACAAAATAGCCAAGAAATCTCTGAGTGGATCCTGGCCTACTCGGAACGAGACATTAAGAGTCAGATATGGACTTAAAACGGACAAAGAGGTGTTTGAGCTTGCGAGCAGTCGATTCCCCAAGTCTTTGTCCAGCCGCAGCAACGAAAAGGTACGCAGGCTGATTGACAGCCCATACGAGCTACAACGACTAAACAGGCCACGCTATATAGCGCAGTTGCAGACCCACATACGCCCGTTGCAAACACGAAGTGCACAAACGGCACGCAACAGTCGGCCAGCTGGACAGGCGAAACTCTGCCAACGCTGCTGCGACTCGAAGCTGAGGAGTTGGAGAGACGAGAAATTCCCAGAAAGGCTGAGCTCACAGCGGAAAGATTGAAAGAGCGACTATACCGACCAACCTTAATCAATGGATTTAGAAGAGATTATAGGGATGGAAAATACACTAGAGCTTTCATAGTGGAAGGAATACAAGGGCAGTCACTCGCTATCAAAAAAATATGAATACTCAACTATGACGAGAAACAGGATGACGACTCACCATTAAGTCCGGATTCAGAAGCGGCAACTACAAAAGCAACAGCATCAACATCCGCAACGGCCGCAGAAACTGTGCCTCAGCACATGCAACTGGTACGTATGCCGGCCCCACAATCGGTTCCAGCTGCTGCTGCCGTCCAATAGGCAATACTCGATGAAGGCCTGAACGAAAGTGTATTGGACGATGACATGGAGCCAGTAAAAGAAAGACAAAACACTCACCTGAATGCACTGGTCAGGTGCAGGCGTCAACCACACAGAGGCATTACGCCGACTGTGCAACTCCTATACTTTTCACTCGTTGCAGGCTTGGTGAGTGGGCCTGCTTCAACTACACTTGTTTCGTTTGCTTTATATCTTCAGGCATGGCCACGCACAAGAATGTCACACATCACCTACGGATGCTTGATATGGCGCTGGCATACCCAATCGATCAGCCTCCACTGTCTACGACCGCCAGAGGTAACGATGATGACGACATCAGCGGCAATTACATGACGACTCCTAAGAAAAGGAGGAGAAGAGGCAGAATTAGAATGCGCATTACAACTGCAAACGCAAGTGAGCCAGTACACTCACTAGGCTTGACGTTGCGTAGACGGCGGTTTGAGCGTTCCCGCAACTTAGTCTGGAGGATGCTCCTGACCCTGGTTTTCTAGCTGCGCCATGCCCTGCATTAACAGCGCGAGCTCAACGGCGCCAATCAGCACGGCTCCGTGTCGGCATGCACTCTGACTGTAAAACACCTGGGTTGATATGTGTGTTCCTGCCCAGATGAGCTGCCCACATGTCCAAAGCTGATGAATGCCGAACCCCGATGATGCTCCAAAAGCTGCAAATAGAATAAGTTACATTAAAATTCAAGGTGACTAACTCCAATTTGTAACTTACGCACATGTTATTGTTTACTGATTGACCCAGTTATGGCCACCTTAAAAAGAAAAAACAAGTAAGAACGTTGCCTTAGGGCGCGACCTAAGGCGTGATACTCGTTTCCCAGAGGGGTATCTGGTACTTTAAATTTAATATTTTATCTCAAATTTTGCATTTATGTAGATTCATGTGAATTTTATGCAATTTCAATTTTTGCAAATATAACTATGTGAATGAATTATCATTTTTATAAAATGTAAAAAATTCAATAGAATCATATGCTGATCATCAAGTTTCGTTAAGTCAGTCGCAATCTATTAAACAAAACATTTGGCCAATTATGACACGCACGCGTTAAGCAGCGACAGCAAAATATATTTACATTTACACATATGTACATACATTGAAACGTGCAAGCGCGTTTGCTTATGCACGGTCACAAATAAATTCAGCGCCATTCATTCTAGCATATTCTTCAACCAAAATTGTTATTGAGTTGTGTTTGCATTTTCAGCCGCTTCTTTAGTTTTGTATTTGTCAAATATCTCCCTTTATACGCATACATTCAACCGACCACCGTTTTTTTATGTACACATATAAATACATTCGTTCATATGTGCGCATTTCAGCATTTTCTAAGAATCACAATTCCGATTGATTTATGTTTATATTGTGTTTGCATTAACAGCAGCTTCTATAGTTTTGTATTTGTCAATAGTCGCCCTTGTAGTGAAGTAGTTTCGGATTTGCCAACAGGCAATACAAAACTGATGTGGCGCAGCAGGTAGATGAAAAGCGTGTAAGCAAAAGGGTCCGCGTTCGAGACGCGGCGGCGACGGCATGAAAATAGTTGCGCAGCTGTTCGTGCCTACATACATGCATACCTGATGGGACCTATCGTCAATTTTTTTGTGCGTGAATAATTTTGTTCGGACTAAGTCGATTACACAAATATCGGTATTTGATATTTACATTTTTTGTCAGGGTCACACACACAAAAAGAAAATAACATAACTGACCTAGGCTATACGAAAAATGATAATTTTAGCAGATAAATTATTTGCAGAACTTCAACATTAAATCAAATTACATATATTTCTCAGAAATGCCGTTTGTCGTCTTAGCAATTCTTATTAAGCTTATTTATATAGGTGGCACAGGCATATGAATTTTCCAGCTGGGCGTTACATATTTTGTTGCCAATTTGCCACGCCCCCTGTAGGCGTAGACATATCATATTTGGCAAGTTCCTAGAAGGAGTCGAGGGTAACGTAACTGTAAAGTTTGGATGCTTACACTCCAAAAATGTGAAAGTTACAGGGTATTTTTTCGATATACCACGCCCCCAAATGGGCGTAAGATTTATTTTTAGGGAATCAATAGAGGAGGCCCCCAGTAAGACAAACATCCAATTTGGAATCGTTTAGCTCTAAAACTGTAGGAGCTATAAGCTTTTTGCGATTTGCTACGCCCCCTGAAGGCGTAGGTTTATTCGCCATATCTTTTTGATCTTGGGTTGCTTATCCGAGTATATATATCAAATTTCAAGTCTCTAGCATCAATAGTGCTCAAAATATAGCTGAATTTGTAAAATCACTCTATATTCAGATCCGATTTGCCACGCCCCCAGTGGGCGTAGACATCAAATCATTTGATGGATCTTTATAGAATCGTAGCGTTAAGTTACGTGCTAAATTTCAGCATTTTAGCTTTAAAATTGTAGAAGTTACAGTTTTCCCGATTTGCCACGCCCCCAATGGGGGTAGATATATCCGCCATATCTTTTTGAGCTTGGGTGGTCAACGCAAGTATACATTCCAAATTTCAACTCTCTAGCTCTTCCACTAATATGATTTCTATGATTTCTATTAACTATGGGCGCAACCGTTTTCCGATTTGCCACGCCCCTAGTGGAAGTATCCGGAAAATCTTGACACTTTATAATTCGAGGGTATACACGAGTATATGTTCCAAATTTCAAGTCTCTAGCTTCAATAGCGTAGACAAATATTGCATTCATACGGACAGACGGACAGAGGGACAGACGGACGGACAGCAAGACGGACATTTCACAAAACCAATATACTCTTTTTCCCTTTGGGAAACGAGTATAAAAATGGAAATGAGAACTTGCATGGCTGCCATTCCGATAGCTCAATCAAACTATCGATATAAATACCAGGGCTGACAGACTTTCAAATGGCTCTCAAATACGTTAGAGCAAACTGCTGTTATTCAAATTTAAAAATGTTGCTATATAGATAAATTAATAAGTTAAATTGAAATGTAAAAATAAATAAAAATACGTTGTGGGCTAAATATTATAAAAAACTAGTTGACCTGGCGAACTTCGTACCGCCGAAGAGTCATAGAATGTCGTGTTACCTTTTAACTGAACTAATTTAGGCTATAATGAACCTAATACAATAATACTAAACGATATAGATATAGATAGAAATATAAAAGTATTTTATTATGATGAATGATGATGAAAACATACAGAATGAGAATAAAAATTAAAAAAAAAGAAATAATTAAATTTTCCAAACACATGTCAGAAAAAAATCATTGAAAACTATGTTGTTCGGGTTGGGATACACTCTGATTAATTTATTAATCGGATTTTCATTCACCTTGTGGTAAACCTTTACCTTTACCTTGTGGTAAACGACATTCTTCGTTTTTTGGTCAGATGCAAAAACAAATAATACAGATGGTTTGCCGACACGTGAGCATGCCACGTACAATTGAGCATGAGAAAAAAATGCATTTTCTAGATTGAGGCCACAAATAGTCAAGGATTGGCCCCGTGATTTATTGATCGTCATGGCGAATGCAAGACGAATCGGGAATTTAATTCGTTTAAATTCAAATGGCATATCTATTGGGATGAGAGGAATCCTTGGAATAAGAACTTCATTTTTAAATTTTCCTTCGAGTATCGACGCGTGAATCACATTGCTCATCAGTTTTCTTATCACTTCCATTGCACAGTTTTGGTTGATTTAAATTTCTAAGCATAATAACTACCGAGCCAACCTTCAGTTGTAAATTGTGCAGTGGTAAACCAGGCACATCCAAGGAGTTCAAAAATTCTGTTGGATAATTAGTGGCTTCTTCTTCGTTTGTTACACAATCGATAGATTCGGATGAATACAGAGTACCTACGATTTGATTTTGAATTATAAAATTGAGGTAATCCACATCTTTATTTTTAGCCACCAAAATTACTCCCTCACTTAACCATTTAGTATTTCTGTGGTTTGCAATGATATCTGGAAATACTTTGTTGATAAGCTCATCTTCTGATGAGACGAAATTGCAAAAATTTGGAGGAAATGAAATCAAACCGCTCGATTCGCCAACAGGAACACGGCCATTACCGATATTCAGCAATTGCTTCGAGAAATCATCAGCAGACAGATCGTTCAACAATGCAACTCTCATATTTACAGGCAGTTGAAGTTTGTTTACATATTGCCACAGATTTGATGCTTTGAGGCAAGCGTTTATTTCGTCGGCAGCAGTAGATTTTGGAATTACTGGTAGTGTTTGTCGGAAATCGCCAGATAATAAAATCAGACATCTCGAGTCATTGCGCAGATCTTTTAATGTTCGGTCTAGTGCTTCCAATGCGCGTTTGTGCGCCATTGTGCAATCATATCGAAACGCTGCTCGATTCAAATCGATACTTGAACCATTTCTTCTTGCACTTCGAAGATTATTCCTCTGTTCGTCTGTACGATAAGCTCGGCGACTTTTCGCTTCTAATCTAGCCGTTCCACGGGCTGCCTCAATTTGCTCTTGTGTTTGAGAAGCACAAATTGAGGCCCTTCTTTGCTCCATACTAACGCGGCGCTGTTCTCGGGCGATTTCTCGTTCTTCGTCAGATATTTGACGGGCGATATACCGTTGACTAATTGCATTTCGGGTCCGCTGGGAAAGATTAGATCTTCTAGGACGCGGCATTTTTATTAATAGTAATAGTAAAAATGCACTCGCACAAAACCACTTAAAATAGTAATACTGAATATGAGACGAAATTGAAAAAATTTGGAGGAAATGAAATCAAACCAATCGATTCGTCAATAGGAACACGGCCATCTTGTCAATCATTACTTACAGATTTTAACAAAAAAATTTGACAGCTTCGAAATTAAAGTACTTTTAGGGAAAATAGTGCATTCTTCAAGTATTCGTCAATTTTTCTGCATTTTTAAGATATATTCTGCTATTATATCAAAAACCATGAAAATTGGTCCAGCCGATCTCGAGTTATAAGTGTTGTAACATACCCGACTTTCTTTTATATATATAGATCTATATGCAATAATTTAGGGGTCTAGCTAAAGATGGAGATATAATTTTCCGATAAAGATATTGAAGATAATATATTGATAACATTACAACAAAAATAGTTATCGAACACACTAAGTAAACGGACAGACACACACGGATAGGGCTAAATCACGGTCAATTCACGGTCAACTGCAACGGCACCAAATCCAGGATGGGCAGAGTAACTGCTGGCGTCCCCCAGGGAAGTGTATGCGGCCCACATTATATACAATGTTTTCCTCAGATATGCCTCTACCGCAGCAGTTCCAACTACAACAACATATGTTGTTGTCAATTTTTGCTGATGACACAGTCATAATGGGCGCGGCTAACCATGCTAGTGAGGCTATCTATTGCAACCAAATCTATTTGCATCGATTCGAGGAATGGGCCCAAAAATGGGCTATAAGCCTAAATGTGAATAAGATAGGCCATGTCTTATTCACATTGAGGAATGTGCAAATCAGAGAATTTCAAAGAATCTTAATTGCACACAAAACAACTCATACAGGGTGTAGTATTTGACAGAAAACTTAACATGAATCATCATGTTAGCCTACTGAGAAAGAAGATTAGGACGAGGGCGACTCAGCTTGAATGGTTACTGGGACAAAACAGTCGGCTGGCAAGAAGATGCAAAGCCGCGCTAATCAAACAGCTGATTATGCCAATCTGGCATATCTGGCAACATGCGGTACCAGAGAATGCAGAACAAAATAGCCAGGAAATCTCTGAGTGGATCCTGGTCTACTCGAAACGAGACATTAAGAGTCAGATATGGACTTAAAACGGACAAAGAGGTGTTCGAGCTTGCGAGCAGTCGATTCCCCTAGTCTTTGTCCAGCCGCAACAACGAAAAGGTACGCAGGCTGATTGACAGCCCATACGAGCTACAACGACTAAACAGGCCACGCTATATAGCGCAGTTGCAGACCCACATACGCCCGTTGCAAACACGAAGTGCACAAACGGCACGCAACAGTCGGCCAGCTGGACAGGCGAAACTCTGCCAACGCTGCTGCGACTCGAAGCTGAGGAGTTCGAGAGACGAGAAATTCCCAGAAAGGCTGAGCTCACAGCGGAAAGATTGAAAGAGCGACTATACCGACCAACCTTAATCAATGGATTTAGAAGAGATTATAGGGATGGAAAATACACTAGAGCTTTCATAGTGGAAGGAATACAAGGGCAGTCACTCGCCATCAAAAAATATGAATACCCAACTATGACGAGAAACAGGATGACGACTCACCATTAAGTCCGGATTCAGAAGCGGCAACTACAAAAGCAACAGCATCAACATCCGCAACGGCCGCAGAAACTGTGCCTCAGCACATGCAACTGGTACGTATGCCGGCCCCACAATCGGTTCCAGCTGCTGCTGCCGTCCAATAGGCAATACTTGATGAAGGCCTCAACGAAAGTGTATTGGACGATGACATGGAGCCAGTAAAAGAAAGACAAAACACTCACCTGAATGCACTGGTCAGGAGCAGGCGTCAACCACACAGAGGCATTACGCCGACTGTGCAACTCCTATACTTTTCACTCGTTGCAGGCTTGGTGAGTGGGCCTGCTTCAACTACACTTGTTTCGTTTGCTTTATATCTTCAGGCATGGCCACGCACAAGAATGTCACACATCACCTACGGATGCTTGATGTGGCGCTGGCATACCCAATCGATCAGCCTCCACTGTCTACGACCGCCAGAGGTGACGATGATGACGACATCAGCGGCAACTACATGACGACACATAAAAAAAGGAAGAGAAGAGGCAGAATTAGAATGCGCATTACAACTGCAAACGCAAGTGAGCCAGTACACACACTAGGCTTGACCTTGCGTAGACGGCGGTTTGAGCGTTCCCGCAACTTAGTCTGGAGGATGCTCCTGACCGTGGCTTTCTAGCTGCGCCATACCCTGCATTAGCAGCGCGGGCTCAACGGCGCCAATCAGCACGGCTCCGTGTCGTCATGTACTCTGACTGTACAACACCTGGGTTGTATACGAGACATGCGGCATGGAGTGCACACGGGATGACGACGACGATTCGGCACTCTTTTTTCCTTGAACTATAAAAGAGGTTAGAATGAGTACAGGAGCTCAACGGCGCCAATCAGCACGGCTCTGTGTCGTCATGCACTCTGACTGTACAACACCTGGGTTGTATATGAGACATGCGGCATGGAGTGCGCACCCGGGATGACCACGCCGATTCGGCACTCTTTTTTCCTTGAACTATAAAAGAGGTTAGAAGGAGTACAAAATTTCAGTTCACGTACATACTCTCATGTATGTGTACTGCCTGCCCAGATGAGCTGCCCACATGTCCAAAGCTGTGAATGCCGAACCCCTATGATGCTCCAAAAGCTGCAAATAGAATAAGTTACATTAAAATTCAAGCTGACTAACTCCAATTTGTAACTTACGCACATGTTATTGTTTACTGATAGACCCAGTCATGGCCACCTTAAAAAGAAAAAAAAAATGGAAATGAGAACTTGCATGGCTGCGATTCAGGTAGCTCAATCAAACTATCGATATAAATACCAGGGCTGACAGACTTTAAAATGGCGCTCAAATACGTTAGAGCAAACTGCTGTTATTCAAATTTAAAAATGTTGCTATATAGATAAATTAATAAGTTAAATTGAAATGTAAAAATAAATAAAAATACGTTGTGGGCTAAATATTATAAAAAAACTAGGTGACCTGGCGAACTTCGTACCGCCGAAGAGTCATAGAATGTCGTGTTACCTCGTAAATAGAAATGGAATGATTCTCGTAAAATAGAAATGGAATGAGTTATCAGAAAAATTTTATAAACTTGTGCAGAGTATGATATTAACGAGTATTCACGAAAGTCTCTACATTACGTATTTTAAAATATCTCAGCGTTCACACGGACGGACGGACAGACGGTCAGGTCTATATCGACTCGTCTTGTCGCGCTGATCAAGAATATAATTACTTTATGGGGTGTGGTTCGCCTTCTTCTGCCTGTTACATACATCTGCACAAAACTATTATACCCTGATTTCCCATTTTAAATGGGCTCAGGGTATAAAAAACCACTAAAGGCTGATTTTCCATTTTTAATGGATTCAGGGTATAAAGACAAACTTTTATTTGCGTCATAGTACCCGTGCTTATATTTGAAAAGTATCAAAAATTATTTGTTTGTAAAGTGCTCATATAGCCCATTTAGTTGTAGAGTTTATTCCAATTTATTTATTTTTTCTTTCTAAAATCAATTCTTTCACTGAATTATATTTCAATAATAAAAAAAAAAAAAACAGAAATAGTTAAATTATTTTAAAATTGATACGTTGAAAAAAATTTATATAAAATTTTAATTTCCCCTTTTTGTTCAGTATGTCTTTGTCGGCCAAAGATAACCTAAAAAAGGGTTCTACTCAATTAAGTCACATATGTGATCTAAATACAAAAAAACAGTCGTCACACCGTCGTTTAGTATCTATTATTGCAACTATATCACGTGCATCGCGTAATTTTGAAACAATTTATAACATGTTATTAAAAGGTGTAAATATTTTTCGATTAAACTTTTCTCACGAGTCGCATGAATCCCATACTCAAACTATTGAGTTAGTTAATAAAAGCCTTCAACGTATAAAGAACGAGTTTGGACATACAGTTTCTGTTGCATTTGCTGTAGATACACGAGGGCCACAAATTCGAACTGGTTTATTAGATGGTGGAAATGAAATTTTATTACGGAATGGAGAAAATATACGTTTATCCATTAACCGAGATCTTTATGACAAAGGAAGTAAAGAAGCTATCTACGTTGATTACCCAAATATTATTAATGTCGCAAAACCAGAGGACCGAGTGTTTGTTGATGATGGAAAACTTTTTTTAACTATTCTTGAGGTCGGTGTGGATGGGCTTGTTTGTGAGGTAGTTCAAGGAGGACTACTGGGCAATAATTGTAATGTAATACTACCGGAAGTGGAGATAGACTTACCTGCTGTTTCTGAAAAGGACATGGATGACCTACAGTTTAGTGTAAGAGCTAATATAGACATTGTTTTCGCATCAGGTGTACGAAGTGCTAAAAATATTAAAGAATTGCGTTCTGTGCTTGGTGATAAAGGCAAACATATCAAGATAATAGCAAAAGTGGATAGTAAGATCGCATTAAGCCGTGTACCGGAAATAATGAGCGCATCGGATGGATTACTTCTGAGTCGTGCTGATCTAGGCACACAAATCCCAATTGAAAAACTATTCATAACTCAAAAATCAGTGTTGGGTAAATGTAATAAGGCTGGCAAGCCTGTAATAATTGCTTCGAATGTGCTGGAATCAATGCGCTTCAATCCATTTCCCACACGTGCTGAGTGTTTTGATCTTGCAAACGCAGTCATTGATGGTGTCGATTGCATTATGCTATCATCTGAGGTGGCCATCGGCTTATATCCTATCGAGACTGTTGGAATTTGTGATACACTATGCCGCGAAGCAGAAAAAGTTGTGTGGTATAGAGATTTGTTTGAGGATTTAGTTCATGAAACACAGGGAGAATTGGATGCCTCTCATTCGATAGCTATAACTGCCGTTGAAACAGCCAGACGTACCAAAGCTACACTTATTATTGCACTTACAACATCGGGACGCTCGGCTGCTTTACTAAGCAAATTCAGACCGCGATGTCCAGTACTTGCAGTTACTCGATGTGAGCGGGCAGCGCGTTGGGTTAATTTACATCGTGGTGTATTACCATTACTTTATCCGGTAGACTGTGCTGAAAATTACACCACAGATGTTGATGCACGAGTCCGCTTTGCATTGACAAGTGCTAAGAAAAGCGATTTAATTAGCGATGGTGATCCTATAGTGATTGTGAGTGCATGGAAGGATGGAGGAGGCTTCACGAACAATGTTCGTGTTGTCTATTCATTCTTTGAGGCTGATCGCATGGATTGTTTATTTCGTGCTGATCAAAGTAGCTCAAATAAGAACACTATATTGCAATCGAAACATGAAAAGTCAGATCAACATACAAAAGTTTAGTAAAACAATTTTGATTATTTTACCTTCAAATACAGGTACAAAATTAAATTTAGATCACTATCATTAACATAACATATATTAATTTGTTTTCCTTACAATAAATGCCAAGCAATTTTCTTTTTAAATTGAGACTGACTTAACGGAACTTAATGAAACATTCATCATACACTTTTATTTAATTCTCTACATTTTATAAAAATTGTCAACAAATTTTTAGGGCTATATTTCAACGGACTTTCAAATAGGGATTTAATAAAATTTAGATCCTGTATCCAAGAACATATACAAATTAATCTTCTTGTCTTTGCAAGTTGATAAAAAAAAATTATTTTTATTTTGTGAACGTAGTGTAATCGAACTGATTACAAGATATGATCTTATGCTGCAAGTCAGCTAATGCTTATGCAAAAGCTTCTCTCATTAAAGCTCAATGCTCAAAAGCTCCCAAGATTGGCTTATGTGATTTTATATCGGAATTGTGGGCTGCTGTCTCAATGGGCTCATGGAAATCTTATGTTTACAATGGCGCTAAACTGCTTACTCAGTGGGAATAGTGCAAGAAGTTTTTATGTCTGGGCTGAGTGGCGTGATGCTATAGAGTGAGTTATGTTATTTGAAAGTTGTTTACATTTGTCATAAGATTTGCCTGAGCAGCGGGGATCGTCCCCGATTCTTAATGATTTCTCATAAGAAAGTCGATCTGATTGTTTATAGTATTTAGCATATCAGAATTTTGAATATTTTGATCATTTGACGGTTTTGAAAATACAAATTTAAAAGGGTTGAAATTGTTCTTTGAACAAAATTTGAGAAGCTTTATCATAATGAATTATTAAAAATATAATGAACGTTATTTTTGTGTGGTTATTTTCTAATTCTATTATAATTTTTGATAAAGTATTAGTATTTTCTAATTGTAATTCGGTATCATTAGTAGGTTGATAATCAATAATTAAATAATTTGTAAATTTTTTATGTTTTACATAATTGAGCAGTTTCTCTTTTTCGTTTGTGTAAGTAATGTTGTTTATGGTGTAGTATGTTGCATGCCGAATGAGCAGATGCCCACAGTGTTGTAGAGTATACAATATAACAAGTGGTCATATGCCCAACTTAAAATTAGAGTATTAACTCATAACATAACGACAATTTGTTGTTATGTTTATACAATCATAAATATATATATATAACTGCAGTAATATTATCCGTCGCTTGTGCGGACGGGCCGAAGCGTGAGAACGCTAGTCCACTTCTTGAGTATGTACCATCTGTACATATATACGTATATATACATAACCACATTGGCACATATGTACTGCAACTTTCTCTCTCTCTCTCTCTCTCTCTCTGTTGACACTTTTTGCGGCAGAGCTCACTTAGAATATTGTATGTAATAAGACATATATAATTGAATAAAAACGAAGAAAACGCATCCGATCTTAACTTGAAATAACAAAGACGTGTTTTACTCTACATTGTTTCTCGTGTTTCACTCTACACTCTACATGTCTCACGTGTTACACTTTACACTCTACATGGCGACCGTGACATGGGTCCTGGAAGACCTAGGACTATAAATTGGACATCGAGGGAACAAAACTATTAAAACTACAACTACTACAACTACTCCAATAAAAATTACAACGCAGCGCAGGGACTCCGCAACAACATACGGCAGCAACATAAAGGAAAATGAAATCTGAGTGAGTAGTGAGAGTATGGCACGCAGAGGGGGAGTGCAAAACAAAATAAAGAAGAGAATAGCACACATAAAGTGGCTATTATATTCAAGCACCACACCTCCCCCCTGGGCAACAGCTCAACAGCTGCAAGAGGAGCTCGACTTTTTAAAGTCGAACCTCAAAATAGAAAATCCAAAAACAAATACTCCTACTCACTCAATTATAAAAATTGTAAATCAAATTAACAAGATTACTCCACCCAAAGAAAAGAAGCTGCCCAAGAGGAAACCGGAGTGTCCAGCAGACTGCGAGGGACCAATGTATAGTGCACACTGTAAATATACGTGCACAGAACAAAACTGGAAGGATCAGCAAGCGTGAAAGGCAGGACGCCTTTCATGCCAACGAGGGAAAACAAGAACAAGACCAGCAGGACAGGCCGTCTTTTGCACATACGAGGGAGCGTCAGCAAGCCAACCATCGACGACCAGCTGACGCGGTGAAGGAAATTCTAGAAAATTTGTTTTAATATAATAAATAAAAAATTTTTTTTTAATATAATACATAAGATAACACACAAAGCGCGCTCCAGGTAACTCAGCAACAGTGTTAGTGCACTGAACCCGAAGCAGCTTCCGCCACGTGCGCCGCGTCAGCGTTCTCACGGAGTCGCAGGCAACAACAACAACAGGGCTCCGACACGTGCGCTGCATCAGCAGTCCCACGGAGTCGAAAAGAACAACAACAGGCTTCCACCATGGGCGCTACATCAGCTTTCCCACGGAGGCAGCGACTACAACAACCAACCGCAGCAGCACCACCAGCAGCAGCGGCAGCGACAGCAGCATAGGCAGCAGCGGCAGCGACGCAACAGCAGCGGTAACCCATAAGTTGCATTTTTGTTCAGTTCAGTTAAGTTTTAATTAATAAACCAGCCAGACGGCTTTTTTAAATAAATCCGCGAACGGTTTTTAATAATTGGCGCCCGAGCAGGGACCTCAGGGGTCGTATCCTAGTAAAGGATTTCGTTCAATACTTAGATCGTGCCCCATCGCCACGCGTTGTTCGATAACCCTAAGGATCGCGTTCAACATTTAGATTGTGCCCCATCGCCACACGGTTGTTCGCTCATTATTCCGCGGGTCAATAATCATCGCCGACCTCTTCTGTAGTGTCCGTCCGCAGAAGAACGCGTAAAATTCAGTGCTGCCAGAGGGTCCCAAGTCACCTGGAACGCCGCCTACATCGCCGGAAACAGGACAAAAAGGATAAACCCGAGGAGCCGACGCGGAGAGTCGCCGAATGCATAGGATAATTACGTAAGCTAGTGAATAAGAAAGAAATAAGTTTAAGTGAATACGAAAAAAAAAGAAGAAAATACTTGCGAATAAGAAATAATTAAATCCTTGAATACGAATACGAAAACAAAGAAGAAAAAATACTTGCGTATAAAAAATTATTAAAGCCTTGCAAAAAAGTAAATAATTAAGGTGGAAGTTAAAATTTAAGAAAAAACAATAATTAACAACGCTCAATAAGAAGATTTTTTTTTTCTTCTTTCGATAAATTTGATAAATTTATAATAATAGAAATATTATATTAAGAATTTATTGCACACTAAAACACACATTTTCACGTAACCTAAACATTGTCCGTCTGAAACCGAAACAGTGCCTAAGCAAATTAAATGGATAAAGAACTAGCTAGCTCGTTGGCTGCCCTTAGAATAGGCACTAATCCAAAAGAACCAATTGCAACAAGTACTCCCGTAGCTAGCCCATAACTAAAGGAGGTTATTGTGAGCATGATTAAGGAAACATTAGGAAAAGGGGATTTTTTCCAGGGCCAGAACGCTAGCCGACGTACCGGTCGTAACCCTTCCTCCAGGAGACCAAGAAAAGCTGCCAGACTTAGCAAAGTTGATTAGGGAATTCTCTGGAAATCGTACCGAATTCGACTCATGGAAGAAGAATGTGTCACGTATTATGAGCTTATACGAGGGTAGGGAAAATACACACGCTTACTATCTCATAACGCTAGCGATCCGTAACAAGGTTACCGGTGAAGCTGACGTACTCCTGGAATCGTATAACACGCCTCTGAACTGGAAGGATATTTCAAAGTGCTTAACAGATGATTTCGCTGATAAGCGCGATCTGACAACACTAGAGTATCAACTATTCTCGCTCACCCAAGGCAAATTGATCATTGCCGAATTCTATCAGGCAGTCTATTATCAACTCTCGTTGATATTAAATCAGATCACTGTCCAAGAGTTGACACCCGAAAGCACTAGGGCTTTGACTCAGAGTTATCGAGAAATGGCTTTGGATACTTTTGTTAGAGGACTAAACGGTTATTTACCCACACTATTAGTTATCAAAGAGCCTCGCGATCTCAGCCATGCCCTACACCTGTGCGAACTGATAGAGAACCAAGAAGTCGAGCCAAATAGTTTGAACTATATTAGCCCCGAACAGGCTTACTACGAGGACCCCGAGATATCTGAAGCAGTAGCTTTCTACGAGCAAGGTGCCGAAGTAGAACATCGAGAGCAAGAAGCTAATACAATCTATGCTTCAGACGTCCATTTTTCAGACTAAACAGATCATCGTTACTCTATTTCAAGCCAAAATTATATTCAACCCCATCTAATTAAAAATCCGAAAATAAACAAAAATAAATTCTATGTCAACTCTGTTGGTGGACAAACACTAATTACTCACCACACTTATATCGCTCTATTTGGCCGTCAAGACGTCCCACTAAAATTCTTCCTATTACCAACCTTAAAAACCTTCCATGGTATCCTTGGGAACGATGCTCTAAAAGAATTCAAGGCCGTAATAAACGTCAAGGACAATACCCTGACGTTAGATGGCAATTACAAGCTTCATTTTGATCAATTAAATACCCAATCAGTAAACAACATTAAATTCAGAACAGAACACATGACTCCAGTCCAAGTCGAACTATTAGATTCCCTTACGCAGAAACATCCCGATCTTTTCGCAGACTCGGACGAAAAATTGACTTACACTACTAGGGTGAAAGGGGAAATCAGAACATCATCGGATATTCCGGTGTACATTATCCCTACCCGGCTTCACTTAGAACAGAAGACGAAAAACAGATGCAACAACTGCTGCAAGACGGCATTATCAGACCTTCACGGTCACCGTACAACGCACTTGTATGGATAGTACCAAAGAAAAGCGACGCCTCTGGTGAAAAGAAGTTCAGAGTAGTAATAGACTACCGGAAACTCAATTCTATAACCATTTCGGATAGCTACCCTATCCCTGAGATCGGTGAGATAATCGCACAGTTGGGCGATAACAAATATTTCTCCGTACTAGATCTCAAGAGCGGATTTCACCAAATCCCTTTGAAAGAAAAAGACATGGAGAAAACTGCCTTCGCAATAAAATTCGAGTTTATACGACTGCCTTTTGGTCTTAAGAACTCCCCATCCATTTTCCAAAGAACGTCAGACGATATCCTAAGGGATCATATAAGAACAAGTAAGAAAACTAGTCGGAGGTGCCCGACTAGGAGATACCCTGAGCCCCGTCCGATTTGCATTGCTTAATACGCTATATAGCCTGCATATAATATTACATTTTCCAAAATTAAATTATAATTTTGAAATTTTATTCAACTAGAATTTATGTAAATAAAAAATAAATAAATAATTAAATAATTAATAAATAAACAAATTATAAAAAACAAAAGAAGAAGATAAACAAACATCACCGCACCTGGACTCGAACCTGCATATATTTACTGCATATGTAACGTTAAAGCGCGTCATCTCAACTAGCACGACCACCTCATGTTTATAGATTTAAAAAAAAAAAAATTAAAAAAGTTACGCTATCGTCACCGAGTTTCGAACACCACACCAGTATTGCGGCGCTTGTTGGCAAAACGCAAAGTAGTACTACAAGGGCGATATGTGACAAATACAAAACTAAAGAAGCTAAAGAAGTAGATCAATCGCAATTGTGATTCTTAGAATATGCTGAAAAGCGCGCATATGAATGTATGAGTTGTGGACATAAAAAAACGGTGGTCTGTTTGAATGTATGCGTGTAAAGGGCGATATATGACAAATACAAAACTACAGAAGCGGCTGAAAATGCTCAGAAGCGGGTGTGCACATGCATAAGCAGACGCGCTTGCACGCTTCAATGTATGTGTATGTCTAAATGTTTTTTGCTGCGCGTCGCTGCTTGCCACGTGCGTGTGATTGGCTAAACGTTTTGTTTAATAAATCGGGACTGACTTAACGGAATTTGATGACTTTCGGCATATGATTCTATTGAATTTTATACATTTTATAAAAATGCTAATTTATTCACATGGTTATATTTGCAACTCTCAATGGGTCGGGTAGGAGGGGGGGGGGGGGGGGGGGAATTTGTAAAAAAGAGCCGGTACGCAAAAAATAAAAAAATAGAAATTGCATAAAATTCACGTGAATCTATATGCAAAATTTGAGGAGTCTAGCTCTAAAGGTGTGGCAGATAGAATGTTATAACCTATTTTCGATAAGGTTTAAAATCGATAACAAAACAACAAAAATAGATATCGTTTTTTGGTAACAAACTTGACCTGCGCGTGCTATCCACGGACCCAACAAAAAAAAATTCAAGTCTCTAGGTCAACTACGTTCTGAGATCGACGCGTTCAAACATACGGACAGACGGACAGACGGACAGACGGACGGACGGACAGACAGACGGACAGGGCTAAATCGACTCAGCTCGTCGCCCTGATCAAGAATATATATACTTTGTGGGGTCTGACACGCCTCCTTCTGCCTGTTACATACATTTAACAAAACCATTATACCCTGATTTCCCATTTTCAATGGGCTCAGGGTATAAAAATATGCTACGTCTACATCGACGATATTGTCGTCTTTAGTCGGTCCGAAAGCAAACACATCTAGATGTAATATTCGCAACACTAGACGAAGCCAACATGAAAGTTCAAACAGACAAATGCGAATTTTTCAAGCAAGATATAGATCTGAATTATCATAACAGAAAGAAAACACCTACCAGAAAGTACCAGATAGGAGAAAGAGTCTATGTTAGGGTAGATAAGCGACAAGGGCCAAAGTTAATCCCGAAGTTCAGAGAAGAAATAGTTTTAGAAGACAGGAACACTACCATAAAAATACATTCAGGGAAAATTGTCCACAAAAATAACTTAAAGACATAATTTCATTCTCTTCCTGCCAACCTGCCTAGGATTGGCCACCATATTAGACTACTCGCATTCGCAGCTAATCCCCATAAAGACAGGGACTGCGAACATTCAAAATGGGACGTTTAAAATCATTCATGTTTTCAACATAACAGAATACGAATCTGCATTCATCGACATAGCCGACAGACTCAGTGAAATAAATAGGTCACACCCACTCTTTCCTTTCCTCAAATTCGAATTAGCAAAGGCCGAAAACGAGTTGAGACGGCTTAAACCATTTAAAAGGAGGGCCAGGGCAATTGACGCCTTGGGTACTGAATGGAAATGGTTCGCCGGTTCACCGGACCACCACGATCAAGAAATAATAACGAACAAAATAAACGAACAACTCAAAAACAATAATAGACAACTAACGATAGAATAAATTGCCTAACCCTTAGCTACAACAACATTGTCAAAGCAAATGTAGAGAGTAAAACCTTTAACGATGAAAGAATCTCTTTGTTAACATACAAACTTCACATTCTGAAGAAAGATTTGAAAAAACGAAAAAACGAACACTATAAACTCCATGCTACTATTAGAATATGAAGTAGAAAAAATCGAACAATTGTACGGCAAAGAGGTTATGTTTTTCAACATTGAGGAATTGCTAGAATTTTCAAAAGTCAGGATAGCCACCAACGGCAAAAGCTTATTGTACATCATTAGCATACTATTAATTACTAACGAAAATTGTATATCCACACTTCTAAAACCAATTAAGCAGGGAAAATTTATTAACGAAATAAAATATAACAATATTATCAAATGTAATAAGATAAATTACGGACTAAAATCAAATTGTGAAACCCATAACGATAAGACAATATCTAACAAAGAAAATGTAATAGATTTAAGTAACGTTACCTGCGTCAGCTGCGTCAGTGTTATCGTATGCCCAAGCGATACCACCCCTCTTACAAATAAAATCACTAAAGAGCCAAGTGGAGGAGGTACTCTCTCTTCAGATGCTGAAGGAAATAAACATAAACAACACTTTGGAGATCGATCAAATAAGAGAAGACAATTCAACACTAACAGCGGCGAACATTACGTTTTCAACGATCCTGGTGGCCATCGTCGCAGCCATAATCATCTGGATGCTGAAGCAAGCATAGTGCACCGCTAAGAAAGCATCAAATGATCCTAAAATTTCAACCATAACCCAAACAGGCTTATACATCGCTACCGGGGACGGCAGCATCTTAAAGGGGGAGGAGTTAACACACAGAGTTACACCGAGCGCGCTCCAGGTAACTCAGCAACAGTGTTAGTGCATTGAAACCGAGGCGTGGCTTCCGCCACGTGCGCTGCGTCAACGTTCTCACGGAGTCGCAGGCAACAACAACAACAGGGCTCCGACACGTGCGCTGCATCAGCAGTCCCACGGAGTCGAAAAGAACAACAACAACAGGCTTCCACCATGGGCGCTGCATCAGCATTCCCACGGAGGCAGCGACTACAACAACTAACCGCAGCGTAGGCAGCAGCGGCAGCACCAGCAGCAGCGGCATCGGCAGCACCAGCAGCAGCGGCATCGGCAGCGACAGCAGCATAGGCAGCAGCGGCAGCGACGTAACATAAGTAACATAACCCATAAATTGCATTTTTGTTCAGTTCAGTTAAGTTTTAATTAATAAACCAGCCAGTCGGCTTTTTTAATAAATACGCGAACGGTTTTTAATAGTTCATATGTATAAATTTAAGTAAAATATTGTTAAATCGAGCGGAACCTTTTCTGCCGGACAGTAGTATGGCCCGTAAAGCCGTACAACAAATAGGTAAGAAGATCACTGCGTTGCTCGATTAGGGATAAAACTAGAACTTAAAACAAACAAAAATTAGATGTTAAACAAATTTTTGTAATACTGAGCGATAATTGCGTTGCTCGTAGTAGAGTATGGCCCGTAAAGCCGTACGAAATATTAGACAGGAGATCACTGCGTTGATCGATTAGGAATAATACCACAAACTAATATAAAAAAAAAAAAAATATATATATATATATATATATATATATATATATATATATATATACATATAATTTTAATTAATTAATGATGAAATTAAATAAATACCGATCATGAAATAGAAACATATATATTCTTTAAAAATAAAATTTTTTTAATCCGAAATTAAAATTTAATGCTTTCGAATGCAATTTCCAAAGACGAAAGTATATTAATAGTAGAAAATATGTTAGACCAGAATTTGAAGGTAGCGGATTCCACCGCTAATGTTATTAGCAATGTCGAAACAGCTTCAATCGACTTAAAGTTAATAACAATCCTGCTTATTATGATAGTTATTTTGCGATTGGCAAATGCCTTTATAAAAATCTATAAGTTGCATAATAGATGCATAAAGAACAAGTAAGAAAACTCTAGTCGAGAGTACTCGACTAGAAAATACCCTGAACCAAACCAAAATAAAGAAGCACATTTAAAAGTTTTAAATAATAAAATTCAAAAAATATATATTTTAAAATTGTTAATTTGATACAAATAAAATTTTTTCACATTGTTAAGGTAATACAAAAAAATTTTTTACATATATTTAAAACTATTTATATTTAAAATATTACATTTAATCTATGATACTAAAGTTCCCTATCCTGAATACTTAACGAAATACCACTGTGGTAACTATAAACTGTTTCAAAGGTCCTAGCGCTAATATATTCATTAGACAGATTTGAAAACGCCCAATCAATATGCGATTCACTATTGGTTGTAGGCGTTTTCAAATCCAATACGCTTCTAAAGCTTCTGCTAACTAACTCTTCATATAGCGATCTAGCTGATTCAAACTTGCTCAAATACAAATTAAAATCTCCTAAAATAATACAATTTTCTCTCAAAAAAGGAAATTGCAGAAATAGATCCTGAAATTCTGTCTTAAATAATCGGACTGGGTAAGACGGACTTTTATATACAACTACGAAGCTTAACGACTTATACCTAAAAACGGCATATTCTAAAGCAGATGATCCATTAATTTTTCTGAAGCTCACACAGCTTGATATGTTATTTAATATTTCGTCCCTAACATAAATGATGATTCCCCTCTTAGGTCGGATTGCATTTGGTATTACCTCGCAATCAAGACGGACAACAATACTAAAACCAGGTATATTTACATTTTCGTTTGCATACGTAGACGCTTCAACGAAACATAGAACGGACGACTGGAGCATTAATCTGTCAGATCGAATGTCTTCAATATGACAATTAATGCTCTGAGTGTTATGGAAAAAAATATCTAAGGTGGAACTTTCAACTAAGTGATCATAATGTGATCGAAGTAGTTTTTCTGTGCGCAATCGGACTATTTGGGTTTGGACCTTATCATCATTTTTGGGAGGCTTAGGAGGAACAAAATCTCCTATAATAAACAACCCCGAAGCAGTTGTTGCCCTACTACAAGCTACGTATATTGCAGCACGCTGCATTCGAGAGCAAGTGTGGACCACCACTTTGCTATACGTAGCTCCCTGGCTTTTATGAATAGTTATACCTTCTGCAGGTACAACCGGAAACTGCCTACGGTCAATTGAAACATGCTCATTTTTCCTATATTGAAAATTTCGAACTATTTTATGAATTGGGGTCCAAGAAGATTCAGTACGATGTGTACATTTTGAGCGAGCAAGTACTCCTACACTATTCTCAGGAAATTGCATCCATAAAACATTTGGAGCGTTAGATGCATCGAAATCTATTTGCATCAAAATTCCTGTTGCGCCATTAACTAGCCCATCTTCAGTATCTACATTGACCGTAATCATATACTTGGCAGTTCTTTTTAAAGTGAGGGATCTACACAGTCCCTGTGTTTCGGACGACCTAAAGCTACCCACGACTTCTAAAATTCTTTCCCTACTTGCTGTATTTAAATGGGTGGCTTTTATATAATCCTCAGCAATAGAAATAAATGTATCCGTTGCTATAGCGTTAAGCTTTATAGTATTGTAGCTATCTGTCGCCGCATTTGTGCTAAACAGATGAATTGCGTCATCGGGAATATCCGATGGCTGACAAATGCGGGATCGGATAAGAGTAATATCATCGGCTGTCATAATTCCCGATGCCATATTATTTAAAGCAGAAGCAAATGTTTGATCCTCCCGTTGTCGCATTATTTCTGTGAGCTCAAAATACTTAAAGAGGTCCCAGAGCGAAGAAGCGTATATTGCACTGTAGGGATCATGGGAGTTGGATTCGAAAATCCAACGATCGCCTACTGGTGACAACTGTCGTAGATCCCCAAATACTATGACAGAAATACCACCAAATGGAGATGTATTTTTGAAAATTTGTTTTAGACGGGAGTCTAACTGTGAAAACATTTTAGAGCCTACCATAGATATTTCATCAATAATAATTAATTTAAGGTCTATTAACCTTGAATGTAAACTATTGACTAAGTCATTACTTAATGCTCTCAAATCAGAACCAGATTGATTAACTGGAAGAGAGAACATGGAATGTAGTGTCGAACCACTAATTCCGAAAGCAGCTTTACCTGTTGGGGCACATAGTAGTATTTTTATTGAGTCATTATTCCCAGGCCTACTATTAAACATGTGGGATAATGCTTGAAAAATGGAGGTGATTAATCGGCTCTTTCCGACACCAGCACCACCTCCAACGAACTCGTAAAATATTGACTTACTTTTCACATTGTGTAATACATGTAAAGTAAGTTTTCTGCTTCAAATTTAAAGATCTTACTATATCTTGGATTCTATCGGACGGAAATAAAGCTGGAAGCTTAATTACTCGGACATTGCTATTTTCTGAGTCGCGATTCTCATCCCTTTCATTAATATTTAAAACATTAATTCTAGGATCTATTTCTGGAAGCCCTAACACTCTGAACCTATCATCTACTACCTCTCTACTTTCAGTACTATCCTCATTTTCTTCCTGCACTGCGACGTTAAGATCATTCTGAAGCTCACTATCATCTAAGCTGTTATACTTCCTACGGTTTGATTCAACTAACTCCTGATTTTGGCTACAAAATGATTCGGAGTCTCTATTAACTAGTTCTGCCTCCTCGTCTCTCCATGGGACGTATAACATAACTAATTCTCTAAAATATTGGCTTCTCTCAGTATTAATATTAAATCTCCTATACCTAATAATACTGGGAGAGCGTCTTTTCCTAACGAAACCACTACCATTACGAAGTTAAAAACTAATGATTCTGATGTTGGTGTTTGGGGGTCATCCTGTTCTTCTGTAGCTTGACGAGCTCCACCATGCTGTTTGCTATAACTATAAAAAGCAGCAAAATCAGCTAGGCCTAAACTTCCTAAAGCGTCTGGACGCTGCACATAGTGCTCTAAAAGACCTAATAAAAATATATCAGTAGAGCCATCGGGTAAATTTTCTAATTGTTGTCTAGACTTAAGCATCCTAACCCGATGCTCTGGCAATGAAGTATTAATATATACTTCAGCGTTACTGCTTTCGGACAGATGCATACCTAAACAGCAGTAAACGGCTTCCTGGGCAGAGATTTCTGTGCCCGAAATAAATTTGTGGCCTATGTGTTGTAACTTTTGTTTAATTGTTACGTTGCCCCTACTAATCTCACTAACTGCTTCACGCATTAATTTCGAAATACCTCTCTGAGACTTGTTAATATAATTAACGACATAGCTGCAACAAGCATAGGGATCTAATATGAACTGAATATCTATATTAGCTCGCTGCAGTTGAAGAAGATATTTATTATAAGCGTTAAGCTTAATTGCAGCGAATGAACGCTTCAAATATATCTTTGGCTTCTTGATGCTAGACCTAAGTGCATTAATATAGCACTCATAACTAAGGTTAAGTTGATCGTGGGACAAAAAGCTATCAAAATTTTCAAGAAAATCTAAAGTTGCACGATCAAACGAATTCTCCAAGAAGCCCTGAATCTTTAGGAAATTTCTACGATGCTCATTAATGTTTTGAGCGTCGTCTTCTAACGGAAATAAAATTTCTGTTTGGGGCATAGGAGGGTATGGAATACCGAATCTACAAACTTTTTGGGCTCTAACTTCTCGCCTACATGAATGACCGTGATTATGCATTTGATACTCCAAGAATGGAGCCACATCCGGACAATTAGTTTCAGTTGTGATAAACTGATCAATAAATGATTTTACTCTAGGTATGCTTGACTCATCAGTCGAGTCAAACCTGGGGGCATCTTTCAGCCAAAACATGCCATGAATATGAGGGGAACCTCTCTGTTGGAACTCAACTCGCCAATAAAACCTAAGAACACAATGCCTACCAAAAACACCGTTTTCTTTTTTCATTAGTTTTAAAACTTGTCTGTAGCGAAAATCAAAATACCTAGCACATGTAACAGGATCGGCTCTAATTAGACGGGCTTTATTTTCAAAACTTAAGCAGCCTGCTGCTTCTTCTGATATATCCATCTTATCTACATTCCTAGAAAGTATTACCAATAGCTCCGTCCGTTTCTGCTGCCGAAAATGTAATAAAAAAGGTCGGAAGACCAAACGGCCTGATCATAGCCATAACTTTTTTCTTTTCTGCTTCCCAGTGAGCAGGCGAAGTCCTAATGCCTTATAAAACTCTATAGCCATCATCGTGGCGAACTAATTCTATTTGCTCTTCATTAAGAGCGTGTGCTGCTGTAATGCCGTGAGTGGCGCTGTGCTTACGTAAGCAAATAGATGTATTATTCCTAATATTAATCATTTCTAACTTTTTATAGTTAAGAAATAATTTGTCAGTTCTACAACCTCTCCTATCAAAATTCCTGAGCTCTGACCTAACTATGGTTGTAAAACTTTCCTTGCTCTTTCTCTTCAAGCCTGCAAAGATTGTTGGGAAGGCCAGTTCCTCTGAATCGCAATCTTCGATCATATCTAATGGTCTCTGACCTTCTCCAGGGGCTATAACTATTCTTTGCAGTGCTATATTTTCTACAGGGACATTTTCTAAAAGAGTTTCCTGGCCTCCTGGGTTCACATCTTCTGGCTCTCTACTATTCTGCTCGATGGTAGAGGCTTGAGCAGATCTTTATACCAATTCTGAAACTAAGTCCCTGTCTTCAGCTGATGCAACGAATGGAATTTCGTCAGACGAAAAGGAAGTCAGCCACTGTTCATTAACAGTAACCTGGTGCTTCCTGTAAAGCTCAGTGTCAACTAAAAATTTAATTGCATCAGCCACTTTTGATGGCCTAATGGTTTCAGTCATGAAATCATGACTATATTCCATCCTACGCTTCAAATGAATCTGAACTACCTCCGCTTCATTAAACGCCCTTGGAAGAGACGTTACAACATTGGCCTCAGGAATAGGTATATTGACCACTGCTCCTTTAATGGCATTTTGGCGGCCATATCCCAGAGACTTAATTATCATAAAAGGAAGGCGTAGGGAGATAAGCCTTTCCTCAAGAGGCGTTAAGCCCTTTAAGCAATTTGGAAGCTCTGGAAAATCCAAGCCATTTGTAATGGAAGCTTTTGGTTTTTTACCTAATTTAATGCTATGGCTACATGTCTTGCAGAAGTTGTATTTGTTATTTTCTGAAGGGAACCTAGACGATAGATATAAAATATCTGAAGTAACTTCTGCACTACACTTGCTTTCAATAGTCTCTCTCGAAATTTTATCTACTTGGTGGGGGAACCACAAACCTTTGCAACAAATACAGACTTGATCAGGTCCCTGCTTAACAGTATTATTAAAACTATTTATTAAATTATCAATACTGCTGTTATTTTGGGATCTATTTCCTAAAAAGGCACTAGAACGTTCTATCCTATTTCTGGTTGCATTACGCCTATTCTCAACTACCCTATTATCAGCATTACTGCGATATTGGCTAACTCGCTGTGATACGCTTCTATTGGCGTCAAAAGTTTCCTGTCGTGCTTGAATGCGAGCACTTCGCCTTGCACTTGTATTACGTGCCTGCTCAATAATCCTACGAATTGGATCGTCTCTAATCTGCGACCTTTGGGTCCTATCCCTTGCTCTTTCTAAAAGTCGCTGTTCAATGTCATTCCTACGCTGCGACCGACGTACAGTGTCACGTCTTTGTTCGTCTGCCCTATAAACTGGGTCTTGTCTGCGTCTCAATCGGCGCGAAGTGTCAGCCAATTGCTCCTGTTGTCTAATAGAAGAATTGGCTCGTCGAGTCGCGTGGTCCTCAGTGTTCTGTCTCTGTTCGATTGCCCTATAAACAGGGTCTTGTCTGCGTCTCAATCGGCGCGAAGTGTCAGCCAATTGCTCCTGTTGTCTAATAAGAGAATTGGCTCGTCGAGTCGCGTGGTCCTCAGTGTTTTGTCTCTGTTCGTTTGCCCTATAAACAGGGTGTTGTCTGCGTCTCGATCGGCGCGAAGTGTTAGCCAATTGTTCCTGTTGTCTAATAAGAGAATTGGCTCGTCGAGTCGCGTGGTCCTCAGTGTTTTGTCTCTGTTCGTTTGCCCTATAAACAGGGTGTTGTCTGCGTCTCGATCGGCGCGAAGTGTTAGCCAATTGCTCCTGTTGTCTAATAGGAGAATTGGCTCGTCGAGTCGAGTGGGCCTCAGTATTCTGTCTCTGTTCGTTTGCTCTATAAACAGGGTCTTGTCTGCGTCTCAATCGGCGCGAAGTGTCAGCGAATTGCTCCTGTTGTCTAATAGGAGAATTGGCTCGTCGAGTCGCGTGGTCCTCAGTGTTCTGTCTCTGTTCGTTTGCCCTATAAACAGGGTCTTGTCTGCGTCTCGATCGGCGCGAAGTGTTAGCCAATTGCTCCTGTTGTCTAATAGGAGAATTGGCTCGTCGAGTCGCGTGGTCCTCAGTATTCTGTCTCTGTTCGTTTGCCCTATAAACAGGGTCTTGTCTGCGTCTCGATCGGCGCGAAGTGTTTTGTTCTTGCTCTATCTGCCTATTTTGAGAGCTTGTGCGTATTGTAGCTCGAAAAAGGGTATTTTGGCTTTGATCAGAAAGTCTAAGTAAGGAATTGTTTCTACGTACTTGGTTTCGCTGTCTATTTCTACTTCTCTCACTTTGACTAAACTCTTCATTTTCTCTACGCTCTCGTAAAGACTCTAAATTAGCAATTCTTTCCTGCTCAGAATATTCAGCATTTGACCTATTTAATAAATTTCTATTTCTTTGTCTCTGAGACCTATTAGATTCTCCTATTAGATTCTCTTAGTCCTCGGCATTATTACTTAAAAATATATTTTATTAATATTTAGTTAATATTAATCATTAATAATTTCAACTATACAAGTAAATAATTAATATGTTAATATGTTATATATTACATATAATATTATTTTATATATATAAATAAATATTTTATAATAAACAAAAAAAAATTTTTTTAATATGATTTAAAGTCTTTAAAAAGACTGAAAGAATTAATAAATAAGTACTTAAATATTTTATAATTAACAATAAATTATTTAATATAATTTAAAGTGTTTAAAAAGACTGAAATAATTAAATTAACAACTTGCCGGGCTCAGAGATGAAAAACACTCGAAACTATCGCCGCGCAAAAGTCTCTTCTCTCAAAACGAAATTCACTCACTCAAAAACATATGCATACATACACAAACGAATATGTATATAGTGACATAATCATAGTGATTACGTCCACAACACACAGAATATTGAAAACTAGTTCATACTGGATTTTTGTTAGATCACGAAAATCCAGAATAAAGCGGTTCAAAAATAGCCAAATCATAAATAGTGGCGCCGGCCTGACAAAATGCCGTTGCATTTTGCTATTGCATAGCAATAATGTTGCGAGCCGGAATTCTTAGAACGACGCGTCCGACTGATCATAAATACTGGCGCCGGCTTGACAGAATGCCGTTGCACGTTGCTATTGCATAGCAATAATGTTGCAAACCGAAAATGTGAGAACGACGCGTCTAACTGACGCCGACATTCTTTGTCTGCTGCGTAATTTCAGCAGCCTATAAAATAGCCTTTAACAAAATTGTCTTCAGTCTTAAGCTATTGTTCAATAAAGCAAGTTGTCATAATCTTACTTTGACTTCGTCTTTTAATTCACATTAGCGTTGCTGTTAGCATATGTCGCGGCATTTATTCGACTGGTAACATATATCTAATTGGCGCAGCCGGTAGGATGACAATAAATTGTGGACCATCTGATGCAATAACTAAGTTATTAATTCTTTTTGTCCCGTTTACTGCCATCCGCTAAACAACTAACGCAAAGGCAACCCACGCGACGGTCAATATCGCGTCAAGTTTTAAAAGAATAAAACCTCGACAGTGACGTGTAAACCGAAATTCGCAAATTGCCAAAGCCGCGGATTGTGATTGTAAAATAACAACTTGAAAATAATTCAAGAAGACGCGATAGAATTCGAAGAGAACATAATTCCAGAAGATTCTGGTTATCTCAAAAACATTCGAAAGTGCTATCTGCGCAACAAACTGAACAATCAATAAGTTAAGTGAATACAAATTAAGTGAACATACTTAAACAAAAAAAAAAAAAATTTTTTTAAACAATCAACAAGTTAAGTGAATACAAATTAAGTGAACATACTTAAACAAAATAAAAAATTTTTTAACAATCAATAAGTTAAGTGAATACAAATTAAGTGAACATACTTAAACAAAATAAAAAATTTTTTAAACAATCAACAAATTAAGTGAATATATTTAAACAAAAGAAATTTACAAAAAAAAAAAAAATAATAAATAAATATATAAAATAAAAAATATATACTTTAAATTGCAACTAATCAAATAATCAAAATGGAAGGAGACGCAACAGCACCCCTTTCCGACGCCAACATGACACAAGTGATCAACCAGCTTAAAAATATTGAGAAGTTCACTGGAAATAAAAACAGTCTGTACACATTCGTTAGCCGGATCGACTACATATTGGCACTCTACACCACCAATGATGCGAGGCAGAGGTCAATACTCTTTGGACTTGTAGAAAGCTGCATCAGCAGTGAAGTTATGCTATCTCTTGGCATAAATAATTTGACAACATGGACGGATCTTCGGAAACAACTAATTTTGAACTACAAGACGCAAACCCAGAACCACGTTTTATTGGAGGAATTCAGGAACACCCCATTCAAAGGCAATGTGAAAGCTTTTCTGGAAGAAGCAGAACACCGTAGGCAGACATTGACGAGTAAGTTAGAATTAGAAAATAATTTAGACGAAAAAACATTGTATGCAAGATTAATTAAAACTAGTATTGAAAACTTAATCCAAAAACTACCCACACACATTTGCATTCGAATAATAAATTGCGAAATTCCCGATTTAAGATCTTTAATAAACATATTACAAGAAAAAAACCTTTATGATGAACCCTGTCTAATTCCAAATCAAAACAAAGTAAAACAAGATAAAAACTTCAAGCCATCAAATCCCAATCCCAATATTCAAAAGTTTCCCACATTTCTTCAACCAAGCCATTCCTATGTGCCATATCGACCCTATTTTCAACAACCATATCTTCCACCAACACCTAATTATACTAACCATAACAATATTTCACCTAATCATTATTCACCTCGACCAATACAACCAACACCTAATCCGGTCAGACCACCTCTTAGACAGAGCCAATTTGACATTAATCGCTTCGGACAAGTAACTCCACAACAAACCCCTTTCAATCGTCCTGGCATACCTAATCAACCAACAAAGCGTATTAGACCTGCAGATAGCCGACAAAGCAAAATGAGCATAGACGAAGAGACTAGAAACCAAGAAGAAATAAATTATCACGATTACATGCAGCAAGAATATTATAATCAATTAGCTTCTTTTCCCGAATACTATCCTCAATATTACCAAGAACAAATTTACCCACAACACTCAGATTACACATACACACAGACAGCCACAACCGAACATGAGATAGAACAACCAAATGAAATAGAAATCGAGAAAGCCGAAAATTTTCAGCTGCCAGCCTCGGAAACCAACAATATATAGTTATCACTTATAAGGGCAAAAATTTGAAATGTTTAATAGATACAGGATCTACCGTAAATATGATGACATCCAATGTTTTCAATTTACCAATTCATGATACCGATTGTCTTATTCAAACCAGCAATGGACCATTAACTATCACAAAAAAAATAAATGTCCTTTCCAACAACCTATTCAAGAGTAATAATGAATTTCTTCTACATCAATTTTCACCAGATTATGATCTATTAATTGGTAGAAAACTTCTCTCAGAAGCACAAGCCATCATAGATTACAAAACCCAAACTGTAAATTTATACAATCGAAATTATAAATTAATTAACGATATTCCAATCACTAACCAAAATCATTTCGTAGTTCAATCAAACCCTGAATCTAATCAACACTTCAAAAATCCAATCAGAGATAATTTAAAAAATGAAGAATCTATGAACTCAAGCCGACTAGAACACTTAAACGAAGAAGAAAAAATAGAACAGACTTATTTCGGAGAAGAAACACAACATAGCGCTGACGAAGACAATAGTAATTTAATTGGGCTCACAGAAAAACCAATAAACACATTTAAAAGACAAATTATATTTTCTAAAGGCATTCCAAATATTAAAAAACAGAATTACTTCAAAAAATTAATAATTTACATTACATACGATAACATGACTAAAGACAAAGCCGAAAAATATTTGATTGACCACTTTTGCACAAAGACTAGCGTAATGTTTATAGACAGCGATGCAGATTTTGAAATCATTCAACACGCACACAAAGAAATTATCAACACCAACCACACTAAAATTCTACGAAGCCTCATTCAATTAAAAAATATAGACTCATATGCCGAATTTAAAGAACTTATTTTGAAAACACATGAAAAACTCTTACACCCCGGTAACCAAAAAACAAATAAACTCTTCTGCGAAACTTACTATTTTCCTAACAGCCAATTACTAACACAAAATATAATAAACGAATGCAACATTTGCAACTTAGCAAAAACTGAACACAGAAACACAAATATGCCAATGAAAATTACTCCCATGCCCGAACATTGTCGCGATAAGTTTGTAATAGACATTTATTCCTCTGAAGGCAAGCACTATCTTATTTGCATAGATACTTATTCAAAATTCGCTACTCTTGAAAATATTAAAACAAAAGATTGGATAGAATGCAAAAATGCATTAATGCGTATATTTAATCAGTTAGGAAAACCGATATTATTAAAAGCTGACCGAGACGGCGCATTTTCCAGTTTAGCACTAAAAAAATGGCTTGAAAATGAAGGAGTAGAAATACAATTAAACACTACAAAAACAGGAATAGCAGACATCGAACGATTTCATAAAACAATAAACGAAAAAATAAGAATAATTAACACTTTGAATGACGAAGAAAATAAACTTAGTAAAATAGAAACCATTCTTTACATTTACAATCACAAAACAAAACATGACACTACTGGACAAACTCCTGCACACATATTCTTATATGCCGGACAACCAAAGTTAGACACTCAAGAAAAAAAGAAAAAATAATAAATAAAATCAACAGTGACCGAAAAGAATACCAAGTCGATACTAGATATCGAAAAGGACCTTTACAAAAAGGAAAATTAGAAAACCCCTTTAAAGCTAATAAAAATGTTGAAAAAATAGATCCAGATCATTACCAAATTACTAACAAAAATAGAATTACACGTTACTATAAAACGCAATTTAAAAAATTAAAGAAAATTAACCAAATTCAATTCCCGCAGGTTTCTACTTCATAATCATACTAATTATATCCCATATCCCAATTGACTTTCAATCCACTAATACAATTAAAATTATCCCATATCCTGATCAAAATGGCTATCAACTTGATTACATTAGCACTACTTCTTACTATGAAAAAGATAATAAAATCTTTAATCGAGATAACAAACCAGTAATTGATGAATGCATAACAAATATTTTATTACACACAAAACCAATCTGTAATTATAACCACATAAATTCCAAAGAAATAATAAAGTATATCGAACCAAATATCATTATAACCTGGAACATAACTACCACAATTGTAAAACAGAATTGCCAGAAAAACATTGTTAATCTAAATATTGAGGGTAATAAAATTATAAGTATCAATCAGTGCAAACTACAAATAAATGACATAATTATAAGCGAAAACTCTTTTCAACCAGAAGTTGACCTTACATCATTGTATCCCACAATAGAAATAATTAAAATCAAACCCGTTAAGCACGATGACATTGTAAAACTTGTATCACAAAATAATATCTTAACATATACAGTCATTATAATCACAATAATCATATTCATAATTGTAATCCTATATTCTAAATATGTATCTTGTAATCCCATAATACTAATCCGTAAAAAAAATTTAAGAAACAAATTCACGAGTCCAACAACCAAACAACACCATCGATTCAGCTAGAAGAACAACAACAAGAAAACACAACTACAACACCTTGACTCGCAGGCTCGCCTCTTATTGGAGGAATTCAGGAACACCCCATTCAAAGGCAATGTGAAAGCTTTTCTGGAAGAAGCAGAACACCGTAGGCAGACATTGACGAGTAAGTTAGAATTAGAAAATAATTTAGACGAAAAAACATTGTATGCAAGATTAATTAAAACTAGTATTGAAAACTTAATCCAAAAAACTACCCACACACATTTGCATTCGAATAATAAATTGCGAAATTCCCGATTTAAGATCTTTAATAAACATATTACAAGAAAAAAACCTTTATGATGAACCCTGTCTAATTCCAAATCAAAACAAAGTAAAACAAGATAAAAACTTCAAGCCATCAAATCCCAATCCCAATATTCAAAAGTTTCCCACATTTCTTCAACCAAGCCATTCCTATGTGCCATATCGACCCTATTTTCAACAACCATATCTTCCACCAACACCTAATTATACTAACCATAACAATATTTCACCTAATCATTATTCACCTCGACCAATACAACCAACACCTAATCCGGTCAGACCACCTCTTAGACAGAGCCAATTTGACATTAATCGCTTCGGACAAGTAACTCCACAACAAACCCCTTTCAATCGTCCTGGCATACCTAATCAACCAACAAAGCGTATTAGACCTGCAGATAGCCGACAAAGCAAAATGAGCATAGACGAAGAGACTAGAAACCAAGAAGAAATAAATTATCACGATTACATGCAGCAAGAATATTATAATCAATTAGCTTCTTTTCCCGAATACTATCCTCAATATTACCAAGAACAAATTTACCCACAACACTCAGATTACACATACACACAGACAGCCACAACCGAACATGAGATAGAACAACCAAATGAAATAGAAATCGAGAAAGCCGAAAATTTTCAGCTGCCAGCCTCGGAAACCAACAATATATAGTTATCACTTATAAGGGCAAAAATTTGAAATGTTTAATAGATACAGGATCTACCGTAAATATGATGACATCCAATGTTTTCAATTTACCAATTCATGATACCGATTGTCTTATTCAAACCAGCAATGGACCATTAACTATCACAAAAAAAATAAATGTCCTTTCCAACAACCTATTCAAGAGTAATAATGAATTTCTTCTACATCAATTTTCACCAGATTATGATCTATTAATTGGTAGAAAACTTCTCTCAGAAGCACAAGCCATCATAGATTACAAAACCCAAACTGTAAATTTATACAATCGAAATTATAAATTAATTAACGATATTCCAATCACTAACCAAAATCATTTCGTAGTTCAATCAAACCCTGAATCTAATCAACACTTCAAAAATCCAATCAGAGATAATTTAAAAAATGAAGAATCTATGAACTCAAGCCGACTAGAACACTTAAACGAAGAAGAAAAAATAGAACAGACTTATTTCGGAGAAGAAACACAACATAGCGCTGACGAAGACAATAGTAATTTAATTGGGCTCACAGAAAAACCAATAAACACATTTAAAAGACAAATTATATTTTCTAAAGGCATTCCAAATATTAAAAAACAGAATTACTTCAAAAAATTAATAATTTACATTACATACGATAACATGACTAAAGACAAAGCCGAAAAATATTTGATTGACCACTTTTGCACAAAGACTAGCGTAATGTTTATAGACAGCGATGCAGATTTTGAAATCATTCAACACGCACACAAAGAAATTATCAACACCAACCACACTAAAATTCTACGAAGCCTCATTCAATTAAAAAATATAGACTCATATGCCGAATTTAAAGAACTTATTTTGAAAACACATGAAAAACTCTTACACCCCGGTAACCAAAAAACAAATAAACTCTTCTGCGAAACTTACTATTTTCCTAACAGCCAATTACTAACACAAAATATAATAAACGAATGCAACATTTGCAACTTAGCAAAAACTGAACACAGAAACACAAATATGCCAATGAAAATTACTCCCATGCCCGAACATTGTCGCGATAAGTTTGTAATAGACATTTATTCCTCTGAAGGCAAGCACTATCTTATTTGCATAGATACTTATTCAAAATTCGCTACTCTTGAAAATATTAAAACAAAAGATTGGATAGAATGCAAAAATGCATTAATGCGTATATTTAATCAGTTAGGAAAACCGATATTATTAAAAGCTGACCGAGACGGCGCATTTTCCAGTTTAGCACTAAAAAAATGGCTTGAAAATGAAGGAGTAGAAATACAATTAAACACTACAAAAACAGGAATAGCAGACATCGAACGATTTCATAAAACAATAAACGAAAAAATAAGAATAATTAACACTTTGAATGACGAAGAAAATAAACTTAGTAAAATAGAAACCATTCTTTACATTTACAATCACAAAACAAAACATGACACTACTGGACAAACTCCTGCACACATATTCTTATATGCCGGACAACCAAAGTTAGACACTCAAGAAAAAAAGAAAAAATAATAAATAAAATCAACAGTGACCGAAAAGAATACCAAGTCGATACTAGATATCGAAAAGGACCTTTACAAAAAGGAAAATTAGAAAACCCCTTTAAAGCTAATAAAAATGTTGAAAAAATAGATCCAGATCATTACCAAATTACTAACAAAAATAGAATTACACGTTACTATAAAACGCAATTTAAAAAATTAAAGAAAATTAACCAAATTCAATTCCCGCAGGTTTCTACTTCATAATCATACTAATTATATCCCATATCCCAATTGACTTTCAATCCACTAATACAATTAAAATTATCCCATATCCTGATCAAAATGGCTATCAACTTGATTACATTAGCACTACTTCTTACTATGAAAAAGATAATAAAATCTTTAATCGAGATAACAAACCAGTAATTGATGAATGCATAACAAATATTTTATTACACACAAAACCAATCTGTAATTATAACCACATAAATTCCAAAGAAATAATAAAGTATATCGAACCAAATATCATTATAACCTGGAACATAACTACCACAATTGTAAAACAGAATTGCCAGAAAAACATTGTTAATCTAAATATTGAGGGTAATAAAATTATAAGTATCAATCAGTGCAAACTACAAATAAATGACATAATTATAAGCGAAAACTCTTTTCAACCAGAAGTTGACCTTACATCATTGTATCCCACAATAGAAATAATTAAAATCAAACCCGTTAAGCACGATGACATTGTAAAACTTGTATCACAAAATAATATCTTAACATATACAGTCATTATAATCACAATAATCATATTCATAATTGTAATCCTATATTCTAAATATGTATCTTGTAATCCCATAATACTAATCCGTAAAAAAAATTTAAGAAACAAATTCACGAGTCCAACAACCAAACAACACCATCGATTCAGCTAGAAGAACAACAACAAGAAAACACAACTACAACACCTTGACTCGCAGGCTCGCCTCTTAAGGAGAGGGAAGTGACATAATCATAGTGATTACGTCCACAACACACAGAATATTGAAAACTAGTTCATACTGGATTTTTGTTAGATCACGAAAATCCAGAATAAAGCGGTTCAAAAATAGCCAAATCATAAATAGTGGCCTGACAAAATGCCGTTGCATTTTGCTATTGCATAGCAATAATGTTGCGAGCCGAAATTCTTAGAACGACGCGTCCGACTGATCATAAATACTGGCGCCGGCTTGACAGAATGCCGTTGCACGTTGCTATTGCATAGCAATAATGTTGCAAACCGAAAATGTGAGAACGACGCGTCTAACTGACGCCGACATTCTTTGTCTGCTGCGTAATTTCAGCAGCCTATAAAATAGCCTTTAACAAAATTGTCTTCAGTCTTAAGCTATTGTTCAATAAAGCAAGTTGTCATAATCTTACTTTGACTTCGTCTTTTAATTCACATTAGCGTTGCTGTTAGCATATGTCGCGGCATTTATTCGACTGGTAACATATATCTAATTATATATGTATGCATATGTGCACACACACTCAGGTTCTACCGTAACAGTCGTTACACTCTCACACACAGTATGTATGTATATATAAATACATACGCACGAGCAACACACGAAGGTTTCGGCCGTTACGCGACGCGCCAAGCACATAGAATTCGCACAGACACGTCTTCGATTGCCGACAAATTTCTCGCTTGCCGTCAAATCGGTTGATCGGCGCGAACGAAATTGGTTTCTAACCAAAGAAATCTTTAATTTGAGTCTCGGTAAATTCACTTGCACGCATAAAATGTATTATATAAAATGTATATGTAGTATATGTAGTTATTATACATATATATTATGTATATTATTATTACCACTCGCACATAGACGCAACACTTTACGAGCGATTATTTATAAAAACACAATTTATATTAATAAGACGTAATAAACTACACACTGCTGTATAACCATAAAGTTACTCTAAACTTAAGTTAATTAATATAAAAAGCTTTAAATAATAATTAATTTTTGTAAAATCGGATATCGAACGGAGAAAATCGAGAGCTCGAAATAATCTGTAGTGTGATGACAATCGCAGGCTACAGACTAAATCGGACATGCCGCCACAATCGTGAAAGAACACATAATCGAAATTTCAGTGTTGCATAACGCAACAAACCTGTTGAACATATGTTTTTTCTACCAATAAACAATTAGAAATATTCAAATAATACAATTTATAACCATCTGTAAGTTAAGATTATAATCATATTTAATAAATATTAGCTTATTAGTCACCGAAACGTATAAAAGCCAACATTTATAATTTTTTTAAACAGCGCGCCCTTAAAATTTTTCGAATCAGTGCATCAATGGGTAATGACACTTTTAAATAGTGATGAGACTTTTAAGCAAATACATACATACATATAGTTACATATATAACTAAGAGTATGCATATGTATATAAAGTTGTATGTGTGTAACGCTCGAAATGACTTGTTAAAACCCAAGACCTTTGCATACGCATATACATATGTACATACATACTACACACATAGCTACATACATACATAGATACATGCATGTATAGCGGCAGGCGATTTCTAAATAATATAATTAAGAATCCATAAATACGTATGTACATACATTGTACAATAATTTACTTATTTACTTTTAATTTTCATGTATAATTACATTTTTGTATATACTTTTCGAAACATATTGTAAGATACGTATACATACCTATGTATTACCAAAACAAAAATAAATGATAGCGCTAAGCGATTTTATTAGTAGTAGTTTGTGGGACTTTTATACCATCATAATCATTATGTTTCATATTTAGCATATACATAGCTAATGATAATGCTGATATAAAATGTGCAAATAGAAAACAAACCAAAAGAAATGCATAAAACACTTTCTTCCCCCTTGTGTTAATATTTTATTTATGTCTTTAAATTTTTGCCGCGATTTGAACCCGGGACCCCACGTACATATGAGTCCTTTTTTACGCCATCGTCTCATTCCTCACAGCCACTGAGGATCATAAACCGCGGGTTACAAATTCAATACTAATTCAACTAAAACACAATTGAATGTGTTCGCTATTCTTTTTTGAAAATAAACCAAACGTTTATTAAATAGCAATAAATAAATAAATAAGCAAAATAAAGAGAAGAAAAAAAAACAAATATCACCGCACCTTGACTCGAATTTACATTTATGTACTACATATGTAACGTTAAAGCGTGTCATCATAAATAGCACAACCACTTCATATTTATAAATTTAAAAAAAATAAAAAAAGTCATTCCGTCGTCACTGAGTTTCGAACCCGGGACCTTTCGTTTACGCGCTTCGCGACTACCCACTACGCCACACCAGTATTGCGTTGATTGTTGGCAAAACGCAAAGTAGTACTACAAGGGCGATATGTGACAAATACAAAACTAAAGAAGCAGATCAATCGCAATTGTAATTCTTAGAATATGCTGAAATGCGCGCATATGAACGTATGAGTATGTGTAAATACAAAAACGGTGGTCTGTTTCAATGTATGCGTGTAAAGGGCGATATAATACGACAAATACAAACTACAGAAGCGGCTGAAAATGCACAGAAGCGGCTGTGCACATGCATAAGCAGACGCGCTTGCACGTTTCAATGTATGTGTATGTGTAAATGTGTTTTGCTGCGCGTCGCTACTTGCCACGTGCGTGTGATAATTGGCCAAACGTTTTGTTTAATAAATCAGCACTGACTTAACGGAATTTGATAAAACTTTCGGCATATGATTCTATTGAATTTTTTACATTTTATAAAAATGCTAATTTATTCACATGGTTATATTTACAACAGACTCTCATTGGGTGTTTGATGGCAGGGAGGGGGGAGGGGGGGGGGGTGGTTAAATTAGTAAAAAGAGCCGGTATCCAAAAAATAAAAAATAGAAATTGCATAAAATTCACATTAATCTATATGCAAAATTTGAGGGGTCTAGATCTAAAGGTGTGAGAGGTATAATTTTATAACCTGTTTTCGATAAGGTTTAAAATCGATAACAAAACAACCAAAATAGATATCGTTTTTTGGTAACAAACTTGACCTGCGCGTGCTATCCACGGACCCAACAAAAAACAAGTAAGAAAACTCTAGTCGAGAGTACTCGACTAGAAAATACCCTGAACCAAACCAAAATAAAGAAGCATATTTAAAAGTTTTAAATAATAAAATTCAAAAAATATATATTTTAAAATTGTTAATTTTATACAAATAAAATTTTTTCACATTGTTAAGGTAATACAAAACAATTTTTTACATATATTTAAAACTATTTATATTTAAAATATTACATTAATCTATGATACTAAAGTTCCCTATCCTGAATACTTAACGAAATACCACTGTGGTAACTATAAACTGTTTCAAAGGTCCTAGCGCTAATATATTCATTAGACAGATTTGAAAACGCCCAATCAATATGCGATTCACTATTGGTTGTAGGCGTTTTCAAATCCAATAAGCTTCTAAAGCTTCTGCTAACTAACTCTTCATATAGCGATCTAGCTGATTCAAACTTGCTCAAACACAAATTAAAATCTCCTAAAATAATACAATTTTCTCTCAAAAAGGAAATTGCAGAAATAGATCCTGAAATTCTGTCTTAAATAATCGGACTGGGTAAGACGGACTTTTATATACAACTACGAAGCTTAACGACTTATACCTAAAAACGGCATATTCTAAAGCAGATGATCCATTAATTTTTCTGAAGCTCACACAGCTTGATATGTTATTTAATATTTCGTCCCTAACATAAATGATAATTCCCCTCTTAGGTCGGATTGCATTTGGTATTACCTCGCAATCAAGACGGACAACAATACTAAAACCAGGTATATTTACATTTTCGTTTGCATACGTAGACGCTTCAACGAAACATAGAACGGACGACTGGAGCATTAATCTGTCAGATCGAATGTCTTCAATATGACAATTAATGCTCTGAGTGTTATGGAAAAAAATATCTAAGGTGGAACTTTCAACTAAGTGATCATAATGTGATCGAAGTAGTTTTTCTGTGCGCAATCGGACTATTTGGGTTTGGACCTTATCATCATTTTTGGGAGGCTTAGGAGGAACAAAATCTCCTATAATAAACAACCCCGAAGCAGTTGTTGCCCTACTACAAGCTACGTATATTGCAGCACGCTGCATTCGAGAGCAAGTGTGGACCACCACTTTGCTATACGTAGCTCCCTGGCTTTTATGAATAGTTATACCTTCTGCAGGTACAACCGGAAACTGCCTACGGTCAATTGAAACATGCTCATTTTTCCTATATTGAAAATTTCGAACTATTTTATGAATTGGGGTCCAAGAAGATTCAGTACGATGTGTACATTTTGAGCGAGCAAGTACTCCTACACTATTCTCAGGAAATTGCATCCATAAAACATTTGGAGCGTTAGATGCATCGAAATCTATTTGCATCAAAATTCCTGTTGCGCCATTAACTAGCCCATCTTCAGTATCTACATTGACCGTAATCATATACTTGGCAGTTCTTTTTAAAGTGAGGGATCTACACAGTCCCTGTGTTTCGGACGACCTAAAGCTACCCACGACTTCTAAAATTCTTTCCCTACTTGCTGTATTTAAATGGGTGGCTTTTATATAATCCTCAGCAATAGAAATAAATGTATCCGTTGCTATAGCGTTAAGCTTTATAGTATTGTAGCTATCTGTCGCCGCATTTGTGCTAAACAGATGAATTGCGTCATCGGGAATATCCGATGGCTGACAAATGCGGGATCGGATAAGAGTAATATCATCGGCTGTCATAATTCCCGATGCCATATTATTTAAAGCAGAAGCAAATGTTTGATCCTCCCGTTGTCGCATTATTTCTGTGAGCTCAAAATACTTAAAGAGGTCCCAGAGCGAAGAAGCGTATATTGCACTGTAGGGATCATGGGAGTTGGATTCGAAAATCCAACGATCGCCTACTGGTGACAACTGTCGTAGATCCCCAAATACTATGACAGAAATACCACCAAATGGAGATGTATTTTTGAAAATTTGTTTTAGACGGGAGTCTAACTGTGAAAACATTTTAGAGCCTACCATAGATATTTCATCAATAATAATTAATTTAAGGTCTATTAACCTTGAATGTAAACTATTGACTAAGTCATTACTTAATGCTCTCAAATCAGAACCAGATTGATTAACTGGAAGAGAGAACATGGAATGTAGTGTCGAACCACTAATTCCGAAAGCAGCTTTACCTGTTGGGGCACATAGTAGTATTTTTATTGAGTCATTATTCCCAGGCCTACTATTAAACATGTGGGATAATGCTTGAAAAATGGAGGTGATTAATCGGCTCTTTCCGACACCAGCACCACCTCCAACGAACTCGTAAAATATTGACTTACTTTTCACATTGTGTAATACATGTAAAGTAAGTTTTCTGCTTCAAATTTAAAGATCTTACTATATCTTGGATTCTATCGGACGGAAATAAAGCTGGAAGCTTAATTACTCGGACATTGCTATTTTCTGAGTCGCGATTCTCATCCCTTTCATTAATATTTAAAACATTAATTCTAGGATCTATTTCTGGAAGCCCTAACACTCTGAACCTATCATCTACTACCTCTCTACTTTCAGTACTATCCTCATTTTCTTCCTGCACTGCGACGTTAAGATCATTCTGAAGCTCACTATCATCTAAGCTGTTATACTTCCTACGGTTTGATTCAACTAACTCCTGATTTTGGCTACAAAATGATTCGGAGTCTCTATTAACTAGTTCTGCCTCCTCGTCTCTCCATGGGACGTATAACATAACTAATTCTCTAAAATATTGGCTTCTCTCAGTATTAATATTAAATCTCCTATACCTAATAATACTGGGAGAGCGTCTTTTCCTAACGAAACCACTACCATTACGAAGTTAAAAACTAATGATTCTGATGTTGGTGTTTGGGGGTCATCCTGTTCTTCTGTAGCTTGACGAGCTCCACCATGCTGTTTGCTATAACTATAAAAAGCAGCAAAATCAGCTAGGCCTAAACTTCCTAAAGCGTCTGGACGCTGCACATAGTGCTCTAAAAGACCTAATAAAAATATATCAGTAGAGCCATCGGGTAAATTTTCTAATTGTTGTCTAGACTTAAGCATCCTAACCCGATGCTCTGGCAATGAAGTATTAATATATACTTCAGCGTTACTGCTTTCGGACAGATGCATACCTAAACAGCAGTAAACGGCTTCCTGGGCAGAGATTTCTGTGCCCGAAATAAATTTGTGGCCTATGTGTTGTAACTTTTGTTTAATTGTTACGTTGCCCCTACTAATCTCACTAACTGCTTCACGCATTAATTTCGAAATACCTCTCTGAGACTTGTTAATATAATTAACGACATAGCTGCAACAAGCATAGGGATCTAATATGAACTGAATATCTATATTAGCTCGCTGCAGTTGAAGAAGATATTTATTATAAGCGTTAAGCTTAATTGCAGCGAATGAACGCTTCAAATATATCTTTGGCTTCTTGATGCTAGACCTAAGTGCATTAATATAGCACTCATAACTAAGGTTAAGTTGATCGTGGGACAAAAAGCTATCAAAATTTTCAAGAAAATCTAAAGTTGCACGATCAAACGAATTCTCCAAGAAGCCCTGAATCTTTAGGAAATTTCTACGATGCTCATTAATGTTTTGAGCGTCGTCTTCTAACGGAAATAAAATTTCTGTTTGGGGCATAGGAGGGTATGGAATACCGAATCTACAAACTTTTTGGGCTCTAACTTCTCGCCTACATGAATGACCGTGATTATGCATTTGATACTCCAAGAATGGAGCCACATCCGGACAATTAGTTTCAGTTGTGATAAACTGATCAATAAATGATTTTACTCTAGGTATGCTTGACTCATCAGTCGAGTCAAACCTGGGGGCATCTTTCAGCCAAAACATGCCATGAATATGAGGGGAACCTCTCTGTTGGAACTCAACTCGCCAATAAAACCTAAGAACACAATGCCTACCAAAAACACCGTTTTCTTTTTTCATTAGTTTTAAAACTTGTCTGTAGCGAAAATCAAAATACCTAGCACATGTAACAGGATCGGCTCTAATTAGACGGGCTTTATTTTCAAAACTTAAGCAGCCTGCTGCTTCTTCTGATATATCCATCTTATCTACATTCCTAGAAAGTATTACCAATAGCTCCGTCCGTTTCTGCTGCCGAAAATGTAATAAAAAAGGTCGGAAGACCAAACGGCCTGATCATAGCCATAACTTTTTTCTTTTCTGCTTCCCAGTGAGCAGGCGAAGTCCTAATGCCTTATAAAACTCTATAGCCATCATCGTGGCGAACTAATTCTATTTGCTCTTCATTAAGAGCGTGTGCTGCTGTAATGCCGTGAGTGGCGCTGTGCTTACGTAAGCAAATAGATGTATTATTCCTAATATTAATCATTTCTAACTTTTTATAGTTAAGAAATAATTTGTCAGTTCTACAACCTCTCCTATCAAAATTCCTGAGCTCTGACCTAACTATGGTTGTAAAACTTTCCTTGCTCTTTCTCTTCAAGCCTGCAAAGATTGTTGGGAAGGCCAGTTCCTCTGAATCGCAATCTTCGATCATATCTAATGGTCTCTGACCTTCTCCAGGGGCTATAACTATTCTTTGCAGTGCTATATTTTCTACAGGGACATTTTCTAAAAGAGTTTCCTGGCCTCCTGGGTTCACATCTTCTGGCTCTCTACTATTCTGCTCGATGGTTGAGGCTTGAGCAGATCTTTATACCAATTCTGAAACTAAGTCCCTGTCTTCAGCTGATGCAACGAATGGAATTTCGTCAGACGAAACGGAAGTAAGCCACTGTTCATTAACAGTAACCTGGCGCTTCCTGTAAAGCTCAGTGTCAACTAAAAATTTAATTGCATCAGCCACTTTTGATGGCCTAATGGTTTCAGTCATGAAATCATGACTATATTCCATCCTACGCTTCAAATGACTCTGAACTACCTCCGCTTCACTAAACGCCCTTGGAAGAGACGTTACAACATTGGCCACAGGAATAGGTATATTGACCACTGCTGCTTTAATGGCATTTTGGCGGCCATATCCCAGAGACTTAATTATCATAAAAGGAAGGCGTAGGGAGATAAGCCTTTCCTCAAGAGGCGTTAAGCCCTTTAAGCAATTTGGAAGCTCTGGAAAATCCAAGCCATTTGTAATGGAAGCTTTTGGTTTTTTACCTAATTTAATGCTATGGCTACATGTCTTGCAGAAGTTGTATTTGTTATTTTCTGAAGGGAACCTAGACGATAGATATAAAATATCTGAAGTAACTTCTGCACTACACGTGCTTTCAATAGTCTCTCTGGAAATTTTATCTACTTGGTGGGGGAACCACAAACCTTTGCAACAAATACAGACTTGATCAGGTCCCTGCTTAACAGTATTATTAAAACTATTTATTAAATTATCAATACTGCTGTTATTTTGGGATCTATTTTCTAAAAAAGCACTAGAACGTTCTATCCTATTTCTGGTTGCATTACGCCTATTCTCAACTACCCTATTATCAGCATTACTGCGATATTGGCTAACTCGCTGTGATACGCTTCTATTGGCGTCAAAAGTTTCCTGTCGTGCTTGAATGCGAGCACTTCGCCTTGCACTTGTATTACGTGCCTGCTCAATAATCTTACGAATTGGATCGTCTCTAATCTGCGACCTTTGGGTCCTATCCCTTGCTCTTTCTAAAAGTCGCTGTTCAATGTCATTCCTACGCTGCGACCGACGTACAGTGTCACGTCTTTGTTCGTCTGCCCTATAAACTGGGTCTTGTCTGCGTCTCAATCGGCGCGAAGTGTCAGCCAATTGCTCCTGTTGTCTAATAGAAGAATTGGCTCGTCGATTCGCGTGGTCCTCAGTGTTTTGTCTCTGTTCGTTTGCCCTATAAACAGGGTCTTGTCTGCGTCTCAATCGGCGCGAAGTGTCAGCGAATTGCTCCTGTTGTCTAATAGGAGAATTGGCTCGTCGAGTCGCGTGGTCCTCAGTGTTTTGTCTCTGTTCGTTTGCCCTATAAACAGGGTGTTGTCTGCGTCTCGATCGGCGCGAAGTGTTAGCCAATTGCTCCTGTTGTCTAATAGAAGAATTGGCTCGTCGAGTCGCGTGGTCCTCAGTATTCTGTCTCTGTTCGATTGCCCTATAAACAGGGTGTTGTCTGCGTCTCGATCGGCGCGAAGTGTTAGCCAATTGCTCCTGTTGTCTAATAGGAGAATTGGCTCGTCGAGTCGAGTGGGCCTCAGTATTCTGTCTCTGTTCGTTTGCTCTATAAACAGGGTCTTGTCTGCGTCTCAATCGGCGCGAAGTGTCAGCGAATTGCTCCTGTTGTCTAATAGGAGAATTGGCTCGTCGAGTCGCGTGGTCCTCAGTGTTCTGTCTCTGTTCGTTTGCCCTATAAACAGGGTCTTGTCTGCGTCTCGATCGGCGCGAAGTGTTAGCCAATTGCTCCTGTTGTCTAATAGGAGAATTGGCTCGTCGAGTCGCGTGGTCCTCAGTATTCTGTCTCTGTTCGTTTGCCCTATAAACAGGGTCTTGTCTGCGTCTCGATCGGCGCGAAGTGTTTTGTTCTTGCTCTATCTGCCTATTTTGAGAGCTTGTGCGTATTGTAGCTCGAAAAAGGGTATTTTGGCTTTGATCAGAAAGTCTAAGTAAGGAATTGTTTCTACGTACTTGGTTTCGCTGTCTATTTCTACTTCTCTCACTTTGACTAAACTCTTCATTTTCTCTACGCTCTCGTAAAGACTCTAAATTAGCAATTCTTTCCTGCTCAGAATATTCAGCATACATATGCATACATACACAAACGAATATGTATATATGTATGCATATGTGCGCACACACTCAGGTTCTACCGTAACAGTCGTTACACTCTCACACACAGTATGTATGTATATACATACATACGCACGAGCAACACACGAAGGTTTCGGCCGTTACGCGACGCGCCAAGCACATAGAATTCGCACAGACACGTCTTCGATTGCCGACAAATTTCTCGCTTGCCGTCAAATCGGTTGATCGGCGCGAACGAAATTGGTTTCTAACCAAAGAAATCTTCAATTTGAGTCTCGGTAAATTCACTTGCACGCATAAAATGTATTATATAAAATGTATATGTAGTTATTATACATATATATTATGTATATTATTATTACCACTCGCACATAGACGCAACACTTTACGAGCGATTATTTATAAAAACACAATTTATATTAATAAGACGTAATAAACTACACACTGCTGTATAACCGTAAAGTTACTCTTAACTTAAGTTAATTAATATAAAAAGCTTTAAATAATAATTAATTTTTGTAAAATCGGATATCGAACGGAGAAAATCGAGAGCTCGAAATAATCTGTAGTGTGATGACAATCGCAGGCTACAGACTAAATCGGACATGCCGCCACAATCGTGAAAGAACACATAATCGAAATTTCAGTGTTGCATAACGCAACAAACCTGCTGAACATATGTTTTTTCTACCAATGAACAATTAGAAATATTCAAATAATACAATTTATAACCATCTGTAAGTTAAGATTATAATCATATTTAATAAATATTAGCTTATTAGTCACCGAAACGTATAAAAGCCAATATTTATAATTTTTTTAAACAGCGCGCCCTTAAAATTTATCGAATCAGTGCATCAATGGGTATTGAGACTTTTAAATAGTGATGAGACTTTTAAGCAAATACATACATACATATAGTTACATATAACTAAGAGTATGCATATGTATATAAAGTTGTATGTGTGTAACGCTCGAAATGACTTGTTAAAACCCAAGACCTTTGCATACGCATATACATATGTACATACATACTACACACATAGCTACATACATACATAGATACATGCATGTATAGCGGCAGGCGATTTCTAAATAATATAATTAAGAATCCATAAATACGTATGTACATACATTGTACAATAATTTACTTATTTACTTTTAATTTTAATGTATAATTACATTTTTGTATATACTTTTCGAAACATATTGTAAGATACGTATACATACCTATGTATTACCAAAACAAAAATAAATGATAGCGCTAAGCGATTTTATTAGTAGTAGTTTCTGGGACTTTTATACCATCATAATCATTATGTTTCATATTTAGCATATACATAGCTAATGATAATGCTGATATAAAATGTGCAAATAGAAAACAAACCAAAAGAAATGCATAAAACACTTTCTTCCCCCTTGTGTTAATATTTTATTTATGTCTTTAAATTTTTGCCGCGATTTGAACCCGGGACCCCACGTACATATGAGTCCTTTTTTACGCCATCGTCTCATTCCTCACAGCCACTGAGGATCATAAACCGCGGGTTACAAATTCAATACTAATTCAACTAAAACACAATTGAATGTGTTCGCTATTCTTTTTTGAAAATAAACCAAACGTTTATTAAATAGCAATAAATAAATAAATAAGCAAAACAAAGAGAAGAAAAAAAACAAACATCACCGCACCTTGACTCGAATTTACATTTATGTACCTTTCGTTTACGCGCTTCGCGACTACCCACTACGCCACACCAGTATTGCGTTGATTGTTGGCAAAACGCAAAGTAGTACTACAAGGGCGATATGTGACAAATACAAAACTAAAGAAGCAGATCAATCGCAATTGTAATTCTTAGAATATGCTGAAATGCGCGCATATGAACGTATGAGTATGTGTAAATACAAAAACGGTGGTCTGTTTCAATGTATGCGTGTTAAGGGCGATATAATACGACAAATACAAACTACAGAAGCGGCTGAAAATGCACAGAAGCGGCTGTGCACATGCATAAGCAGACGCGCTTGCACGTTTCAATGTATGTGTATGTGTAAATGTGTTTGCTGCGCGTCGCTGCTTGCCTCGTGCGTGTGATAATTGGCTAAACGTTTTGTTTAATAAATCGGCACTGACTTAACGGAATTTGATAAAACTTTCGGCATATGATTCTATTGAATTTTTTACATTTTATAAAAATGCTAATTTATTCACATGGTTATATTTACAACAGACTCTCATTGGGTGTTTGATGGCAGGGGGGGGGGGGGGGTTAAATTAGTAAAAAGAGCCGGTATCCAAAAAATAAAAAAATAGAAATTGCATAAAATTCACATTAATCTATATGCAATTTGAGGGGTCTAGCTCTAAAGGTGTGGGAGATATAATTTTATAACCTGTTTTCGATAAGGTTTAAAATCGATAACAAAACAACCAAAATAGATATCGTTTTTTGGTAACAAACTTGACCTGCGCCTGCTATCCACGGACCCAACAAAAAAAATTGAAGTCTCTAGCTTGTCTAGATGCTTCAATCGACGCGTTCAAACATACGGACGGACGGACGGACGGACAGACGGACAGACGGACAGACGGACAGACAGACAGACGGACAGGGCTAAATCGACTCAGCTCGTCGCCCTGATCAAGAATATATATACTTTGTGGGGTCTGACACGCCTCCTTCTGCCTGTTACATACATTTAACAAAACCATTATACCCTGATTTCCCATTTTCAATGGGTTCAGGATATAAAAATTGAAGTCTCTAGCTTGTCTAGATGCTTCAATCGACGCGTTCAAACATACGGACGGACGGACGGATGGACAGACGGACGGACGGACAGACGGACAGCCAGACAGACGGACAGGGCTAAATCGACTCAGCTCGTCGCCCTGATCAAGAATATATATACTTTGTGGGGTCTGACACGCCTCCTTCTGCCTGTTACATACATTTAACAAAACCATTATACCCTGATTTCCCATTTTCAATGGGTTCAGGGTATAAAAAGTATATGAGTAGGGCTCAGGAGTTAGACAAAATTTGAAAAAAAGACAATAAAGTCAAAATTTTCAGAAATATACAAAAGAAATCTAGAATTTCGGCGAAACGCCTTAAAAATAATGCGCTCTTATAAAGAGTTCATAACATTATATAAATTTGAATCAATGTATGTTGAAACTTTTAATGGCGCAGTAAGCCCATTAGTTCAACTAAATACAATCAAAAAGGCCATAATATTGTCTACCTTGCCCTATGTCCAATTAAAAACTCATATTGAAAATCATGACATACTTGGAGAAACAAGGATTGTTGTGTTACGGTTAAACCGTTAATAGGCATGGAATAGCGGGAATTAAATAAACAAATTGATTCCTTTAAAGAACAATTCGAAAAATCGTATAAATGTATTTATAAGTATAGAACAATACTAGTCGAAACACTAGTTCACCACATAACAATTCTTATTACAGAATATAAAAATATAAGTGAATTAGTCACCAGACTAGAAAGTATAAGTGCTAGACGCAATATTAGATTAACATTTTCAAAAAACATTTATTTTCCAATAGAATTTGACCCAAATCAATTCCAAGATTTTGATGAATCAAAACCAATAATTAATACCGAAGGTAATACTAAGACCAATATTGATTCACTTCTGCAAAACTAATACAAGTCTAAACATGGATTTGTGCGATAGAAAGTTTTCTTAAACTAGCCTCATCATTGATGACAGATTTTGATGGTAAGGCTGAAAACTTGCAAAGTTTCGTTGATTCCCTAATTCTAGTTGATTCACTAAAGGGAACGTATGAAAATATCGCAATAAGCCTAATAAAGACAAAATTAAAAGGTCATGCTCGAAACCTAATTAGTTATCAGCAGACAATTGTTGATATTATCTCGCAATTGAAAAAAATCTGTAAAAGGAGAGTCAGTAGACGTTATTTCTGATAAGCTCCTAAATTTGCAACAGAAGAGCAAAACCGCAAACCAATATACCCAAGAGGTAGAGAAATTGACTAAGTCTCTAGAAGGAGCTTATATCAATGATGGTTTGACACCTGAATTAGCTAATAAATACAGCACAACACTTGCTGTCAAGGCTATGACCCAAAACTGCTCAATAGATAAGGTAAAACTTATAATGTCAGGTCAAACAAATACTGTACTGTTCTACCAGCACCATAGATATGGCAATAATAGAGGTAACCGAGGTAAATACCGAGGAAGAGGTAATTACCGAAACACCTCTTACCAAAATAACAATAATTACAGAGGTAATTATAGTGGCCTAAATAGAAGAAGCTCTGGAGGCCGTGGAAATTCCAACAAGGAAAATTTCAACAATATAAGAGTAACCCAAAATACTTCGGGAAACTCGCAGACAACTCCAGATACTCTAAATTAAATCACAAAATATATACCCTCAATCTTAGTCTCAACAATTTCGTATTATTCAAAAATGTCGCAGCAAATAAACAAATAACATTTTTGATTGATACAGGTGCAGATATTTCAATTATTAAAGAAAATTCCAATGTCTTTCAAGACATCAATTCAAACAAAATAATAGAAATATGAGGCATAGTAGAAGTAGTCATAAACTCCTCAATCGAGCTCCAAACAGACAAATATATTATTCCATATCAATTTCATTTACTTCATTCAGATTTCGCAATCCATGGAATAATAGGATTATATTTCATAAAAACATTTAATTGTCAATTAGATTAGGTTCATACTTAGACCACAAAACCTAACGTATTCTATCTATGTTCCAATAACATTTAGTTCTGGTATTAATTCCACACTTCTACCAGCAAGATCACAAGTGATACGCCAAATAGAGTTGTCTTCAGCAGAAGAAAACATTTTAATTCCAAATCGGGAAATTAAACCGGGTATTCATGTTTCAAACACTATTGCTACAGCAAATATACAATAGAAAAGAGTCTGTAATTAATAAATTAAAGAAAAATGTTCAAATTTTATTTAAAAACAACTTGAAGAAATATGCACCGAGTATAGTAATGTGTTCGGACTTGAAACCGGACCAATCACAACAAACAATTTCTATAATTGAACAAAATATTGTTGAACCGTCTGTATCACCCTATAATAGCCCACTCTTATTAGTCCCGAAGAAATCTCTTCCGGGCTCTAAAGAGAACAAGTAAGAACGTTGCATGAGGACGAAACCTAATGCGTGATACTCGTTTCCCATAGGGGCATCTGGTATATTCAATTTAATAATATATCTCAAATTTTGCATTTATGTAGATTCATGTGAATTTTATGCAATTTAAATTTTTGTTACATTTTGGATACCGGCTTTTTTAACTAATTACCTACCCTCTCATATACTGCCAATTAAAAGTCTATTGGAAATATAACCATGTGAATGAGTTAGCATTTTTATAAAATGTAAAAAATTCAAAAGAATCATATGCTGAAAGTTTCATCAAGTTCCGTTAAGTCAGTCCCAATCTATTAAACAAAACGTTTGGCCAATTATGACACGCACGTGTGTTTGCATTTTCATCCGCTTCCTTAGTTTTGTATATGTCAAATATCGCCCTCTATACGCATACATTCCAACCGACCACCGTTTTTGTATGTACACATACGTTCATATGCGCGCATTTCAGCATTTTCTAAGAATCACAATACCGATTGATTTATGTTTATATTGTGTTTGCATTAACAGCAGCTTCTATAGTTTTGTATTTGTCAAAAGTCGCCCTTGTAGTGAAGTCGTTTGGGATTTGCCAACAGGCAATGCAAAACTGATGTGGCGCAGCAGGTAGATGAAAAGCGTGTAAGCAAAAGGGTCCGCGTTCGAGACGCGGCGGCGACGGCATGAAAATAGTTACGCAGCTGTTCGTGCCTACATACATATGAACATACATGATGGGTCCTATCATCAATTTTTTTATGTGGAATAATTTCGTTCGGACTAAGTCGATTACACAAATATCGATATTTGATATTTACATTTTTTGTCACAAAAAGATAATAACATAACTGACCTAGGCTATAAGAAAAATGATAATTTTAGCATATATATTTTTTGCAGAACTACCATTATTAAATCGAATTACATATATTTCTCAGAAGTGCCGTTTGTCGTCTTAGCAATTCTTATTAAGCTTATTTATATAGGTGGCACAGGCATATGAATTTTGCAGCTGGGCGTTACAAATTTTGCTGCCAATTTGCCACGCCCCCAGTAGGCGTAGACATATCATATTTGGCAAGTTCCTAGAAGGAGTCTAGGGTAACGTAACTGCAAAGTTTGGATGCTTACACTCCAAAAATGTGAAAGTTACAGGGTATTTTTTCGATATACCACGCCCCCAAATGGGCGTAAGATTTATTTTTGGGGAATCAATAGAGGAGGCCCCCAGTAACACAAACATCCAATTTGGAATCGTCTAGCTCTAAAACTGTAGGAGCTATAAGCTTTTTGCGATTTGCCACGCCCCCTGAAGGCCTAGGTATGTCCGCCATATCTTTTTGATCTTGGGTTGCTTATCCGAGTATATATATATCAAGTTTCAAGTCTCTAGCATCAATAGTGCTCAAAATATAGCTGATCTTGTAAAATCACTATATATTCAGATCCGATTTGCCACGTCCCCAGTGGGCGTAGACATCAAATCTTTTTATGAATCTTTATAGAATCGTAGCGTTAAGTTACGTGCCAAATTTCAGCATTCTAGCTTTAAAACTGTAGAAGTTACAGTTTTCCCGATTTGCCACGCCCCCAATGGGCGTAGATATATCCGCCATATCAAATTTCAACTCTCTAGCTCTTCAACTAATATGATTTCTTGACTATGGGCGCAAGCATTTTCCGATTTGCCACGCCAATAGTGGCTAGCTTCAATAGCGTAGAAAAATATTTTATTCATACGGACAGACGGACAGACGGACGGACAGCAAGACGGACATTTCACAAAACCAATATACTCTTTTTCCCTTTGGGAAACGAGTATAAAAATGGCGATTAGTAATTGACTATCGCCAAATAAATAAAAAGTTTCTGTCAGATAAATTTACACTCCCCAGAATTGACGATATTCTTGATCAATTGGGTAGATCTAAATATTTTTCATGCCTTGACTTAATGTCAGGTTTCCACCAAATTGAGTTCGAGGAAAGCTCAAGAAATATAACGTCTTTTTCAACGAACAATGGCTCATATTGCTTCACGCGATTACCATTTGGTTTAAAAATAGCACCTAATTCATTTCAGAGAATGATGACAATAGCACTCTCAGGCCTAGAGCCTTCACAAGCTTTCCTTTACATGGATTTTTGGAAGCTGCCGAGCTTTTTCGGCAACTCTGGCTCCAATCATTTACGAAGGCAAATAATAAAACCACGATTTAATTTAGCTTATTATTTATTAATTTAATGCCTAGTCCGCGATGATCGTATAGGCAAAGGTAATACAATTACAGTAGAGATAGGTGTTGCTCGCTTGAAGGTGATTTTCGAACTTAAAGAATAGAATACAAAATGATAAGCAAGAGACCGAGCAGCAGAAATTTACATATGTATGTGTGTTACAGTTTCTTTTTGTGACTAACTGCACTATGAGCGAATGAGAATTTGATAAAGAGCAGATGGCTTAAGAGAAGCTTATTTAAGAGCAATTATTAGCTGCTGCGCCGAACATCCTCCCCCCCGTTGAAAGACCAAGTCTTTTAACAGGATCATCAACCGGAAGGACGCGCAGCTTATTGACAGCTCCAGTGGGTGTGCGCAGAACAGCGACTCTCACAGCACCATCAGCTCCATTTTAACAGCGGCAAGTTTTCGTCCTTCACACATACGACATCATTGATCTTGATCGGAGGCTGCGAGGTGACCCATTTTCCACGCTGTTGAAGAATAGTAAGGTACTCCTCACTCCAGCGCTTCCAGAACAATTGCTGTATGTAAGCAATGCGTTGCCATTGACCCAGGCGATTGTGGTCGAGCCCAGTTACGTCTGGCTCGGGAAAATTGATGAGTGGTCGACCAATCAAAAAATGTCCTGGAGTGAGAACTCCAAGATCATCGGGATTTTCTGAAAGTGGAACAAGAGGACGAGAATTGATTATAGCCTGAATTTGGCATACCAAGGTGCGAAGTTCATCGAAGCCGAGAAGTGATGATCCCATAGCGCGGTATAGATGACTCTTTGCGGTCTTCACTGCTGCTTCCCATAGGCCACCGAAATGTGGCGAGCGAGGAGGTATGAACTTCCAATCAAAACTGTTGTTGATGCAGTAGTTCTGAACTTCAGTGCGATGTTCCTGGCTTAACAATAAACGTTTCAGATCCGCTAGCTCGTTCCGTGAACCCACAAAGTTAGTAGCGTTGTCAGACCAAATGCATCTTGGAATGCCGCGCGTACTGATAAAACGCTTGAGGGCGCCCAAGAAAGCTGCGGTTGACAGATCCTTTGCGAGCTCCAACCATACAGCCCTAGTTGCGAAGCAGACGAATACGCAGATGTAGCATTTTATTGAAGTTCGGTTTCGTCCATCGGGTTTGTAGTAAAATGGTCCACAGTAGTCGATTCCAGTGACAGTAAATGCCTGTGAAAACTGTATACAATCCTTAGGCAAGTCCGCCATTATATGCTCCACTAGACGAGGCCGGGATCTACAGCATATGACACATTTTCGCAATGCTCGGAAGACAGTTTTCATGCCGCCTATGGGCCAAAACTGGAGTCGAATTACTCCAAGCAAGGCCTGCGGTCCTACATGATGATGCTCCAGATGAAGATGAGATACTATAGAGAAGGTCAAGGGATGTTCTTTGGGCAAAATAATTGGGTGGCGCGCATCGAAGCCGAGAGTAGAGTGCCGCAAGCGGCCACCAACTCGAAGTAGACCAAAGTCATCCATAAACGGAGAGAGCGAAAGAATGGCGCTTGACGAATGAACATTCTTTCCATTTCGTAGTGCAGAGTATTCTCGGTGCAGCTGAGTTCTTTGAACAAGACGACACAATATGTGTGATCCTTGACGAGGATCGTCCGCTGACAATCCAGGTGCCTTTGTTACGTCGCTGCCGTCATCGAGTTTGAGAAAACTTTCCTGTTCAGTTTCTGGAACTCCGCGAAGTGCGTCTCTTGAATTGGAACACCATTTTCTCAACTTAAAGTTTCCTCGAGCAAGAAGACCTGTGGTTTGTTGCATTATGTCGCGAACTTCTTCAACTGAATTGCCTCCTGAGATCAGGTCATCAACGTAGAAATCTCGCAAAACCGTTTTAGATCCTGATGGGTATGCCGACGACTATTGCTAGTTGATGCATTGCACGAATGGCCAAAAATGAAGCGGGTTTGGTCCCATAAGTGACGGTATTCAATTTGAAGACTTCGATAACATCGTCCGCGACCTTCACACACCTATACATTTTACCAATATCACCAGTTAATGCAATCGAAAATGTACGAAAACGAACGAGTGTGTGAAATAAGGTAGCTTGAATAGTCGGCCCTGACATAAGCAAATCATTTAATGAGAAACCAGATGTGGTAACTGCCGAGCCATCAAAGACAACTCTTAGCTTTGTTGTCGAACTCTCTTCTTTGTATACGCAATGATGAGGTAAGAAATATTTGCATTGATCTCTTCGCTGGGAACCAAAGACATATGATTGAGATCAATATACTCCTTTATAAATGCTGAGTATTTCTCCTTTAAAGTTTGATTTCGAGCGAACTTACGCTCTAAATTCAACAATCGACGCTTGGCCTGCAAATAGGAATCGCCCAAAGATTCAACGCCTTGCTTTTTTGGCAAACAGACTGAATATTCCCCAGAAGGTAATCGACGATAGTTTGTAATGAAATGCTGCTCGCAATTAAGTTCATCTGTGGTTACCTTGGCAATAGGCTCGAAAACGTGTTCCACTTCCCAAAACTGACGCACCAACTCATCAAGCCGAGTGCTGTGATTGGCGTGATCCGAATTTCTTTGGGTTGCGATAAACGAACAGAGTTTGGGGGCATGTTGCCCGCCACCTGAAATGATCCAGCCGAGCTGCGTTTTCTGCACAACTGGTAATCCAGGTGCCAACTGAATTTGCCCAACACACATCAGCTCGAAGAAGAGACCAGCTCCGATGAGAAGATCAATCCGATGTGACTTATGGAACAAAGGATCAGCTAGCTGTAAGTTTGAGGGTATATTCCAAGTGTTAGTAGAAATTGAGATGCCAGGCTGGTTGTCAGTAATAGTCTGGGCGACGATGGCAGTGATGGAGGCAGAATAATCAGAAATCCGCGATTTCAGAACGAGATTGACTGAATATCCTTCAGTTGAGAAGCTGGCATCTCCAATGCCAGACACTGCAGTCAGTGATTTACATTTTCGAAGCTGAAGCTGATTTGCAAACCGACTGGTGACGAAGTGAAGTTGAGATCCTGAGTCCGAGAGTGCACGACACGGAACGAATGTGCCAGCTCGGTTCTTGACAAGGATTATAGCAGTGGCTAGAAGCACCACATCAGACGAGTTAGGAGATATGTGGACTTGAGGCAGAGAAGGTGACATTGCAACCATGGCAGTGGGATGTATTGCATTTGCTTGTTGTTTAAGTTGAGGGACTACGTTCGATGTAACTGTGCTTCAACTGGCAGGTACGGCAGGAACCAGATTTGCAATCCTTCAGCTGATGTCCTTTTCTTAGGCAATTGAGGCAAAGAGCAAGCCTCTTGGCCTCCTTATGTCTTGCCATTGGGGACAATTGCTCAAAACGCTTACATTGGAATAGCGCGTGACTTGGATCGTCACAAAAGACACAACGAATGGGAGTCTTCGAAGCAACAAATGCTTTTCTTAAAGGAGTACTCACGATCTTTCCTGACTTGCCAACCTGACCATCCTGCAAGACTTGATCCACATTTTCAAGGACTCGACACCGTCCTTGCAAGAATTCTGACAATCTCGACCAAGATGGCAACTCATTAGTAGATGAGCCTTCCTCCCATTTAGCCTGAGTAACCTTGTCCAGCTTTTGCAACACTGTTTGCACGATGACACAGTCAGCAACTTCTTCCCGCGATGCTAAAGAATCCATAGCCCGAATGTGAGACGTAACTTTATCCACCAACTGCCTCAGCCTGCCCACAGATGCATCAACTTTCTCAAGCCGGAAGATTGCTCTGATGTGTGCCTGTACAATAAAACGCTTATTATCAAATCGACGTTGAAGAATATCCAGAGCGACGAGATAGTTGGCTTTGTTGATTTCCAATGAGCTGATGGTATCCAACGCAGAACCACTTAAGCAGGATCGAAGATGCTGGAACTTCTCAATAGGACTGAGATCCGGATCAGCATCTATTATCGTCTTGAACATAGAGTAGAAGTTTTCCCACTCAGACTCCACTAAATTTTGGCACCTCCAGCTGCGGCAAACGCGATCGATTAGCCATGACGAGTGTTGGATGAGCATTTGAACCACTTGTATTAAGCGTCGACGAAAGTTGTTGATCCGACCGATTTCCTAGTTCACGTTGAAGCAAGGCTTTAAACTTTAACAAGGTTAATTCAAACCGCGCAGGCAAATCACTAGATATGGACTCAAAGTTAGATTCTTCTAGGCTAGTATGGACTGAATCAAAGTTTGACTCTAACTTGGTTAGCGAATCCAAAAGCACACGTAAATCACACGAGTCCATGTGACTTAATTTGTCAATGTCCATATCGGCATATAACCTTTCCAGTCTATCGAAAAGCGCGTTTGTTTTGAGTTTTAAGAAAGTAACCTGAGATGCAGGCACTTGATCAACATTCGACTCTGAGTTATTCATTTAAGTTTGTTTACTCGCGAAAAAACGTTTGGTTACAAAATGAATGCACAAGCTAATATACTCTCTAATGCACTTCGAGTTTAGCTGATCTAATATGCAGGTTCACTCTTTCACTGTAAATGCGTGTGTTTGTATGTGTGTGATCGACACAGCTATTTTCGGATTAGCGGGCCTTCTATGCAAACGCTGTACAAAGAAGCGCCAAAAAACGCGACGAACAACCGACGAACAAGAAGATGATAAAGATAAGCACAACGCAAGCGCGACCGCAAGCTTATCTGAGCTTTTATATATGTCTGTATGTGTGTCTTCTATGATTGACACAGCTTTTTCGGCTTAGCGGGCCCTATATGCAGACGATGCACAGCAGGCGCCAAACGCGACGAACGAAACAGACGATTAAAGAGGAATAAGAAAAAACTCAAGATAATGTACGCACAATTCCATGCACTATTGTATGCACAAATTAATATATAACTTGAGCATAAATGTTAATGTTTTACACGACGAGATTTGTTATTAATTTGAATGCACTATTTTGCACAAATTTTAACGCTTTGCACTGTCGTGTACGACGAAGTTTATTGTTAATTTGAATGCACTATTTTGCACAAATGTTAATGTTTTACACTGTTTCGTCGTACAACGCGATGTGTTATTAATTTGAACGCACTATTTTGCACAAATGTTAATGATTCACACCGTTGTACTTTGACGAAGTTGAGTACTAACTTGATACACTAAACGAAACACCACGGAGTGTATAGAATCACGTCGGGGTCACCAAAATGTTGGAAGCTGCCGAGCTTTTTCGGCAACTCTGGCTCCAATCATTTACGAAGGCAAATAATAAAACCACGATTTAATTTAGCTTATTATTTATTAATTTAATGCCTAGTCCGCGATGATCGTATAGGCAAAGTTAATACAATTACAGTAGAGATAGGTGTTGCTCGCTTGACGGTGATTTTCGAACTTAAAGAATAGAATACAAAATGATAAGCAAGAGACCGAGCAGCAGAAATTTACATATGTATGTGTGTTACAGTTTCTTTTTGTGACTAACTGCACTATGAGCGAATGAGAATTTGATAAAGAGCAGATGGCTTAAGAGAAGCTTATTTAAGAGCAATTATTAGCTGCTGCGCCGAACATGGATAATTTATCGTTATTGTTTGTTCTGAACAATATATGATTAAAAATTTAACAGATGTTTTCAAACTTTGTAGAAAACGCAATCTGAAATTTCATCCAGAAAAATGTTTATTTTTTTTAACGCATGAGGTGACGTTTTTAGGTCATAGATGCACAGATAAAGGAATCTTACCAGACGATAAAAAATTTTATGTTATTAATAACTATCCTGTCCCTACGGACGCAGACAGCGCTAGAAGATTCGTTGCATTTTGCAATTACTAAAGACGTTTCATAAAAAACTTCGCCGAATATTTGCGGCATATAACAAGATTATGTAAAAAGAATTTCCCATAGAAAACAGAATATGAAACGGCATTCCAGTGCCTAAAAAATCAACTTGTTCAACCAAATTTATTGCAGTACCCAGATTTCAGCAAAGAATTTTGCGTAATCACAGATGCAAGCAAGCCAGCATGTGGAGCAGTTTTAACTCAAAACTATAATGGACTCCAACTCCCAGTTGCATATGCATCAAGAGCATTCACTAAAGGTGAAAGCAATAAGAGTACTACAGAACAAGAACTAGCAGCTATACACTGGGCAATAACACATTTTCGACCATATCTATATAGCAAACATTTTACAGTAAGAAGTGATCACAGACCTTTAACATATTTATTTTCCATGGTAAACACAAGTTTCAAATTAACACGCATGCAACTCGAATTAGAAGAATATGATTTTACGGTAGAGTATCTGAGAGGGAAAGATAATTTTGTGACAGACGCCCTGTCAATGATAACAATATCCGACTTTGTTTGTAGGGGGGCGTCGTAGGTAAGTATGAACACTTTTTTCTTTTGCTTGGTTTAAATTTTCTTTTATTTAAAGTTGAAAAAGTGCACAGTCAACGTGCGTACAAGTAGGAATCGAAGATAGAGTGAAATATAAAAAAGGAAGAGAGGAGGAAATTATAAAGAAACAAGTAAGAGTGCTCTAGTCGAGACTGCTCGACTAGGAGATACCCTGAGCCCTGTGAGCCAAATATCATATCATTCTATGCTCTTTTTAAGCATGCATAAAAACAACATATACACACGCATACATACATATGTACGCACGCATAGGCGCGCGCTCTGCCAACTTCGCAGTCGACGCAGCGACTTAATTGCTTAATAACTTTCCTTAGCGATTGACTAACTGCATAAAACTTTCACAACTTATTAATGGCATTTATATGTGTGTATTTGCCAAAGCACAAGTCTCTAGTATTTGATTTACGCTTTTTACAAATAGGTGACTATTGGGGGCGAATGGGGCGTGGCATCCAAAATCTAAAGATTACGTAATCTCCGTATTCATTACACGCACCTACACAGCAAATTTGAAGTCTCTAGCTCAAACAATGTACAAACTACACCTTAAAAACTTATTTTCGATAAGCATTAAAATCGATAACATTACAACAAAAAGAGTTATCGTTCATACGAAGCAAACTTGACCTGCGCGTGCTATACACGGACCTACAAAAAAATTTCAGCTGTCTAGCTCGTCTACGTTCTGAGATCGACGCGTTCAAACATACGGACAGACGGACGGACGGACGGACGGACGGACGGACGGACGGACAGACGGACAGACAGACAGACGGACAGGGCTAAATCGACTCAGCTCGTCGCCCTGATCAAGAATATATATACTTTGTGGGGTCTGACACGCCTCCTTCTGCCTGTTACATACATTTAACAAAACCATTATACCCTGATTTCCCATTTTCAATGGGCTCAGGGTATAAAAACTCCAGAGAACCAGCAGGAGAGCTTGAGTTGGAGCTTATGCTATTAACAGCGCTGTTAATAATATATAATAATATAGCATGGGGATGTGGAGGGAGGAGCAGTTCTGTTTAATGGAATCTGACATAAACATACTCCCCCCATTGCAAGGATTGTAAGACCTAGGCTGAGCAGGCGCCCGAGAAGACCCATCCTAACACGTTGTTTTGGGCCATTGGAAGGATGACGTGAGGATAGACGTCAGCCCCCAGCACAATTGACACCGATCCGGGACGTGACCAGCTGCTGTCGGCGAGCGTGATCCCTGGAGCTTCCCGCTCGATGGCCCGGATCGGCGTCCGAACGTTCAGCTGGGGTCCAGTTGGAACAACGCGTCGAACTCGAAACGCGAGGTCTTCGACCGAATGAGACTCGTGAATACTTGCCCTGGACCCACGTTTGTGACGGAAAGACCCAATGTCTTTGGCAAGAAAGCGTTGATCCGACTGGTGGGACTAAACGGTCAATCAGCGCCTTGACTTCGAAATTCTTGGTCGTCGTTTAGAGCACGATGGGAGAATGCTGACCATCTTACGCTGCATCAGCGTCGTCAGTCTGTGTTGGATCTGGATTGGGACGACTTGTAGGGCCTCGTCGCTTCCGGCGCGATCCTGGGAGGTGCAGGAGCGTGTGGTGGTTGTGGCCACACGTCTTGCAGCCTTTGTTGCTGCGGCAAGATTGCCCAGAGTGCTGGTGTGTCAAGCAGTTCGCGCAGTACCGGTTGGCTAGAACCGCGCGCAACCGCTTTTCCGCGGGAAGCCCGAGAAAACGCCGGCATTTGCGCAGAGCGTGGATACCTCTGCACACGCGGCACCGCAATGAATCTTCGCCGGATGGTTGGCTGGTTTGATGGGATGATATCATAACCTGGAAAGGAGACACACGTGTGGGGCAATGAATGGCTGGCTTGTCGAACATGGAAGTTAGTTGGACATCACTGGGAACTGAAGAATATCATCCAGCCCCTTATCATTCAATGCTGGACAGAGTGCATTGCAGCCGACCCTCACTTTGGTAGTGATGCTGTCGGGATCACTTAATGGGAGAGCTACGGCAGATGAGTCATGTAACCTGGACGAGATTGTCGGAAACTCAAATTTTGTCTTTTTCGGAACGGAAACTTCAATTCAATTCTCACTCAATTTTCTCACTCTTGTAGAACTCGGGACCAGCTAGCTGAATATTCGAAAGTTTGTTCAAAAGTTGTGTTGCCAGCAAGACTTGGAAGGACGAGAGCAGTTGCTTCAATCCGTAGTCTTGGTTTCAGCGGAGTTCCAATATGGAGATCGCAAAGTTTTTGCGTTCGGGCTGTTATAGCTTGGCCTAAGCTTGACACTCGCGTCTGCACAGACCGGAAGGGCAATTTGATGAGACGGAACAGGCGCTCAGAAATGAAAGTCGCCTCAGATTCCGAATCGATCAGTGCCCGCACGGGATATGTAGCTCCTAGATGGCATATATTGATTATTGCCTTACCAAGAAGGACATCTTGTGTGTTAGCAGAGAAATACGTCTGGACATGTGAGACATCTCTGGGCGAATGAAGGGGTACGGCAGCTGCGGATGCATGCTCGGATTCATGCTCTTTATGGAGCAGGGTGTTATGCCGACCGTTGCATTTTTGGCAGCTGTGCGCACTGGTGCATCCGTACAGCAGATGACCGCGTGCGAAGCAGTTCAGACACAGCTTCTTCTGCTTTATGTAGGCCTCTCGCTGTTGAATAGACATTTGGAGGAAGCGAGGGCAAAGTCGGACTGGGTGGTTCTCCTTTGAGCACAAATCGCATTTCTTGCTCTCAGTGGTGACGCGGGCTTTAAAGGAGTTCACCCGTTTGGAAGGGGCAGGGTTCGCGGACCTCTGGGCAGGTGTTGGCGCGGCAGGACTGGACCTGTCAGTTTCTATAGCTCTATAGGAAACGAGTCACGTCCTGCCAAGCTGGGTTTTCTGACTTATTTGTCAGAGAATGCTCCCAGAGAGATCGAGTGTGTTCAGGCAATTTGGAAGTGCACAGGAACACAAAGATACAGTCCCAATTCTCCGTAGAGATTTGAGCATGCTCGATCGCAGTGACACATCGGCTCATGGTGCCATGTAACTCTCTGAGAGCCGCGCCTGATTCCTTGGAGACCTTGGTTAGGTTGAGAAGGATTTTAAGCTGGCTGTTGACTAGCAGCCGCTTTTTCTCGAATCGGTCGCACATGGCACCCCAAGCCGATGCAAAGCCGGCGTTAGTGAGAGGACACTCTGCGACTATTGCACTTGCATCGCCTGCGGTTTTGGAATTAAGGTGGAAGAGTTTTTGCACCGCAGTCAGCCGGGGATTGTCAATATATAAGGCTGTGAAGAGGTCGCGAAACGTTGGCCAGTGCAAGTAATCGTGGTGTAACACTTCTGTGTCGATAGGAGGAAGGCGACAGCCGCTCGAAGAAACAATAGCGGACACAGGAGCGGGCGGTGCACTCGGTGCGGACACGGCGGCAATTTGCCTGCTCAATAGGGCGGCACTCCGCTCGTAGACTCTATAGCAGTGGTCGAATTTGGCTTCCATGGCCTCAACTTCTCCACTGCCTGCCCCCTGACTAAGCGCTTTGGAACACGCTTCGTATTGCAGCTCGGCTTTCTCCCACAGGACCTTGACTCGATCCCGTCGGATCTCTAAGGCCTGGAGCTGTTCTGCAGGGGTCGAAACAGTCTCGCCGGAATGGTCGATGCGGGGCTCAAACTTAATGAGCCTGTCTGCAGCAGAAATAAACTCGGACAGCGACATTTTAGTCAACGGAATGATGGGCTTTGGAGCGGATCGAGTTACCACCGGACTACGCTTGAGTGTGCTGACGCAGAGGAACAGCGCTTGATAAAATGCGAAGGAGGTGCACTCAGTTGCGATCGGCTAGAACGATCCGATATGGAGACTAACTAGAAGTTAGCTGTCGGAAAGGTTTGCGTTAGGGACAGACGATTACTCGGAGAGTGAGTAAAGAAGTTGACGAAATGGCAGGATTTGTCAACCGCCCGAACAGGGCACAAATATAGATAAACTGCGTTTTGGAAGCGAAGAGAAGCAATAAGATAAAAAAACAAGTAAGAGGGCTCTAGTCGAGACTGCTCGACTAGGGGATACCCTGAGCCCTGTGAAGAGCCAAATATCAAATCATTCTACGCTTTTGTTATACATACAAACAACAGATACACACACATATGCACGCACGCATAAGCGCGCGCTCTGCCAACTGCGCAGTTGACGCAGCGACTGCGCTTGGGCTGCAATGTAGGCATTACTATGGGAACTTAATTGCTTAATAACTTTTCTTAGCGATGGACTAGGTGCATCAAACTTTCACAGTTTATTAATGGCATTCATATATTTATACCCTGAGCCCATTGAAAATGGGAAATCAGGGTATAATGGTTTTGTTAAATGTATGTAACAGGCAGAAGGAGGCGTGTCAGACCCCACAAAGTATATATATTCTTGATCAGGGCGACGAGCTGAGTAGATTTAGCCCTGTCCGTCTGTCTGTCCGTCCGTCTGTCCGTCCGTCCGTCTGTCCGTCTGTCCGTCTGTCCGTATGTTTGAACGCGTCGATTGAAGCATCTAGACAAGCTAGAGACTTGAATTTTTTTTGTTGGGTCCGTGTATAGCACGCGCAGGTCAAGTTTACTTCGTATGAACGATAACTATTTTTGTTGTAATGTTATCGATTTTAATACATATCGAAAATAAGTTTTTAAGGCGTAGATTGTACATCGTTTGACCTAGAGACTTCAAATTTGCTGTGTTATTGCGTGTAATGAATACGGAGATTATGTTGTCTTTAGATTTTGGATGCCACGCGCCATTCGCCCCCAATAGCCCCCTATTTGTAAAAAGCGCAAATCAAATACTAGAGACCTGTGCTTTGGCAAATGCACACATATAAATGCCATGAATAAGTCGTGAAAGTTTGATGCAGATAGTCTATGGCTAAGAAAAGTTATTAAACAATTAAGTTCCCATAGTTATGCCCACATTGCAGCCGAAGCGCAGTCGTTGCGCCAACTGCGCAGTTGGCAGAGCGCGCGCCTATGCGAGCGTGCATATGTGTGTGTGTGTATATGTTGTTTTTTTGCATGCTTAAAAAGAGCGTAGAATGATTTGATATTCTTCACTGGGCTCAGGGTATCTCCTAGTCGAGCAGTCTCGACTAAAGCACTCTTACTTGTTGTATTTACCAAAGCACAAGTCTCTAGTATTTAATTTGCGCCTTACACAAATAGGGGCTATTGGGGGCGAATAGCGCGTGGCATCAAAAATCTAGTGATTACATAATCTCCGTATTCATTCAATGCAATTACACAGCAAATTTGAAGTCTCTAGCTCAAACGATACACAAACTACGCCTTAAAAACGTATTTTCGATAGGCATTAAAATCGATAACATTACAACCAAAATAGTTATCGTTCATACGAAATACTTGACCTGCGCGTGCTATTCACGGACCCAACAAAAAAAAATTCAAGTCTCTAGCTTGTCTAGATGCTTCAATCGACGCGTTCAAACATACGGACAGACGGACAGACGGACAGACGGACGGACGGACGGACGGACAGACAGACAGACGGACAGGGCTAAATCGACTCAGCTCGTCGCCCTGATCAAGAATATATACTTTGTGGGGTCTGACACGTCTCCTTCTGCCTGTTACATACATTTAACAAAACCATTATACCCTGATTTCCCATTTTCAATGGGCTCAGGGTATAAAAAGAATAAACAGGTTTTTTCGACTTTCTTTATAAATATACCTAAATAAACAAGTAAGAAAACTCTAGTCGGAGGTGCCCGACTGGCAGATCCCCTGAGCCCTGTCCGATTTGCATTGTTTAATATGCTATATAGCTTGCATATAACCACTAACCATACAACACATAGACTGGACATCAGTACAAAATTGCGCAGAGCTCGGAATTTGTACCGTGGGTCCCAGACAACTTCGTATTTGCTCGGCTCAGTTACTGTAGGTCCCAAAAAAAAAAATAGCGCGCAGCAGAATCATTCTGCTTCAAGACATCGGCCGAACAACAGCGGACGAAAATTGAAATTTGCTGTCATGCGATTTCATTTCTTTGCTGCTGAGTGAAGAGTATGCCGAATTCTTGAAAGCGTTTGCCATACTCATGCAAAATGTTCGCTTTTTCATACTTTTTATACCCTGAGCCCATTGAAAATGGGAAATCAGGGTATAATGGTTTTGTTAAATGTATGTAACAGGCAGAAGGAGGCTTGTCAGACCCCACAAAGTATATATATTCTTGATCATGGCGACTAGCTGAGTCGATTTAGCCCTGTTCGTCTGTCTGTCTGTCCGTCTGTCTGTCTGTCCGTCTTTCCGTCCGTCCGTCCGTCTGTCCGTATGTTTGAACGCGTCGATTGAAGCATCTAGTCAAGCTAGAGACTTGAATTTTTTTTTTGTTGGGTCCGTGAATAGCACGCGCAGGTCAAGTTTATTTCGTATGAACGATAACTATTTTGGTTGTAATGTTATCGATTTTAATGCCTATCGAAAAAACGTTTTTAAGGCGTAGTTTGTGTATCGTTTGAGCTAGAGACTTCAAATTTGCTGTGTAATTGCATTGAATGAATACGGAGATTATGTAATCACTAGATTTTTGATGCCACGCGAATTTTATATCGTGTCGAGGCGAATGATAAAAAATATTAATTTTCATTATTAAAAACACAACTGTTACTTTTCAGTGGTAAGACTATACTGATCTTTCTTTATTAATTTGTGTTTAATGAAAGTTTACAAAATGTTTAATTATGCTGATTAGACTTATTCTATACGTGTATGTCTTATGTTCTATTTGGCTGACATGTGTACTTATTGGGTAATTTGGGTATTTCCTGTTTGTCTGAACTTAAGAGTTCAACAACTGCAAATATTATATGTTAGTTAGCATTTTCTGAATTACTAAGAATTTTAAGAGTTCGTTGATTGCAAATATTATAAATGGTCTTATTTAGCTTTTTACATCGATTCGGTGTTTATATTTTAGAAATGCTGTGTTTGTAGTTTACTTGTTATCTAAAGAGTTCAATAACTCTTGTACCTTGTGGCTTATTGTGTGTGTGTATGTGTGTGGTGTTGGTGGATTATACATAACTTCTCCCCCCTTTAGATAAGAATTCTCCTGAATTCTGTTTTGAAATTTAACTTTGATTTTCTTATGTTTTACAATCATGTATATTATGCTTACAATTACGACAATAATTATTAATGTGTTACACGTATATTTTATGGTTTTGTGTATTTTTAAATTTTTTATGTTTGCCCAATTGATTTTATATTTTTCTATAATGTTTTCAAAAGTTACTTGTTTAGTAAAGTTTTGGATATGGTTTTCTTTCTTTTCATATAATGTTCTTATGTTTTCAAATTCGTAAGTGTTAGTAAAATAATTGTTATCTATATTTATTGTGCAATTTGTGAAATGAATTAACATATTTCTTTTAGTATTTATTTTGTTTTGATTACAATTTTGCTCAAATGTTTCATTTTTGATATTTTTTATTATTAGAGTTTCTTCATCTAATTCTATTATTTCGAATACAATTTTGTTAACCAATTGACAATTTTTCTTATAGATACAGTTTTTACTTTTTCTTAATTCCTTTAATTTCTTATTTATTTCATATGTGTAGGTTACATTATTATGAGTGAAAACCTGTTCTACTGCTTGGTCTATTTCCAAGTTTTCCTCGTTTGGTATCGGAACTATTTTTGTAATGTTTACTGATATAAATGTTTTAGGTATTTCTATTGCAAAAACTAAAAGATTATTTTGAAATAATGCCGTTGCCAACTTTATTTGATTAAGCTTATTAAAATGAATGTTATACTTAATTATTTCTTCGTTTGTCAAAATGTTAGGATGTAATAGATTATATCTTGCTGATGCTACATTGTCTTGTAGATGTTCTATTTTGTTTTTTATTAATTGGAATTTTAGCAATTGATCATAATAAAAATTTTCTTGTATTATGGAGTTTTCATATTTATTTATTGAGTTAACTTGTTTTTCTATCACTATTCTATCTGCTTTTATCAAATGTTGTATATATTGGATTGTATCATTAAAATAAGTATTGATAAAAATCTGTTTGTTTTTCTCACTTTCTAATTCTTGTAAGTCGTCTTTGTAAGTTGTAAGATGTTTTTCAATGACTCTCCTATCCTCTTCGTCCATGGTACCAAATAACCATTTTGCTGAGTTTCCTACTATGTTAACTAATCCTCTTCGTTTTCTGATTTGCTTTGAGTATAGTGTATATAATTTGTTTCTTGCTTCCATTAATTGTGTTTGTAATAACTGTTTTTTTTCGATTTGTATCATGTGTATATTACTTTCTATACTTTGTAAAATTTTGTCAATTTCTTCTAAATTGATGATATGTACTACGATGTCAGTTGATGTTATTATTTCTTGTGTCTTCATTCCTACTTGCGTAAATCCGTCTTGGTCAGTTATTTGTTGTACTGTTAGTGTTCCCGTTGTTGTTGTTAATATTGTCATCATTGTCAGTATCAGTATCCATAGCTTCTGTAAATTTATACGGTCTTTTAATATTCGTCGGATCAATATTTTCTAATTGTGCTTTCTTATATTTTGGGGCTTCCTTGTGCCTAACTGCTTTGTAATTCTTAATATAACCTGTTTTCCGTGTTTCCTTATAATCTTCTCTGTTTTTATTTAATTTTTCTCTCATTTTTCTTTTTGCTTCGTCTATATTTTCTTTCACTCTTTCTAAATCTACCTTGTTGTTTTGTATTTCTATTGGTGTAAATTTTGTTGATAAATGATATCTTTCGTTATAGTTTCTGATGCATTTCTGCATAATTTGTTTTACTGACAAGTTTTGTTTTTCTGTTTTTTAAATAACTCTAAATTTCTCTGCAATTGAATTATGTAGCCTTTCCACATCCGCGTTTCCTGTATGACTGTTGGGTTTTTTAAGGTGTAATTCTATGCATTCTTTGTCTAATAATCCTTTGATTCTAATGGAGTTGAATTCATTGTCTGCTATGATTTTGTCCGGTTTCCCCATTTTTGTAAAGTAATCTTCTAATTGTTCTACTATCGTTATATGGTTTCTGTCATTAAGTGGGCTTGCTGTTGCAAATTTTGTAAATTTATCTATTGTGGTCATAAAATAAGTGTTTTTTATAGCGTACGTGTCAATGTGTATAACTTGATTTTTATTTGTTGGGGTTTCTGTTTCGTAAAATTTATTTTTTATTGGTTTACGGTCGTACTTGATCTCTTTGCATACATCGCATTGGTTAATTACTGTTTGTACTATTTCTAATAGTTTAGGGAAATATATTCTGTTCCTTATCTGGTTATATGTTTCCTGTATACCTGAATGGATGCTTTCCTTGATATGGTAAAACGCTATCTGTTTTACTACTTCTGTTTCCTCTTCTATATCTTGTGCTCTTAATGTACATTTTATAAACTCTATTTGCTTGTCATTTGAATAAAGCTTTATTAATTTTTCCTGTACTACATTATATTCGTGATAAGATAATTCTGAGTAAATTCCTATCTTTCCTTTTTATACCCTGAGCCCATTGAAAATGGGAAATCAGGGTATAATGGTTTTGTTAAATGTATGTAACAGGCAGAAGGAGGCGTGTCAGACCCCACAAAGTATATATATTCTTGATCAGGGCGACGAGCTGAGTCGATTTAGCCCTGTCCGTCTGTCTGTCTGTCCGTCTGTCCGTCTGTCCGTCCGTCCGTCCGTCCGTATGTTTGAACGCGTCGATTGAAGCATCTAGACAAGCTAGAGCCTTGAATTTTTTTTTTTTGGGTCCGTGGATAGCACGCGCAGGTCAAGTTTGTTACCAAAAAACGATATCTATTTTTGTTGTTTTGTTATTGATTTTAAACCTTATCGAAAATAGGTTATAAAATTATATCTCCCACACCTTTAGAGCTAGACTCCTCAAATTTTGCATATAGATTAATGTGAATTTTATGCAATTTCTATTTTTTTATTTTTTGGATACCGGCTCTTTTTACTAATTAACCCTCCCCCCTCCCCCCACACCTTCCCTACTCATGGAGAGTAACCATGTGAATAAATTAGCATTTTTATAAAATGTAAAAAATTCAATTAAATCATATGCTGAAAGTTTCATCAAATTCCGTTAAGTCAGTTCCGATTTATTAAACAAAACGTTTAGCTGCACGTTTTAATCTAAAAACGGGTTTAAGCTTAAAATTTTATTTTTAGTATCAATGTCTTTTTTCAGAGCTAAATACTTTATTTCTTCACCGAATTGAAGTGCTTGTTGTTGTTTGATTATTAAATTCCGGGCAGTTTTTATTTCAATGCAGGTTAAAAATGCCGGGAATACTTTGCTTTTTTACTTTTTTCTCAATGAATCGTAATACGTAGGCAACTACTCGTTCAAGTTTTCCTATACAAGAGAATTTAGCTGTCAATTCTTGTATTATGTCAGAATTATTTAATACTGTTGTACAAACAACTGTAACTTCATCGCATTTTTCTTCTTTTGGCCAATGTTCTATCGTTTTAGCCAGCCATTGAGGCCCTTTCCACCAAATGTCACAATCTTGAAGTTTGTTAGCATCAAATCCTCTTGACACTGTGTCTGCTGGGTTGTCTTCTGATTTTACGTGCCCCCAAATTGTATCTTTTGTTTTGTGAATGTCATCTACTCTACGCCTAATAAATTTATTTTTATTACCTCCGTTCTTTATCCAAGCAAGAGTTATAGTTGAATCGCTCCAAGCATAGGTTTTTATAGAGTTTCCTAAAGCTTCTCTGACTCTATCAATTAATTTTGCTAACAGATGTGCTGCACAAAGTTCCAACTTAGGGATCGTTTTCCTATTTTTCTTTGGGTTGACTTTGCTTTTACTTGCTATAATCATCACTGAAGAGTTAACTTTAGCGTATACTACAGTTGCAAATGCTTTTTCAGATGCATCAGCAAAGCCATGTATATGTGTTATTAAACTGTTTTGCATTTTCAACCATCGAGGAATTCTAATTTTTTCTAATGTTGACAAATTTTGCATAAATAATTCCCAATAATTACTATCGCTAATTGATAAATCTTGATCCCACTTTTGTTCTGTAAACCAAAGTTTCTGCATAAACAATTTACCGACTATGGTTACTGGAGGTAGCCAGCCTAATGGATCAATAATTTTAGCCAATGTGGATAGAACTGATCGTTTATTAATTTTTTGTAATTTTTGGTATTTAAGGTTAAATTTAAATTCATCTAACATAGGTTCCCACTGTAATCCAAGGGTTTTTATTGATTCAAATTCTTCAATATCTAAAACTTTGTTTTCTTCTGTTCGTTCGACACTCTCTATTACTTCTGGTATATTAGAGATCCATTTCCTTAAGTTGAACCCCATTGATTCTAGCTCTAGTGATAATAAATTTACTATGTTTTTAGCTTCTTGTACTGTGTCAGACATTAGGTCATCCATGTAAAAATCGTTTTTAATAATTTCTTTAATGTTTTCATCGCTGCATTTTTTAGCAATTTCTAATAGCGCTCTGGTCGCTAAATATGGGGCAGATGCAGTTCCGTATGTAACTGTCGTAAGTTTAAATGTTTTTAAAGTATCAGATGGAGACTCTCTCCAAAGTATGTTAAGATATTTTTGATCTTCTTCATCAATATTAATCTGTCTATACATTTTTTCTATATTTGCAGATACTACAACTTGCCATTTACTCCATTTTAGCATAAGGTCAAATATGTCTTTTTGGACTCTTGGTCCGGTCCACATGATATCATTAAGGCTCTTGTTGTTCGTGCTTTTAGCAGAAGCATCAAAGACAACTCTTAATTTTGTTGTTAAGCTACTATCTCTGAGCACTGCTTGATGTGGGAGGTAATATCTTCCCATAGCGTTTGTCTCAACCATGTGCCCTAATTTAATATACTCATTCATAAACTTAACATAATTTTCTTTAAGTGAATGATTCTTATGTAATTATACCCTGAGCCCATTGAAAATGGGAAATCAGGGTATAATGGTTTTGTGTAAATGTATGTAACAGGCAGAAGGAGGCGTGCCACACCCCATAAAGTATATATATTCTTGATCAGCGCGACAAGACGAGTCGATATAGCCCTGTCCGTCTGTCCGTCTGTCTGTCCGTCCGTCCGTCCGTCCGTCCGTCCGTGTGAACGCTGAGATATTTTTAAGTACGCAACGTAGAGACTTGAAATTTTACATGAATACTCGATAATACCATACGCTGCACAAGTTTATAAAATTTTTCCGATAACTCATTCCATTTCGATTTTATGAGCATTTATCGATAATTTTAATGTGTTTTTAGGGCTTGGTTTGTATATCTTTTGAGCTAAAGACTTCAATTTTGCTGTGTAGTTGCGTGTAATGAATACGGAGATAACGTTATCTTTAGATTTTGGATGCCACGCTCCATTCGCCCCCAATAGCCTCCTATTTGTAAAAAGCGCAAATCAAATACTAGAGACTTGTGCTTTGGCACATACACACATATGAATGTCATAAATAAGTTGTGAAAGTTTGATGCACTTAGTCCATCGATAAGAAAAGTTATTAAGCAAAAAGTTCCCGTAGTAATGCCCACATTGCAGCCCAAGCGCAGTCGCTGCGTCAACTGCGCAGTTGGTAGAGCGCGCGCTTATGCGTGCGTGCATATGTATGTATGCATATGTATGTTTGTATGTATGCATACAAAATCGTAGAATGATTTAATATTTGGCTCTTCACAGGGCTCAGGGTATCCCCTAGTCGAGCAGTCTCGACTAGAGCACTCTTACTTGTTTTTTTTCTAAGTTATGAAAACGTGCCAATGCTTGGGCTTTTGAATTTCCTAATGTTTTATCCTGTTTAAAAGGGATTGTTGGAAGCTGCCGAGCTTTTTCGGCAACTCTGGCTCCAATCATTTACGAAGGCAAAATAATAAAACCACGATTTAATTTAGCTTATTATTTATTAGTTTAATGCCTAGTCCGCGATGATTGTGTAGGCAAAGTTAATACAGTTTACAATAGAGAGATGTAGGTGTTGCTCGCTTGAAGGTGAATTTCGAACTTAAAGAATAGAATACAAAATGATAAGCAAGTGACCGAGCAGCAGAAATTTACATATGTATGTGTGTTACAGTTTCTTTTTGTGCCTAACTGCACTATGAGCGAATGAGAATGTGATAAAGAGCAGATGGCTTAAGAGAAGCTTATTTAAGAGCAATTATTAGCTGCGCCGAACATCCTCCCCCCCGTTGAAAGACCAAGTCTTTTAACAGGATCATCAACCGGAAGGACGCACAGCTTATTGACAGCTCGACGTGTAGTTCCAGTGGGTGTGCGCAGAACAGCGACTCTCACAGCACCATCAGCTCCAGCGATGGTCTCAACGACTCGAGCTAATGGCCATTTCAATGGCGGCAAGTTTTCGTCCTTCACACACACGACATCATTGATCTTGATCGGAGGCTGCAAGGTGACCCATTTTCCACGCTGTTGAAGAATAGTAAGGTACTCCTCACTCCAGCGCTTCCAGAACAATTGCTGTATGTAAGCAATGCGTTGCCATTGACCGAGGCGATTGTGATCGAGCCCAGTTACGTCTGGCTCGGGAAAATCGATGAGTGGTCGACCAATCAAAAAATGTCCTGGAGTGAGAACTCCAAGATCATCGGGATTTTCTGAAAGTGGAACAAGAGGACGAGAATTGATTATAGCCTGAATTTGGCATACCAAGGTGCGAAGTTCATCGAAGCCGAGAAGTGATGATCCCATAGCGCGGTATAGATGACTCTTTGCGGTCTTCACTGCTGCTTCCCATAGGCCACCGAAATGTGGCGAGCGAGGAGGTATGAACTTCCAATCAAAACTGTTGTTGATGCAGTAGTTCTGAACTTCAGTGCGATGTTCCTGGCTCAACAACAAACGTTTCAGATCCGCTAGCTCGTTCCGTGCACCCACAAAGTTAGTAGCGTTGTCAGACCAAATGCATCTTGGAATGCCGCGCGTACTGATGAAACGCTTGAGGGCGCCCAAGAAAGCTGCGGTTGACAGATCCTTTGCGAGCTCCAACCATACAGCCTTAGTTGCGAAGCAAACGAATACGCAGATGTAGCATTTTATTGAAGTTCGGTTTCGTCCATCGGGTTTGTAGTAAAATGGTCCACAGTAGTCGATTCCAGTGACAGTAAATGCCGGTGAAAACTGTATACGATCCTTAGGCAAGTCCGCCATTATATACTCCACTAGACGAGGCCGGGATCTACAGCATATGACACATTTTCGCAATGCTCGGCAGACAGTTTTCATGCCGCCTATGGGCCAAAACTGGAGTCGAATTACTCCATGCAAGGCCTGCGGTCCTGCATGATGATGTGCCAGATGAAGATGAGATACTATAGAGAAGGTCAAGGGATGTTCTTTGGGCAAGATAATTGGGTGGCGCGCATCGAAGCCGAGAGTCGAGTGCCGCAAGCGGCCACCAACTCGAAGTAGACAAAAGTCATCCATAAATGTAGAGAGCGAAAGAATGGCGCTTGACGAATGAACATTCTTTCCATTTCGTAATGCAGAGTATTCTAGGTGCAGCTGAGTTCTTTGAACAAGACGACACAATATGTGTGATCCTTGACGAAGATCGTCCGCTGACAATCCAGGTTCCTTTGTTACGTCGCTGCCGTCATCGAGTTTGAGAAAACTTTCCTGTTCAGTTTCTGGAACTCCGTGAAGTACGTCTCTTGAATTGGAACACCATTTTCTCAACTTAAAGTTTCCTCGAGCAAGAAGACCTGTGGTTTGTTGCATTATGTCGCGAACTTCTTCAACTGAATTGCCTCCTGAGATCAGGTCATCAACGTAAAAATCTCGCAAGACCGTTCTAGATCCTAATGAGTATACCGACGACTCATCCATTGCCAGCTGATGCATTGCACGAATAGCCAAAAATGAAGCGAGTTTGGTCCCATAAGTGACGGTATTCAATTTGAAGACTTCGATAGCGTCATCTGATGAGTTTCGCCATAAAATGCACTGGAGCATAGAATCAGGCTCCGCGACCTTCACACACCTATACATTTTAGCAATATCACCAGTAAGTGCAATCGAAAATGTACGAAAACGAACGAGTGTGTGAAACAAGGTAGCTTGAATAGTCGGTCCTGACATAAGCAAATCGTTTAATGAGAAACCAGATGTGGTAGCTGCCGAGCCATCGAAGACAACTCTCAGCTTTGTTGTCGAACTCTCTTCTTTGTATACGCAATGATGAGGTAAGAAATATTTGCATCTATTGATCTCTTCGCTGGGCACCAAAGACATATGATTGAGATCAATATACTCCTTCATAAATGCTGAGTATTTCTCCTTTAAAGTTTGATTTCGAGCGAACTTACGCTCTAAATTCAACAATCGACGCTTGGCCTTCAAATAGGAATTGCCCAAAGATTCAACGCCTTGCTTTTTTGGCAAACAGACTGAATATTCCCCAGAAGGTAGTCGACGATAGTTTGTAATGAAATGCTGCTCACAATTAAGTTCTTCTGTGGTTACCTTGGCAATAGGCTCGAAAACGTGTTCCACTTCCCAAAACTGACGCACCAACTCATCAAGCCGAGTGCTGTGATTGGCGTGATCCGAATTTCTTTGGGTTGCGATAAACGAACAGAGTTTGGGGGCATGTTGCCCGCCACCTGAAATGATCCAGCCGAGCTGCGTTTTCTGCACAACTGGTAATCCAGGTGCCAACTGAATTTGCCCAACAACACACATCAGCTCGAAGAAGAGACCAGCTCCGATGAGAAGATCAATCCGTTGTGACTTATGGAACAAAGGATCAGCTAGCTGTAAGTTTGAGGGTATATTCCAAGTGTTAGTAGAAATTGAGATGCCAGGCTGGTTGTCAGTAATAGTCTGGGCGACGATGGCAGTGATGGAGGCAGAATAATCAGAAATCCGCGATTTCAGAACGAGATTGACTGAATATCCTTCAGTTGAGAAGCTGGCATCTCCAATGCCAGACACTGCAGTCAGTGATTTACATTTTCGAAGCTGAAGCTGATTTGCAAACCGACTGGTGACGAAGTGAAGTTGAGATCCTGAGTCCAAGAGCGCACGACACGGAACGAATGTGCCAGCTCGGTTCTTGACAAGGATTATAGCAGTGGCTAGAAGCACCACATCAGACGAGTTAGGAGATATGTGGACTTGAGGCAGAGAAGGTGACATTGCAACCATGGCAGTGGGATGTATTGCATTTGCTTGTTGTTTAAGTTGAGGGACTACGTTCGATGTGACTGTTGAAGACTGATTGTAATGCAATAAAGTATGGTGCTTCAATTGGCAGGAACCAGATTTGCAATCCTTCAGCTGATGTCCTTTTCTTAGGCAATTGAGGCAAAGGGCGAGCCTCTTGGCCTCCTTATGCCTTGCCATTGGGGACAATTGCTCAAAACGCTTACATTGAAATAGCGCGTGACTTGGATCGTCACAAAAGACACAACGAATAGGAGTCTTCGAAGCCACAAATGCTTTTCTTAAAGGAGTACTCACGATCTTTCCTGACTTTCCAACCTGACCATCCTGCAAGACTTGATCCACATTTTCAAGGACTCGACACCGTCCTTGCAAGACTTCTGACAATCTCGACCAAGATGGCAACTCATTAGTAGATGAGCCTTCGTCCCATTTAGCCTGAGTAACCTTGTCCAGCTTTTGCAACACTGTTTGCACGATGACACAGTCAGCAACTTCTTCCCTCGATGCTAAAGAATCCATAGCCCGAATGTGAGACGTAACTTTATCCACCAACTGCCTCAGCCTGCCTACAGATGCATCAACTTTCTCAAGCCGGAAGATTGCTCTGATGTGTGCCTGTACAATAAAACGCTTATTATCAAATCGACGTTGAAGAATATCCAGAGCGACGAGATAGTTGGCTTTGTTGATTTCCAATGAGCTGATGGTATCCAATGCAGAACCACTTAAGCAGGATCGAAGATGCTGGAACTTCTCAATAGGACTGAGATCCGGGTCAGCATCTATTATCGTCTTAAACATAGAGTAGAAGTTTTCCCACTCAGTGTAGACTCCACTAAATTTTGGCAGCTCCAGCTGCGGCAAACGCGATCGATTAGCCATGACGAGTGTTGGATGAGCATTTGAACCACTTGTATTAAGCGTCGACGAAAGTTGTTGATCCGACCGTTTTCCTAGTTCACGTTGAAGCAAGGCTTTAAACTTTAACAAGGTTGATTCAAACCGCGCAGGCAAATCACTAGATATGGACTCAAAGTTAGATTCTTCTAGGCTAGTATGGACTGAATCAAAGTTTGACTCTAACTTGGTTAGCGAATCCAAAAGCACACGTAAATCACACGAGTCCATGTGACTTAATTTGTCAATGTCCATATCGGCATATAACCTTTCAAGTCTATCGAAAAGCGCGTTTGTTTTGAGTTTTAAGAAAGTAACCTGAGATGCAGGCACTTGATCAACATTCGACGCTGAGTTATTCATTAGAGTTTGTTTACTCGCGAAAAAACGTTTGGTTACAAAATGAATGCACAAGCTAATATATTCTCTAATGCACTTCGATTTTAGCTGATCTAATATGCAGGTTCACTCTTTCACTGTAAATGCGTGTGTTTGTATGTGTGTGATCGACACAGCTATTTTCGGATTAGCGGGCCTTCTATGCAAACGCTGCACAAAGAAGCGCCAAAAACCGCGACGAACAACCGACGAACAAGAATATGATAAAGATAAGCACAACGCAAGCGCGACCGCAAGCTTATCTGAGCTTTTATATATGTCTGTATGTGTGTCTTCTATGATTGACACAGCTTTTTCGGCTTAGCGGGCCCTATATGCAGACGATGCACAGCAGGCGCCAAACGCGACGAACGAAACAGACGATTAAAGAGGAATAAGAAAAACTCGAGATAATGTACGCACAATGCCATGCACTATTATATACACAAATTAATATATAACTTGAGCATAAATGTTAATGTTTTACACGACGAGATTTGTTATTAATTTGAATGCACTATTTTGCACAAATTTTAACGCCTTGCACTGTCGTGTACGACGAAGTTTATTGCTAATTTGAATGCACTATTTTGCACAAATGTTAATGTTTTACACTGTTTCGTCGTACAACGCGATGTGTTATTAATTTGAATGCACTATTTTGCACAAATGTTAATGATTCACACCGTTGTACTTTGACGAAGTTGAGTACTAACTTGATACACTAAACGAAACACCACGGAGTGTATAAATCACGTCGGGGTCACCAAAATGTTGGAAGCTGCCGAGCTTTTTCGGCAACTCTGGCTCCAATCATTTACGAAGGCAAAATAATAAAACCACGATTTAATTTAGCTTATTATTTATTAGTTTAATGCCTAGTCCGCGATGATCGTGTAGGCAAAGTTAATACAGTTTACAATAGAGAGATGTAGGTGTTGCTCGCTTGAAGGTGAATTTCGAACTTAAAGAATAGAATACAAAATGATAAGCAAGTGACCGAGCAGCAGAAATTTACATATGTATGTGTGTTACAGTTTCTTTTTGTGCCTAACTGCACTATGAGCGAATGAGAATGTGATAAAGAGCAGATGGCTTAAGAGAAGCTTATTTAAGAGCAATTATTAGCTGCTGCGCCGAACAGGGATTTTAACGACAAACCTACCATTATTGTCTCTTCTTGTTGTTTCTATAAAATGTTTTTCGCATATTTCAGCTTCTATGTCATCATTATCTTCTTCTTCATTTCCCAAAATTTTTCTAAATTTTCAACTTTCATAGTGGTTGCTGTTATCATTGTACTTCTTTTTGATTTTGTACACCCTGATACTACCCAACCAAACTCCGTATTCTGTCCAAGAAGTCCGTCTATTTTTACTATCCCATTTTTGATGATTTGGGTTCCTATAATTAAGTCTATTCTACTAGGCTTATTAAATTTGGGATCGGCTAATACGAAATCTTGCCATTTTTGCTTATTAATTGTTACAGTTTTACCAGGCAAGGCTTTCATTAATTTTGGCAGAACAATAGCTTCGGTCGAAAATTGTGTGTTTTTTGTGTTAAGCGATTGAATGCATATCTTAACTTTGTACTTTGAAGTACCTGAATTCGTTTCTGATACGCCACTTATTTTTGTGACAGTTTTGATTCTGTATAATTTCAGAATTTGAGCTGCCTCTTCTGACATAATAGTGCATTGGATCCGCTATCGATCAATGCTCTAAAATTTTCATATTCACCATTCTTTGCTCTGATCTTCACTATTGCTGTAGCCAATAGTGCTGTATCTTTTGAAACACATGTGTTCACTTTTTCATTTGAAATGTAAAGCATAGTGTTATGAGCTTTTTTGCAAAACGCACATGAATATTCACAGGAGCATTTTTTGTGCTTTGATATTTTAAGGCACTTCCAGAACAGCTGCGTTTTTTTGCCGTCTCGCATCTATCTTTTGGATTCATTTCTTTAAACTTGTAGCATTGTGACACATAGTGTCCAGGTATTCCACAAACTGGACAGCTTTCTTTACCTTTTGAATTTTTATTAAATTTATTGTTAGAATTTTTATTTCTTTCTTCATTACTTAATGAAGTTATAGAATTATAACGCTGTTCCAAAAATTCCATTACATCCGACAACTCTTGAATTTCTTTTGTCTTTTTGACGTGAGATTCATAGAGCTGCAGCGTTTCTTTGTTGAACTTTCTCAACAAAGTGTGGGCGAAAATTATGTCCACTTCTGTGGGTAAATTTGTTTTAAGTTTTATTATATAGCCTCATTGCTATTATTATTATCATATAGCCTCATTGCTATTATCAATAAGACTTTTAATATTTTTTGCGGAATCCATATTCAAATTTGGTAATTCAATTAATCGATTCATTTCATCGGAAAAAATTTTCCTTTTATTTTCGAATCGCTTAATTAATGATTCCCAAACTGAATGGTAATTCCCAACTGAGCCAGTGAGCAAATGAGAAACCATGCTCTTGGCTTCACCCTTTAATGCCGTTTTTAAACAATTAAATTTTACTGGCATACTTAAATCTTCCCTATTATGAATTATTTCTGTAAATAATTCATAATAAAGACCCCACTCTTTGGGTTCACCAAAAAATGTGGGTATTTGAATTTTAGGTAGCGTCGCAAGATCCTCCGTTTTTACGTCTACCTTCAATGGTTTTGTATCCTGAGATACGCGCTCTAAAGTGTCTACCATATTCTGAGCATCGAATTTCAACTCATCAACATCTTCGTTTAATGAATATTTTAACGAAGTAAAATAATTTATTTTTTCTTGGATCCTACTCCAAAGAAAATAAATTTTGTTTTTTCTAATTTTACTCCATCTCAAGGTAGAATTATTCAACCCCTTTTCGGTTTCTTCTAAATATACCCTGAGCTGATTTAAATTTTGTTCAAAATTGTCGGCTTGTTTCTGTACTTCGCTTTTCTCTGACGTTATTACTGTCCCGGTATCAACAACCTGTTTTGATCATGACTGTATTTCAATGATACTTTTAATTTTACCTATTGTTTTTTCATATAAATGTTTGTTGAAATATTCATGATCTACTATTCCGATTTTTAATAGTGACTTATGATTTTTCATAAACTTTGCTCTAATGGATTCTAATTTTTGAACCTCCTCACTACTTATTATACCAGCTTCCATTTGCTGGATTTCTGTCATCAGTGTCGACTGATTATTTAGTACCTGAATTGTCGCCTCGTACATCATTTTTCTTATTTATACTATTTATCTCTAAACTTATCTGGAAATGATGTCCTTTTGCTGCTCCTCGGTTGCTCCCTGGATGTTGCTTCTCGGCTGCTTCTTCTCGGCTACTTCTTTGGATGCTGCTTCCCGGTTGCTCCCTGGTTGTAGATTCTCGGTTGCTCCGTGAATGCTGCTTCTTTGATGCTGTTTCTCGGTTGCTCCCTGGTTATAGATTCACGGTTGCTCCGTGAATGCTGCTTCTTCTCGGCTACTCAGATGAATTTTCTTTTCCGATGTTTTTAGCCTCGGAACGCTTTCTAATTTTATATATATATATATTTTTTTTTGTATACATTCACTTTCCGATGTTTTAGTCTCGGAACGCTTTATAATTTTTTTTTTGTATAAAAAATTTTGAAACATAAACCTTTTTTTTTGGTTTTTTGTTTCTTTAAAACAACTCTTAGGGGTTTTTTATTTTTTTTTTTTACCCTTGAGTGTTAATTGTTATTTTCTGTGTTTCTTACCACGGGTGGGGGAAAACGACAGAATATTTTATTTTGCTACCTTAGCTACAGAACTGTAGAGTCTAAGGAGCTGGTTAAAAACTCTAAGTCTCTTACCACTGGTGAGGGAGACAATAGAATGCTCGAAGGACCAAAATGTAAATAATGGTACAACGTTATAGTTTGAGCACAAAAATTGAACTGTCTTTATTCTTTAAATCTTCCTCCTTAAATACCTAGTTTGAGGAGTAAGAGAGGACCATCTCTCAATTACATTGACATTTCTTACATTCTAACAAATGTCCTATGCAAACACTTGAGCACCACATGGCGAGATCTGTGTTCATGCTTGAACAAAGGTTTTGATTGAAATCTTTATGTTAAAAATACCAATTTAGTATTTAAGCAACGCTGAATGTCTATTCTCTTTTATACATTGTTCGTTCATTTCGTTCTTTGAATTATAACGGAATGTTCTTTTTTTTCACTTTAGTCTCAAATAAACTCTGCATCTAATAGGTTATGGGCCCAGGCATGCAGGCAAGCAGCTTAGTAGGCAGAGAGACAGTAATAAACTGTGCGTGTTAATCGAAATAAAGAAAAACTTTAGTGAGACTCGTGATTAACAACATTCGGCAAAATGAGTTCGCAATTTGCTATTGAAAAATTAGACAATGAAAACTACATTACGTGGTCAGTGCAGATAAAAAGTCTGTTGATTCACTCTGACTTATGGGCGGTGACTTGTGGTCGCCTAATAAAAAACGAAAGTGACACAGTGGAGCAAAAAGTGTTATTTGACACCAAAGACGAGGAGGCTCTCGCGAGTGTCTTGTTGTGCGTGAAACCATCGCAAATTAATTATATAAAGCACTGTAAAACAGCAAGTGAAGCATGGGTTAAATTGTCCGAGGAGAGGCGCAAAATAGGCGAAGTAATCGAAAAGAACGAGCAGAAAATATTCTCATCGCGTCCAGAAAACGGTAAACTCAACAAAGCGAAGAGAGACCCAAAAAATGTCGAATGTTGGTCGTGCGATCGTCGTGGGCATTTCGCGGCGAATTGCAGATCGAAAAACAAAAAGGAAAACGAAAAAACCGGCGATAAGAACAATAAAAAGTCGTTTTCGGTGTTTGCAGCTTCTGCTAATAGAAGCAATTGGTGGTGTGTAGACAGCGGAGCTACGGTGCACTTGTGTGCAGACAAATCAATGTTTACAAGTATACGTGAGCACAAAGAGAATATAAAACAAGTAAGAACGTTGCCTTAGGACGAAACCTAAAGCGTGAAACTCGTTTCCCAGAGGGGTATCTGGTATTTTAAATTTAATAATTTATCTCAAATTTTGCATTTATGTAGATTCATGTGAATTTTCTGCAATTTCAACTTTTGCAAATATAACTATGTGAATGAATTAGCATTTTTATAAAATGTTAAAAATTCAATAGAATCATATGCTGAAAGTTTCATCAAGTTCCGTTAAGTCAGTCGCAATCTATTAAACAAAACGTTTGGCTAATTATGACACGTTAAGCAGCGACAGCAAAATACATTTACATTTACATATACATTGAAACGTGCAAGCGCGTTTGTTTATGCATGGTCACAAATAAATTCATCGCCATTCATTCTAGCATATTCTTCAACCAAAATTGTTATTGAGTTGTGCTTGCATTTTCAGCCGCGTCTTTAGTTTTGTATTTGCCAAATATCGCCCTTTATACGCATACATTCAACCGACCACCGTTTTTGTATGTACACATATAAATACATACGTTCATATGCGCACATTTCAGCATTTTCTAAGAATCACAATTGCGATTGATTTATGTTTATATTGTGTTTGCATTAACAGCAGCTTCTATAGTTTTGTATTTGTCAAAAGTCGCCCTTGTAGTGACGGATTTGCCAACAGGCAATGCAAAACTTATGTGGCGCAGCAGGTAGATGAAAAGCGTGTAAGCAAAAGGGTCCGCGTTCGAGACGCGGCGGCGACGGCATGAAAATAGTTGCGCAGCTGTTCGTGCCTACATACATGCATACCTGATGGGACCTATCGTCAATTTTTTTGTGAATGAATAATTTTGTTCGGACTAAGTCGATTACACAAATATCGGTATTTGATATTTACATTTTTTGTCAGGGTCACACACACAAAAAGAAAATAACATAACTGACCTAGGCTATACGAAAAATGATAATTTTAGCAGATAAATTATTTGCAGAACTTCAACATTAAATCAAATTACATATATTTCTCAGAAATGCCGTTTGTCGTCTTAGCAATTCTTATTAAGCTTATTTATATAGGTGGCACAGGCATATGAATTTTGCAGCTGGGCGTTACAAATTTTGTTGCCAATTTGCCACCCCCAGTAGGCGTAGATATATCATATTTGGCAAGTTCCTAGAAGGAGTCTAGGGTAACGTAACTGCAAAGTTTGGATGCTTACACTCCAAAAATGTGAAAGTTACAGGGTATTTTTTCGATGTACCACGCCCCCAAAGGGGCGTAAGATTTATTTTTGGGGAATCAATAGAGGAGGCCCCCAGTAACACAAACATCCAATTTGGAATCGTCTAGCTCTAAAACTGTAGGAGCTATAAGCTTTTTGCGATTTGCCACGCCCCCTGAAGGCGTAGGTATGTCCGCCATATCTTTTTGATCTTGGCTTGCTTATCCGAGTATATATATCAAATTTCAAGTCTCTAGCATCAATAGTGCTCAAAATATAGCTGATCTTGTAAAATCACTATATTTTCAGATCCGATTTGCCACGCCCCCAGTGGGCGTAGACATCAAATCTTTTTATGAATCTTTATAGAATCGTAGCGTTAAGTTACGTGCCAAATTTCAGCATTCTAGCTTTAAAACTGTAGAAGTTACAGTTTTTCCGATTTGCCACGCCCCCAATGGGCGTAGATATATCCGCCATATCTTTTTGAGCTTGGGTGGTCAACGCAAGTATACATTCCAAATTTCAACTCACTAGCTCTTCAACTAATATGATTTCTATTATTTCTATTAACTATGGGCGCAACCATTTTCCGATTTGCCACGCCCCTAGTGGGCGTATCCGGAAAATCTTGACACTTTATAATTCGAGGGTATACACGAGTATATGTTCCAAATTTCAAGTCTCTATCTTCAATAGCGTAGAAAAATATTGCATTCATACGGACAGACGGACAGACGGACAGACAGACAGACGGACATTTCACAAAACCAATATACTCTTTTTCCCTTTGGGAAACGAGTATAATTAGCAGGCGATAACTACATAGAAGCCGAAGGTTGCGGTACAGTTTTGTTGAACGGTAAAAAGAATACGATCGAATTGCTTGATGTATTATATGTAAAAAACTTAAAATGCAACTTTATATCGGTAAATAAAGCAACAGAAAATGGGTTAAAAGTGTGTTTTGTGAAAGACAAAACGTATGTTAATGACTATAACAATGATACTTTGATGGTTGCAGAAAAGGTAAACGATTTTGTTTAAAAATGAAATCAAAACGGTATATATGGCAAATTCAAGTATAAATCAACTTGTGAAATGGCACGATCGATTCGGGCATTTAAACTTCAGTAGTTTAAATAAAATGATTAAACAAGACATGGTCTATGGTCTTCGTGCGAGTGCGTGTAATACAAATGACTTTGTATGTGAAACGTGTGCAAAAAGTAAAATTTGCGTAAAGAAATTCCCGAAAGTGTCGGAAAATCGGTCAAATGAATTACTGGATTAATTCATACAGACATTTGTGGACCAATGCCGATTGTATCACAGGGTGGAGCACGTTATTTTGCAACATTTATTGACGATAAATCGCGTTACATGTCGGTATACATGCTAAAGAAAAAGAGCGAGATTTTCGAGAAATTTAAAGACTTTAAAATATTGGCAGAAAATCAATCAGGAAACCGAATTAAAGCCATTAGAAGCGACAACGGGTGCGAGTACCTGAGCAATGCGTTTGAAGAGTTCCTGACGCGACATGGAATAAAAAAGACAACTCACAGTTCCCTACACTCAGCAGCAAAACGGTGTGGCGGAACGCGCCAACAGAACCTTGGTGGAAATGGCGCGGAGTATGATAGTGCACTCTGGAGCTTCCATGTGTTTTTGGGGTGAAGCCATAATGACAGCGGCGTATCTACGCAATCGGGCTCAAACTGCAAGTTTGTCCGACAAAACTCCATATGAGGAATGGCATGGCAAAAAGCCGAGCGTAGCACATCTAAAAGTATTTGGAATGCAAGCTATTGCTTTAGATAAAACGGAAAAGAAAAAATTCTCACCAAAAGGAGTGCAGCATATTTTGGTAGGTTAATCTGAAACTGCCAAAGATTATCGTCTTTACGACCCACAGAAAAGAAGCGTAATAGTTTCCAGAGATGTTGTGTTTTTGGAGCACAAATTTAAAAAGGATGTGGAACGCGATTACAGTTCATCATATGAGTCAAATGTGCTAATCCTTGAGCCAGATGACGAATCTGAAACCGAGCAGAATGATAAACAAGAGGACTCTGAAGAAGAGCAACATAATCCAATTGCTGGCGATCAACGTCAAAGCGATGACGAAGAAGATGCTGTGGAGGTGCAAATCTCCAATCGAAGAGGGCTAGGCAGGCCAAAGATTGTTCGCACTGGGCGTGCAGGTCGCCCACGTAAAGAGTACAATATGCTGAATGTACTAGATGCCAAATATGTTATTGTGCCCATCAGCGTCAATGAGGCATTTAACTCGGAACAATCTGAAGACTGGAAACAGGTGATGCAGAAGGAGTACGACAATCTGCAAAACAATAAGACGTGGAGTCTGGTCAACCTTCCTGCAGGCGAAAAAGCCATTGGTTGTAAATGGGTTTTTGCCATCAAGCAGCGTACAACGTTTTAAGGCACGTTTAGTTGCGAAAGGATGCGGTCAGCAATACAGAGTCAATTACATGGAAACGTTTTCCCCAGCTGCACGTTACTCCTCAATCAGACTGGTGATTGCATTGGCTGTCGAGCACAAGATGTACCTACACCAGATGGACGTCTCAGCAGCGTATCTCAACAGTGAGCTACAAGATGACGTGTACATGCGACAACCGGACGGTTTTACTGATGCTAATCATCCCAAGCGTGTGCTGAAACTAAAGAAATCGTTATACGGGCTGAAGCAGAGCGGACGTGAATGGAACCAAAAACTGGAGAGAACCCTGTTAGAGATTGGTTTAGTTCCTTGTGCTAGCGAGCCGTGTATCTACTCAAACAAAATCAAAGGGTATTTAAATGTCATTGTTGTATATGTTGACGATTTTATACTTGCATGTAGCCGAGAAGAAGATATTGGCCACATAAAGCAGCTTATATCAAACAAATTTGATCTGGTCGGCGGTGAACTGCAGCATTTCCTAGGGATGGAAATCAAGAGAGATGGCAAAACTGGTAGCGTCTCCATTGGCCATAAGCAGTACATCGAAGGTCTGTTACGTGATTACGGTATGAAGGACTGTAAGCCAAACACGACTCCGTTAGAAGTCAGCTTCCAAACAAAGTGCGACGATACTGGCTGCAAACAGGTGGACAAAACGAGCTACCAATCTCTTATTTGCTCGTTATTATATTTGGCGTTGACCACACGGGCGGACATAATACATTCTGTGTCAAAATTTGCGCGGAGAAATGCAGATCCGCACAAGGAGCACGAGGTTGCTGCCAAGCGGGTGTTGAGATACTTGAAAGGTACCTCAGAGACGAGATTGAACTACAGCAAAACAGGTGTACCTATACATTGTTTTGTTGACGCGGACTGGGCTGGCCTATCGCCTATCGCGATCGGAAGTCCTTTACAGGTTGGTCATTCTTCATGGCTGGAGCAGCTGTGTCATGGGAGTCGAAGAAGCAGAACATGGTCGCCCTCAGTAGTACGGAGGCGGAGTACGTAGCGCTTTCTACAGCAACAAAAGAGGCCGTATACATTCGAAAGTTGATCAACGAAATGGGATTCGGGCCGATGACAAAACTGATTATATATAGCGATAACCAGAGCGCTTAGTGCCTTGCTAAAGATTCAAAATTCCATTCGCGTAGCAAGCACATTGAAATAAAATATCATTTTGTAAGGGAAATGTATAAAGATAATGTAATTGATATAAAGTACACTCGCACAGATAATATGACATCCGATATATTGACGAAAAACTTATGTAAAGTTAAACATGTTAAGTTCACGAAAATGTTAGGACTAAAATAATTTAAGTTTTTTATTGAAATAGATATCGCGTTGAGAAGGAGTGTTAAAAATACCAATTTAGTATTTAAGCAACGCTGAATGTCTATTCTCTTTAATACATTGTTCGTTCATTTCGTTCTTTGAATTATAACGGAATGTTCTTTTTATTTCACTTAAGTCTCAAATAAACTCTGCATCTAATACTTTATATGATTGATTATTTTTCGCATTTCCTTTTGATTTTCAACTTGTATTTCTAGCGTTTGAATAATTGGACTCGGATAATAATTTTTATCTTTTACCTTTCCACGGTTGTCATTGTTAGTATTGACTCTGGATCTTGAAGAGATTGAGATTAAGATCGAGATAAGAGAGAGACTTGAAATTTTACGTAAATACTCGTTAATACCATACGCTGCACAAGTTTTTTTTATAGGTTTTTTTAGGATAACTTATTCCATTTCGATTTTATGAGCATTTACCGATAATTTTAATGTGTTTTTAAGGCGTGGTTTGTACATCGTTAGGAAATAATGGTTTTGTTAAATTTCTGTAACAGGCAGAAGGAGACGTGTCAGATCCCACAAAGTACTCTCTTTTTGTTGTAATGTTATCGATTTTAAACCTTATCGAAAACAGAATATAAAATTCGATCTGCTAAACCTTTAGAGCTAGACCCCTCAAATTTTTATTTTTTTTTTTTATTCTTTTTTATTATTATTATTATTTTTATTATTATTTTTATTTTATTTTTATTTATTTCGTTTTATTATTATTTATTTATTTTTGATTGACATACATTGAATAAAATTTCAAAATTATAATTTTATTTATTTATTTATTTATTTATTTTCACTCTTTGTTATTACAGTTTTTTTGTGAATGGTATCTTACAATAATTAAAGAGTTTAGACTAAGAACTAGGCCTTTTCTGCTTCGATATTTATTTAGGGATATGATATGGTATAGAAGATGACATAATTATTTGGGGGAAAAATCAAAGAAATAGAAAACCCAAAGGTTATATATTACAGGCTAACTTAAACACTAAATAATACTTGTTCGGCGCAGCAGCTAATAATTGCTCTTAAATAAGCTTCTCTTAAGCCATCTGCTCTTTATCACATTCTCATTCGCTCATAGTGCAGTTAGGCACAAAAAGAAACTGTAACACACATACATATGTAAATTTATGCTGCTCGGTCTCTTGCTTATCATTTTGTATTCTATTCTATAAGTTCGAAATTCACCTTCAAGCGAGCAACACCTACCTATCTTTATTGTAAACTGTATTAACTTTGCCTACACGATCATCGCGGACTAGGCATTAAACTAATAAATGATTGGAACCAGAGTTGCCGAAAAAGCTCGGCAGCTTCTAACATTTTGGTGACCCCGACGTGATTTATACACTCCGTGGTGTTTCGTTTAGTGTATCAAGTTAGTACTCAACTTCGTCAAAGTACAACGGTGTGAATCATTAACATTTGTGCAAAATAGTGCATTCAAATTAATTAACACATCGCGTTGTACGACGAAACAGTGTAAAACATTAACATTTGTGCAAAATAGTGCATTCAAATTAATAACAAATCTCGTCGTGTAAAACATTAACATTTATGCTCAAGTTATATATTAATTTGTGTATATAATAGTGCATGGCATTGTGCGTACATTATCTCGAGTTTTTCTTATTCCTCTTTAATCGTCTGTTTCGTTCGTCGCGTTTGGCGCCTGCTGTGCATCGTCTGCATATAGGGCCCGCTAAGCCGAAAAAGCTGTGTCAATCATAGAAGACACACATACAGACATATATAAAAGCTCAGATAAGCTTGCGGTCGCGCTTGCGTTGTGCTTATCTTTATCATATTCTTGTTCGTCGGTTGTTCGTCGCGGTTTTTGGCGCTTCTTTGTGCAGCGTTTGCATAGAAGGCCCGCTAATCCGAAAATAGCTGTGTCGATCACACACATACAAACACACGCATTTACAGTGAAAGAGTGAACCTGCATATTAGATCAGCTAAAATCGAAGTGCATTAGAGAATATATTAGCTTGTGCATTCATTTTGTAACCAAACGTTTTTTCGCGAGTAAACAAACTCTAATGAATAACTCAGCGTCGAATGTTGATCAAGTGCCTGCATCTCAGGTTACTTTCTTAAAACTCAAAACAAACGCGCTTTTCGATAGACTTGAAAGGTTATATGCCGATATGGACATTGACAAATTAAGTCACATGGACTCGTGTGATTTACGTGTGCTTTTGGATTCGCTAACCAAGTTAGAGTCAAACTTTGATTCAGTCCATACTAGCCTAGAAGAATCTAACTTTGAGTCCATATCTAGTGATTTGCCTGCGCGTTTTGAATCAACCTTGTTAAAGTTTAAAGCCTTGCTTCAACGTGAACTAGGAAATCGGTCGGATCAACAACTTTCGTCGACGCTTAATACAAGTGGTTCAAATGCTCATCCAACACTCGTCATGGCTAATCGATCGCGTTTGCCGCAGCTGGAGCTGCCATAATTTAGTGGAGTCTACACTGAGTGGGAAAACTTCTACTCTATGTTCAAGACGATAATAGATGCTGATCCGGATCTCAGTCCTATTGAGAAGTTTCAGCATCTTCGATCCTAAGTGGTTCTGCGTTGGATACCATCAGCTCATTGGAAATCAACAAAGCCAACTATCTCGTCGCTCTGGATATTCTTCAACGTCGATTTGATAATAAGCGTTTTATTGTACAGGCACACATCAGAGCAATCTTCCGGCTTGAGAAAGTTGATGCATCTGTAGGCAGGCTGAGGCAGTTGGTGGATAAAGTTACGTCTCACATTCGTGCTATGGATTCTTTAGCATCGAGGGAAGAAGTTGCTGACTGTATCATCGTGCAAACAGTGTTGCAAAAGCTGGACAAGGCTACTCAGGCTAAATGGGAGGAAGGCTCATCTACTAATGAGTTGCCATCTTGGTCTAGATTGTCAGAATTCTTGCAAGGACGGTGTCGAGTCCTTGAAAATGTGGATCAAGTCTTGCAGGATGGTCAGGTTGGAAAGTCAGGAAAGATCGTGAGTACTCCTTTAAGAAAAGCATTGTAAGCGTTTTGAGCAATTGTCCCCAATGGCAAGGCATAAGGAGGCCAAGAGGCTCGCCCTTTGCCTCAATTGCCTAAGAAAAGGACATCAGCTGAAGGATTGCAAATCTGGTTCCTGCCGTACCTGCCAATTGAAGCACCATACTTTATTGCATTACAATCAGTCTTCAACAGTCACATCGAACGTAGTCCCTCAACTTAAACAACAAGCAAATGCAATACATCCCACTGCCATGGTTGCAATGTCACCTTCTCTGCCTCAAGTCCACATATCTCCTAACTCGTCTGATGTGGTGCTTCTAGCCACTGCTATAATCCTTGTCAAGAACCGAGCTGGCACATTCGTTCCGTGTCGTGCGCTCTTGGACTCAGGATCTCAACTTCACTTCGTCACCAGTCGGTTTGCAAATCAGCTTCAGCTTCGAAAATGTAAATCACTGACTGCAGTGTCTGGCATTGGAGATGCCAGCTTCTCAACTGAAGGATATTCAGTCAATATCGTTCTGAAATCGCGGATTTCTGATTATTCTGCCTCCATCACTGCCATCGTCGCCCAGACTATTACTGACAACCAGCCTGGCATCTCAATTTCTACTAACACTTGGAATATACCCTCAAACTTACAGCTAGCTGATCCTTTGTTCCATAAGTCACATCGGATTGATCTTCTCATCGGAGCTGGTCTCTTCTTCGAGCTGATGTGTGTTGGGCAAATTCAGTTGGCACCTGGATTACCAGTTGTGCAGAAAACGCAGCTCGGCTGGATCATTTCAGGTGGCGGGCAACATGCCCCCAAACTCTGTTCGTTTATCGCAACCCAAAGAAATTCGGATCACGCCAATCACAGCACTCGGCTTGATGAGTTGGTGCGTCAGTTTTGGGAAGTGGAACACGTTTTCGAGCCTATTGCCAAGGTAACCACAGAAGAACTTAATGGCGAGCAGCATTTCATTACAAACTATCGTCGATTACCTTCTGGGGAATATTCAGTCTGCTTGCCAAAAAAGCAAGGCGTTGAATCTTTGGGCGATTCCTATTTGCAGGCCAAGCGTCGATTGTTGAATTTAGAGCGTAAGTTCGCTCGAAATCAAACTTTAAAGGAGAAATACTCAGCATTTATGAAGGAGTATATTGATCTCAATCATATATCTTTGGTTCCCAGCGAAGAGATCAATAAATGCAAATATTTCTTACCTCATCATTGCGTATACAAAGAAGAGAGTTCGACAACAAAGCTGAGAGTTGTCTTCGATGGCTCGGCAGCTACCACATCTGGTTTCTCATTAAACGATTTGCTTATGTCAGGACCGACTATTCAAGCTACCTTGTTTCACACACTCGTTCGTTTTCGTACATTTTCGATTGCACTTACTGGTGATATTGGTAAAATGTATAGGTGTGTGAAGGTCGCAGAGCCTGATTCTATGCTCCAGTGCATTTTATGGCGAAACTCATCAGACGATGCTATCGAAGTCTTCAGATTGAATACCGTCACTTATGGGACCAAACCCGCTTCATTTTTGGCTATTCGTGCAATGCATCAACTAGCAATGGATGAGTCTTCGGCATACCCATTAGGATCCAAAACGGTTTTGCGACATTTCTACGTTGATGACCTGATCTCAGGAGGCAATTCAGTTGAAGAAGTTCGCGACATAATGCAACAAACCACAGGTCTTCTTGCTCGAGGAAACTTTAAGTTGAGAAAATGGTGTTCCAATTCAAGAGACGTACTTCGCGGAGTTCCAGAAACCGAACAGGAAAGTTTTCTCAAGCTCGATGACGGCAGCGACGTAACCAAGGCACTTGGACTCATCTGGGAACCTCGAAAGGACAGCTTCGTGTTCACTTTCGAGCCCAAAGGTAGTGTAGTTAATCACACAAAACGTTCGGTTCTGTCAACCATCGCTCGATGCTACGATCCGCTAGGTTTGATTGGACCAACTTTAACTAGAGCAAAAATAATCTTGCAACGCATGTGGAGAGACAAGCTGCAATGGGATGAAAGCCTGCCACAACCTTTAGAATCAGCTTGGAGTGAGTTTTGTAAGGACTTTCATCAAGTGCGCAATGCAACATTTCCTCGTTATGTACTCCAACTCAAGTCAAGAATCGAGCTACATGCCTTCTGCGATGCCAGTCTTGAGGCTTACGGCTCTTGTGTCTATGTTCGTTCAGCGAAGAATAATGCTGTTAAGGTTCACTTACTCTGTTCTAAGGCAAGAGTCGCCCCATTAAAGACTCTCACGGTGCCTAAGCTTGAGCTATGCGCGGCATTTCTGCTTGCGAACTTGGTAAGCGAAATAAACAAAATGAACTTGTTTGAATGTGAGATGCATTGTTGGTCAGATTCATCCGTAGTCTTGTCTTGGTTAAAAGAAGAGCCATCCAAATTCAATGTATTTGTCGCCAATAAGATTTGCGCCATACAGCAGCTGACGACCGGCATGGAGTGGCATTACGTGCCCACTGGGATGAATCCAGCGGATATATTATCGAAAGGAGCAGCACCGTTGGAGCTTTTACATTCGAGATTATGGATGCACGGACCTTCGTTTTTGCAAATGGAAAGACATTGTTGGCCTAGGCACTGCGTATCTGAAGCATGCCTTCCTGAAATGCGTCAAAGAGTTCTGTTCTCGGCAGAGCATGTGGATATCTCTTTGTCATTCAAACACATAAATTAATTCGGAACAATGAAGCGTATTTTTGGTTACATCAACAAATTCATTAGGAGAACAAAGACACCTGGATTGTCAGCGGACGATCTTCGTCAAGGATCGCACATATTGTGTCGTCTTGTTCAAAGGACTCAGCTGCACCGAGAATACTCTGCACTACGAAATGGAAAGAATGTTCATTCGTCAAGCGCCATTTTTCGCTCTCTCCGTTTATGGATGACTTTGGTCTACTTCGAGTTGGTGGCCGCTTGCGGCACTCTACTCTCGGGTTCGATGCGCGCCACCCAATTATCTTGCCCAAAGAACATCCCTTGACCTTCTCTATAGTATCTCATCTTCATCTGGCGCATCATCATGCAGGACCGCAGGCCTTGCTTGGAGTAATTCGACTCCAGTTTTGGCCCATAGGCGGCATGAAAACTGTCTCCCGAGCATTGCGAAAATGTGTCATATGCTGTAGATCCCGGCCTCGTCTAGTGGAGCATATAATGGCGGACTTGCCTAAGGATCGTATACAGTCTTCACCGGCATTTTCTGTCACTGTTACTGTTACTACAAACCCGATGGACGAAACCGAACTTCAATAAAATGCTACATCTGCGTATTCGTTTGCTTCGCAACTAAGGCTGTATGGTTGGAGCTCGCAAAGGATCTGTCAACCGCAGCTTTCTTGGGCGCCCTCAAGCGTTTCATCAGTACGCCCGGCATTCCAAGATGCATTTGGTCTGACAACGCTACTAACTTTGTGGGTGCACGGAACGAGCTAGCGGATCTAAAACGTTTATTGTTGAGCCAGGAACATCGCACTGAAGTTCAGAACTACTGCATCAACAACAGTTTTGATTGGAAGTTCATACCTCCTCGCTCGCCACATTTGGTGGCCTATGGGAAGCAGCAGTGAAGACCGCAAAGAGTCATCTATACCGCGCTATGGGATCATCACTTCTCGGCTTCGATGAACTTCGCACCTTGGTATGCCAAATTCATGCTATAATCAATTCTCGTCCTCTTGTTCCACTTTCAGAAAATCCCGATGATCTTGAAGTTCTCACTCCAGGACATTTGTTGATTGGTCGACCACTCATCGATTTTTCCGAGCCAGACGTAACTGGGCTCGACCACAATCGCCTCGGTCAATGGCAACGCATTGCTTACATACAGCAAATGTTCTGGAAGCGCTGGAGTGAGGAGTACCTTACTATTCTTCAACAGCGTGGAAAATGGGTCACTTCGCAGCCTCCGATCAAGATCAATGATGTCGTATGTGTGAAGGACGAAAACTTGCCGCCGTTAAAATGGCCATTAGCTCGAGTCGTTGAGACTATCGCTGGAGCTGATGGTGCTGTGAGAGTCGCTGTTCTGCGCACACCCACTGGAACTACACGTCGAGCTGTCAATAAGCTGTGCGTCCTTCCGGTTGATGATCCTGTTAAAAGACTTGGTCTTTCAACGGGGGGGAGGATGTTCGGCGCAGCAGCTAATAATTGCTCTTAAATAAGCTTCTCTTAAGCCATCTGCTCTTTATCACATTCTCATTCGCTCATAGTGCAGTTAGGCACAAAAAGAAACTGTAACACACATACATATGTAAATTTATGCTGCTCGGTCTCTTGCTTATCATTTTGTATTCTATTCTTTAAGTTCGAAATTCACCTTCAAGCGAGCAACACCTACCTATCTTTATTGTAAACTGTATTAACTTTGCCTACACGATAATCGCGGACTAGGCATTAAACTAATAAATAATAAGCTAAATTAAATCGTGGTTTTATTATTTTGCCTTCGTAAATGATTGGAGCCAGAGTTGCCGAAAAAGCTCGGCAGCTTCCAACAATACTTAAGAATAAATGGCTATTTTATATTCAAGCTATTAATAAATTCAAATCGGACTCAAGGTATTTTCTACTACTTGTAAATTTGAATGCTTTGTAACATATTACATGTAAATAAGTATATGTCCATTGTAGCGTATACAATATGTAAAGTGGTCATACGCTCAATCTCAAAGTTATAGTATCAAGCGCATTGACCGCCAATGTATATGCCGAAATATGATCAGCCACTTATATGTGGACTGGCCTGCAGCTTGAGATCTGCAGCATAAGCACTACGACGTTCATTGACCGTTCGGTCCCAAGTGCATTTTAATGTATATGCCTTCTGCATATATATACATTAACAAATATACAGATACATATGGCATGCTATGTACTCCCGTTCTGCCGCTGCTTTGAGCGACAGAACTCAAAATTTCATTATATACTTTAGGCTAAGTTCATTCTCAAATAAAGAAGACCAATTCACTATGAATTTGTCAATGAACCTTAAAAGACGTATTCTTTCGTTACATGGCGACCGTGACAGCTATATATGTATATATAAACACATCTATATATATAGAGCTATAGATAAACAGTGTAACAATAACAGCAGCAAAATGACGTCAATTATTTAAAATCTACCCGGCGCAATAGCTCAAATCGTCAACAACAAAAATAACCACACCGTCAACATCAACAGCGACGAAGAAGAAAGAGATACAACAGAAAAAGCACAATGAAAAGTCTGAGTGAGTAGAGTGAGAGTTATGGCGAACCGAGGGGGAGTGCAAAAGAAAATTAAAAACGGATAGCGCACGTAAAGTGGCTGTTGTATTCAAATCCAACTCCACCCCCCTGGGCAACCGCCCAAAAGCTGCAAGAAGAACTTGACTTTCTTAAGTCAATTCCTAATCACGAAAAGCCAAAAACTCCCGCTCTCTCAGCAATAAAAATAGTAAATACTACAACAATACCGCCGATAGTTAAAGAGATACCGAAGAAGCTGACCGAGTGTCCCATAGACTGCCCTGGACCGATACACATGCCCGTTCTGCCGGTACACCAGGAAGCGATAGAAGAATCAAGAAGCGTGAAAGCAGACCGAAGGAGCATCAGCGAGCCAACTGGCGACGACCAGCTGATGCAGTGAAGGATGATACATGTATCGATGAATTAGTTTATAACTTAAAAAAGTATACATATATAAGAATTTGTAAAAATCGAACGGAACCATTTCTGCCCGAGGGTATGACATAGTTTGAATAATATTAGTGGATTAAAATTGGAATATAGGATGTTAATATCATTAGTATTCTGTAATTATTTTGACTTGATTTATTTTCTTTCGTTTTTTCAATTGTGTTTTATAGTAACGTGTAATTCTAATTCTGTTAGTAATTTGGTAATGATCTGGATCTAACTTTTCAGCATTTTGATTGGCTTTAAAGGGATTTTCTAGTTTGCCCTTTTGTAACAATCATTTTCGATATCTGGTATCGACTTCGTATTCTTGTCGGTTACTGTTGTTTAATTATTACTTTTTTTTTTCTTGAATGTCTAATTTAGGTTGTGTGCAGTTGTTTGTCCAGTTGTATCATGTTTTGTTTTGTGATTGTAGATGTAGAGAATAGTTTCTATTTTACTGAGTTTATTTTCTTCGTCATTTAAGGTATTGATTATTCTAATTTTTTCGTTTATTGTTTTATGTAATCGTTCGATGTCTGCTATTCCTGTTTTTGTTGTATTTAATTGTAATTCTACTCCCTCACTTTCGAGCCATTTTTTAGTGATAAACTGGAAAATTCGCCGTCTCGGTCAGCTTTTAATAATATTGGCTTTCCTAACTGATTAAATATACGCATTAATGCATTTTTGCATTCTATCCAATCTTTTGTTTTAATATTTTCAAGAGTAGCGAATTTTGAATGACTAAGATAGTGATAGAGAAACTAAGATAGTGCTTGAGTTACCATCCCGGGGCTGATCACAGCTTCACCCCCTCTTAAGCCGCCTCGCACTCACCAACAACTCTGCCTATGCAGCAATGAGTGGAAGTGACGTCACTGACCGCGAATTCTATCGGAACTTGACTGATACCGATAAGTCGACCCGGAAAGCAACGCTGTCGATTTAGTCACATGGCAGGGCTAGATTGAAAATTTTGGCACGCTGAATAAAAAGGGAACAATCAATTTACTTCAGAAAACCAGCTTTTGTTTTAATTACTTAAATTTACTTGACGAAGAATTAACCATCCAACCAAGGGACATTATCTCGACCCATCAACGAAGTTTCATCACTCGGACCACACCTTAACTGGCGCAGCCGGCAAACAAGAGAGATGCCCAACGAAGTAGTAGCAGCAACATTAGCTTTTTACGTAGTGTAAGTAAGAACGGTAATACGACTAACGAAGTGTGTGCTGAAAATAAAGAATAACATAAAAAGAAGAAAAAATAGTGAAAACTAGCAAAACGCATATGTTCACAAGAATTAGAGGTGTATTGCGGTATCATTTTTATGACGCTGCCGTGCCTTTCGTGGGCCGCACAACTAACTTCTTGACATGATGCGTCACTTTATACATATATATAAATTCCAAAACAAGTTCTGACGCAGCAGTTCTCAGATACAGTGAATGTGTTTTGCGCTATTGGTGCTGCCAACGGTGCCGCGTCTCTTTTGAGTACCGCACATTGCATTGTAGAGAAACGGGCACCAGACTTTTCTATTATTGTGCTTCGAGCATAACGATATACCATTAATCAATACAAGCACAAATATTACATCCCTACAGATACAGTAAATGTGTATTGCACTATTGGTATTGCCAACGGTGCCGTGTCTCTTTCGAGTACAGCACATTACATTGTAGGGAAACAAAAATCTATATTACGCTTCGAGCGATGCCGTGCAAGAGATAAGGCTACGCAAGGTTGACCACTCAGCAGTTGTGCAACAATCAAAATCAAACACATATTTTACGCCACGTCGTATACCCGTTCAACTATAACATACACTAATCACATATATATTACAGTTCTGAAAACTAAGGATACAATATACAAACAAAAGAAAAATCCGAAAATCTGGTTCTCAACAAACAACTTAATAGTCAACTTTAAAACAATAACGTACACAATTTGTTGATATTCATAAACCTTAAACTAAATGCCAAAAACAAAACTAGGGTTCATCTCGAAACTTAATAATCAACTTTAAAACAATAACGTACACAATTTGCTGATATTCATAAACCTTAAACTAAATGCCAAAAACAAAACTAGGGTTCGTCTCGAAACTAATTCTGCCTAGGAAACATAGATATTCGCTTCGAAACAGCTTTAGCCTTCCAAGCCTCCCACTAATACAGGAAGAAACGACAGCTTTCAACAAAGACGTTCATAACATTGAACACAGACCTTCTAACAACGAACCAGGCCACTTTAATGCACCATTAACGCCTACAGTTAGCATGACCTCAGTAAACGGGTTAACTCTAACACACTCCGATATGCTAGCATACGTTAAAGAACTACAAACTTTTGACGGCTCTCCCAACACCCTTGACTCATTTTTAACCAGTGTTGAGGAAGTTATCCTTCTAATCTCTGAATCAAATGGGACCTTACATGGACAAGTCCTCCTCAGGAACATTAGGAATAAAATTGTGGGCAGGGCCAGGGATATTCTTGACCAAGACAATCCCTCCTTAGATTGGGACCATATAAAGAAGAGTTTGATACTTGCATTTGGAGTTAGGCGTAGCGAAGAAGCGCTAATCGGTGACATAGAAAATGTGTAGGGGGCTTAACCTTAAGCAGACTGTATTCAGATATATTCAATATAAAAAAACAATTTATTTCCCTATTAAGGTCCCAAAATGTAATAGGACAAGTTGCGCTAGCTAAGGAGACTCTTTATAACAACCTATGCCTCAGGGTATTTCTCCGTGAACTTAGAGAACCGTTGAAATCTCTTATTAGAATAAAAGACCCCAAGACTATCGAAGAAGCATTTGACCTATGAAGGACTGCAAACGCATCTTCGACCCGAGACAGACGACACTATGACAATAGCTATCGAAACAGTAAAGACCCACCATCACGAGTTGGAAGATATAATCCAAGTGGATATACATCCCAAAAGACATATAGCTATAGTAACAACTGTAATATTAACTACAATCAAAATCTTAATTATTCCGGAAAAAACTATGACTCTTATGGACACAGACAAACAAATAGACAGCGAAATGGACAATACGAACAAAAAGACACTCAACGTAATCCATTTAATAGGAACAACCAACGAGTAGACCTTAATAATACCGAAATTAAGCAAGCCGAGCTATCCAACATCGAAGACACATAAAATTTTTGCTCAAAAGCCTCAACTTACCCACCGGATACATAAATCGAACGTCCTACGGTTCTACCATTCCCTATATGCTAATTACTTCTCTCAATAACCAACCATTAAAATTTTTATTAGACACAGGATCCACCAATTCATTCATTAATCCTGAATCTGCCCCTATTACTAATATAATAGATTTACAATAACCTAAAATTATAACAACAGCTCTCAGCAGCTTTAAAATTCGCAAAAAGACTACTATTCCCTTATTTTCTGAATTTAAACGAAACGGGAAATGCGATTTACTTGTATTTAAATTCCATTCATTTTTCGAAGGCCTACTGGGCATGGACGTTCTTAACGCACTTAATGCAAAAATAAACCTAAATGACCTCTTACTAGAAACACCAAGAACGTCAATAACAATTTTCAATAGTACTAATAATCCATCAGAAATTTATCACGTGTCAGCAGAATCGAAAAACATCATTTCAATTTCAGTTACAATTCAAAACGGCGATTTTTACTGCCAACAAATGAACATCAAAGATAGCGTTACCATATCGGAAGGAATATACAAAGCAGAGGACAGATTTGGAAAAGTAGAGATAATAAATAGCTCACCTGAGGACTTTTTGTTCTGTCTGGAACAACCCTTAAGAGTAGAGCCATATCGAGAAGAAAACAATATTCAGATCCCAAGTCTGAAGAGTGGCACATCCCCTTTTATTACTAATTGTACCCATCTAACATATTTTAGAATGGAACATATGAACAAAGAACAAAAAAATAAGTTCATCAAAGTATGTCACAGCTTTTCCGACCTGTTCTATAGAGAAAACGATAACCTCACCTTTTCAAATAAAATTAGACACAAGATACCAACTACGGATAACACATTTTACGCAAAGACTTATAGATACCCTACTATACACAAATGAGAAGTAAAAAAACAAATAGCAGCTCTCCTTAAACAATACATTATTCAGAATAGTTACTCACCTTGGAGCTCACCCGTATGGGTCGTTCTAAAAAAATCCGACTCGACTGGCAATAAGAAATGGAGGTTAGTAATCGACTATAGAAAACTTAACGAAAAAAGAATTTCAGATAGGTACCCTATCCCAAACATCAACGACATACTGGACAATATTGGAAAAGCAACTTACTTCTCGACTATCACCTTAGCAAGCGGGTTTCACCAAATCGAGATGGAGCCCAGTGACATGGCAAAAACAGCATTTACAGTAGAAAACGGGTATTATGAGCCCCCGCCACATTCCAACGAGTCATCGACAACGTCCTAGGCGATTTAATTAATCCCATTTGCTTAGTCTACTTAGACGATATAATTATCTTCTCACCATCCCTACAACAACACATTAATGATATTTCAACCGTTTTTGCAAAATTAAGAGCAGCTAACCTAAAGATTCAGATTACTAAATCGGAATTTCTCCGGAAGGAAATCGATTTTTTAGGGCATATTGTCACAAGCAACGGTATAAAACCAAATCCAGAAAAGATAGAAACAATAAAAAACTTCCCTTGCCCAAAAAGTAGGAAGGACTTAAAATCATTTTTAAGCTTGCCCGGATACTATAGAAAATTCATTAGAAACTTCCCCAAATCACAAAACCAATGACAAAACAACTAAAAGGCAAGAAAAATATATCCACAGATATTGATTTGCTGAAAGCATTTGCCAAATGCAAGACCTTACTCTGTAACGACCCAATTCTACAACACCCCGACTTCAATAAACCTTTCATCCTCACGACAGATGCAAGCAACTTCGCGCTAGGCGCCGTATTATCACAAGGTAGTTTTTCTAACGACAAACCTATTGCTTATGCAAGTAGAACGAACAGAAATAAACTACTCAACAGTAAAAAAAAGAAATGTTAGCCATCGTCTGGGCTATAACACTTCAGACCCTATATTTTCGGCAATAAAGTCACACTCGTTACAGACCATAGACCTCTTACCTGGCTAATGAATTTCAAGCACCCAAATTCTAAGCTTGTCCGATGGAAACTACAGTTCCTAGAATACGATTACGAAGTAGTTTACAAAAAGGGCTCCCAGACCCCTTGAGTAGGGTGGAATGTAACTTAAACGATAACAATATAGACTCGGCAACATCGAACATACCGTATACCGAAACACCTATAAATGACTTTAAATTTCAAATTATCTTTGAAAACGAGGCCAACGTCACGAATAAAATAGTAATACCATTTAGGAAGAAATTAAGAAGAATAATTCAAGCACCCGCTTTTAACGAGCAAATAATAAAAACCGTAATGAGGGACCATATAAAACCCCACAAAATTTACGCCATCATGGCGGACGACCAAACCTTCTCTAAAATCCAATGCATATACAACAAGTACCTTTCGTCATCCCTGAAATTCCAACCTTACCCCTGCAAATCAGAGAGAGTTCTCAGTTGAGAGTGTTAACACGTCTTTTTTGTGCTCTTGGAGTTTTGATAAATTTCTAGTTTATTACTACACAATAATTATCTTACTGTCGCGCACGGTAGTCTTTAAATAACTAGCATTACATTGCTGTGCAAGGTTTGATCCGTTGTGCTTTGTGCTTTAGTTATTGCTGATTTTTCTCTTTCGGTTTTGGTGCATGGGCTATTTGATTTTTATTATCGTTTATGCTCTGTGTCACTGTTTGCCGCCTTTCTGTTTATCTGCTCCCTAGTGTTGTTGTATTTTATATTCACACTTGCGTCTGTATATGTGCTTATAAGTTTCTTTTGTGCATGATATTCTTATTTGTGCGCGATTACATTACTGATATTGCCGCTTACTTTGTTGTTGTTTGTTCTTAGTGCTCTCAACGCAATCCTATCACTTTTAGTTTTGCATTCCTTCGCTTTGTGTTTTTATACTCGTTTCCCAAAGGGAAAAAGAGTATATTGGTTTTGTGAAATGTCCGTCTTGCTGTCCGTCTGTCCGTATGAATGCAATATTTTTCTACGCTATTAAAGCTAGAGACTTGAAATTTGGAACATATACTCGTGTATACCCTCGAATTATAAAGTGTCAAGATTTTCCGGATACGCCCACTAGGGGCGTGGCAAATCGGAAAATTCTTGCGCCCATAGTTAAGAAATCATATTAGTTGAAGAGCTAGAGAGTTGAAATTTAGAATGTATACTTGCGTTGACCACCCAAGCTCAAAAAGATATGGTGGATATATCTACGCCCATTGGGGGCGTGGCAAATCGAGAAAACTGTAACTTCTACAGTTTTAAAGCTAAAATGCTGAAATTTTGCACGTAACTTAACGCTACGATTCTACAAAGATTCATAAAAAGATTTGATGTCTACGCCCATTGGGGGCGTGGCAAATCGGTTCGGAATATATAGTGATTTTAAAAGTTCAGCTATATTTTGAGCACTATTGATGCTAGAGACTTGAAATTTGATATATATACTCGGATGAGCAACCCAAGATCAAAAAGATATGGCGGTCATACCTACGCCTTCAGGGGGCGTGGCAAATCGCAAAAAGCTTATAGCTCCTACAGTTTTAGAGCTAGACGATTCCAAATTGGATGTTTGTGTTACTGGGGGCCTCCTCTATTGATTCCCCAAAAATAAATCTTACGCCCCTTTGGGGGCGTGGTATGTCGAAAAAATACCCTGTAACTTTCACATTTTTGGAGTGTAAGCATCCAAACTTTGCAGTTACGTTACCCTAGACTCCTTCTAGGAACTTGCCAAATATGATATGTCTACGCCTACTGGGGGCGTGGCAAATTGGCTGCAAAATTTGTAACGCCCAGCTGCAAAATTCATATGCCTGTGCCACCTATATAAATAAGCTTAATAAGAATTGCTAAGACGACAACGGCATGTAATTCGATTTAATGTTGAAGTTCTGCAAATAATTTATCTGCTAAAATTATCATTTTTCGTATAGCCTAGGTCAGTTATGTTATTTTCTTTTTGTGCGTGTGACCCTGACAAAAAATGTAAATATCAAATACCGATATTTGTGTAATCGACTTAGTCCGAACAAAATTATTCACACACAAAAAAATTGACGATAGGTCCCATCAGGTATGTATGCATGTAGGCACGAACAGCTGCGCAACTATTTTCATGCCGTCGCCGCCGCGTCTCGAACGCGGACCCTTTTGCTTACACGCTTTTCATCTACCTGCTCCGCCACATCAGTTTTGCATTGCCTGTTGGCAAATCCGAAACTACTTCACTACAAGGGCGACTTTTGACAAATACAAAACTATTGCTGCTGTTAATGCAAACACAATATAAACATAAATCAATCGCAATTGTGATTCTTAGAAAAAGCTGAAATGTGCGCATATGAACGTATATATTTATATGTGTACATACAAAAACGGTGGTCGGTTTAAATGTATGCGTATAAACGGCGATATTTGACAAATACAAAACTAAAGAAGCGGCTGAAAATGCAAACACAACTCAATAACAATTTTGGTTGAAGAATATGCTAGAATGAATGGCGCTGAATTTATTTGTGACCATGCGTAAGCAAACGCGCTTGCACGTTTCAATGTATGTACATATGTGTAAATGTAAATATATTTTGCTGTCGCTGCTTAACGCGTGCGTATAATAATTGGCCAAACGTTTTGTTTAATAGATTACGACTGACTTAACGGAACTTGATGAAACTTTCAGTATATGATTCTATTGAATTTTTTACATTTTATAAAAATGCTAATTCATTCACAGTTATATTTGCAAAAATTGAAATTGCATAAAATTCACATGAATCTACTTAAATGCAAAATTTGAGATAAATTATTAAATTTAAAATACCAGATGCCCCTGTGGGAAACGAGTATCACGCTTTAGGTCTCGCCCTAAGGCAACGTTCTTACTTGTTGTTTCTTCTTTTTCTTGCTCGCTATAATTTCTTTTTAACCCTTTATTGCCAAAATGACTTGCTGTAAGAAATCATGCTCTTTTAAGCAAGTTGTTGATTCTGCACAAGCACAATTTATTAATTGCTGGTTGTGTGAGAATTTGATGCACACAAAATGTGCAGGCCTTACGGGGCGGGACTACGATAAAGTCATGTCCACTACCAAAATTGGTTGTGGTGGTTTACGTTGGTCTTGTCCAAGTTGTTTAGAAAAACAAATAAATTTTTGCAAAATGTATAATTCGGTGAGAGTGCAATTTTTAAAACTGTGCAATATTTCAAAACAGCTTTCTAGTGATTTAGAAGCTGGTAATGAAATATTAAATCAGTATTATTTCGAAGCTCCACACCATCGAACGGATACTACAACATTATTGATACCATCTTCTGTACCATTGTTGTCTCCAAATTTACTAGCTCCTACTTCACCTAACCCTGACTCAATGTCCAATCCACCTTCTGTAGACTTGTCTATATCACCTTGTAAGACTGGCTCTGTTACTGAAACTGTTGAGCCTAATTTAAGTCCTACTATAAAAGTAAGAGCGTCCCCGGTTGTTGAATCTCCGAATCCTTAGTTCCCACTTTATCTGTTGTGTCTCCTCGAAAGCAGGTTTTCTTATCCAGGCTTTCATCTGACACAACGTGCGAAGCAATATCAGCGTTTATTGCTAGTATGTCTGCACCTAAAGTTTTTATCTCGAAGTTTAATTTTGCAACACCACGTGAAATTGCTTCATTTAAAATCAGTGTGCCGTTTGAACACTTCACAACTATATGTGATTCCAAGTTTTGGCCACCACATATAGTTGTACATGAATTCAAGCCAAAGAATCGAAACCGATTACCTCCCGTTACACTGAACCCTACTTCGGTACAATCTTCAACTAATATTGTATCAAAAAACTAAATAGTTTAAATTCTTCACCTAATCTGTTTTTGGCATACCAAAATGTTCGAGGCCTAAATTCTAAACTTAAAGGTCTATTTTTAAACAGTTTCAGTTTTCAATATGATGTCATTTTGTTCACTGAAACGTGGCTGAATCCTAATATATATAATAGTGAGATTCTCTGTAATAATTTCACTATTTATAGATTTGATCGATTGATACGCAGAGGTGGTGGTGTCTTAATAGCTGTTAAGGCCAATATCCTCTCCGAATCGTTAAATTTCAAATCACTTCATGATGCTGAGATTATTGGGGTCAAAATAAATCTCCCATCTCTTTCCATATATGTCACTTGTTCATATGTTCCCCCTTCTTCTGATGTACAAGTCTATGCACAACATATAACTTGTATTAAAGAAATTTTTAAGCATGTAAAAGATAATGACTTGTTTCTAGTGTTGGGTGACTTTAATATACCTAACACTACGTGGTCGTCAACTCCCAATTTTAATTACCTTATTCCGTCTACAGATCATTATTTCTTTGATGAACTGTTCAGTCTCTCAATGATTCAGATGAACTCTGTTTTGAATCATTTGAATCGTTCACTTGATCTTGTTTTTATTAATGATGACTCTGTCATTAATGTTACCAGATCAACTCCTATCTATATTCCTGAAGATTTTCATCATCCCACTTTAGATGTCATTTTTTGCATAAAGATGACACCTATTCTACTCCGATTCCTAAAATATACCGTCGCTGTTTTTATAAATGCAATTTTGTCTTTCTTAATGATTTAATTAATGCAACTGACTGGACGCTTTTATACAACTCAGTTGATATTAATTTGGCAGCGAACATTTTCTATGAAACTCTTAGCTCTATCCTTGATGTCTGTGTTCCCTTGTATCTCTCAAGGCCTGCTTCTAATAAGCCCCCCTGGTTTAATCAGACTCTTTTCAATTTTAGAAATATTAAAACCAAATGTTTTAAGAATTTTAAAAAGTCTCGTTAGATTGTTGACTGGTCTAAATACTCAATAGCCAAGTCAAATTTTAAACTTTTAAATGCTAGGTGTTATGAGAATTACCTTTTACGGTGCAAAAGGAAATTCGTTCGTGATCCCAAGCAATTTTATTCATTTGTAAACTCTAAGCGTAAATCTTCTAATATTGATGAATAATTAAACATATCTTTATTTTATTTGAACTATATCAGCCAATTGCTGTTACACTCAACTTGTCCGTTCGTTTGCTTACTCAATACTTACATAATGTATCGACTTAACCGATAATTGATCTTGAAACAGCTGTTCATTCGCCGATAACAATTAAAGTTGGTTATATACTAACAAAATCAAAAATATGCTAAATAATGAAAAATGTGCTAAATAATGACAAATGGTTCCTCAACTTCCATTTTTTTCTTTGGGGAGAAAAAATCTTGTAATGATCCAGATTCTGCTGATCTTTCCACTTATTCATCTAATGACTCCCACACTCCTTCGTACTCATTTGTTATTCCGGCAACGAATATTATCAATGTTCTTAGTGTTTCCCTTGCTTCTTTGGTTTCTGCCATTCAGACTTTGAAATCATCTTTTTCGCCTGGTGCTGATAATATTTCAAGCTGTGTTATAAGGGAATGCAGTGCTTCTATACAGTTAGCTTTATTAAAACTATTTAATTTGTCCCTGGAAACTTTTGTTTTTCCCTCTATTTGGAAGGAATCATTTATTATCCCATTGCATAAGAAAGGTGGGAGGTATTTCGCCATCCCAACATGGTTTTTTCCAGAATCGATCAACTTCCAATAATTTATTAGAATTTTCTTCTCTAATCAACTATAGCTTTTTAAACAAAATGCAAACTGATGTTATTTATACTGATTTCAGAAAAGCATTTGATGAATCAACGGCAACGAAGTTAACTGAAGTTAATCATAACATCTTAATTGGCAAGCTTGATCACTTTTGTCTTGGATTTCATCCTATTTGAAAGGTAGGTCACAAAGGGTATTGTTGAGGACATCAATTTCGAAGCTTGTCTCTGTTTCTTCAGGCGTACCTCAGGGCAGTCATTTAGAACCGCTGCTGTTTTCCCTTTTTATAAATGATCTTCCTAGCTATATTATTCACTCGAAAATTTTTATGTATGCAGACGATGTTAAGCTCTGCTTTTCATACTCCAACATGCTTGATCATTTTCGCCTTCAAGATGACCTTAATTCCTTTCAGCTTTGGTGTGCGACTAATCAGTTGCATTTAAATTGTTCCAAGTGTATGACAATGACTTTCAGTCGTACCATCCCACATATTGTTAATTACACTATTAACAACATTTCTCTGCAACGAATTTTAACTGTCAAAGATCTTGGTGTTACTTTTGACACAAAACTTTCTTTTAATCTTCATATCTCTACTATATTAAATGAAGCTAAAGGTGCTCTTGGTTTTATTAAACGTTAGTCAAAGGAGTTTAAAGATCCCTTTATAACCAAACTGTTATATACTTCGCTGGTTCGACCTATTTTAGAATACTGTTCAATTATTTGGTCTCCACAGCATAAATTGTATCAGTACCGTATTGAATCGGTCCAGAAACAGTTTCTCATCTTTGCGTTGCGTGATTTAAATCTTCGTGGGATCCAAATCTTCGTTTACCGTCTTATCAGAGTAGGCTTCTTCTTATTAATCTTCCATCTTTAATTAACCGTAGAACAATTTTGGATGTTGTTTTCCTACATAAATTGATTATGGGTAAAATTGATTCGCCATTTTTGTTAAATCAGCTTAGTTTTTCTGTTCCCTCTTGAACAACCAGACACTTTTGTCCGTTGTATTTACCTGTATGCACATCAGATTATTCTTTGCATAGCGCGTTACACGTGTTATGCATAAATTATAATAAATTTTATTATGTGTACTCCTCTGAACTCTCTCTGCCCTTAATAAAATCCTTGCTTGCAGATCATCTTCGTGGTATCACTGATAGGGCCCATGAGTGAGCCGGTAGTTCCTAGATTTTTACTTAAATCTAAGATTATAATCTATTTAATATATAAGTTTCCTGCAATTACTCTCTGTCTTTTATAGCATCAATAATATCACTGACTAAAATGGCTGTGAATAGCTGGCCGTACTGGCAAATAAACTACCCCCACCGAGTTGGTGGTATTATTGATAATTTATGTTATTTTAGGCTTTTTATATATAAATATTTTTATTGTTTACATTTAAGTTGACTCCAGTCTTGTCAATGTCTTTTAATAATAAATAAATAAATAAATAAATAGAATATTGTATGTAATAAGACAAATATAAAATTGAATAAAAACAGAGAAAGACTCTCGATTAACACTTGAACAAAAGAGAACGTGTTACATTTATTACATGGCGACCGTGACAAGTGTCACGAACGTGTGATCTGCGATTTGTGAAAAAAAAAAAATCGTAAAAATGAATAAGTCCAATAAAAAAAAAAACTCAACTTATGAAACGAAAAACAATAATCAACAACAACAACAGCAACAATGATCAACAATAGCAACAGTGATCAACAACTGCAACAATTATCAACATCAACAACAGCAACAGTCGTCAAAAACAGCAACAGTGATCAACAACAACAACAGCAGTAGCAGTAGCAGCAGCGAAGAAAAATAGCAGCAACGTCATTACGGCAGCAATTCGACAATTGGCAATGCAAAATAAATTAATGTACGGCTCACAGCGCAACGATACAGAGAAGAGTGAAGTAAGCAGCTGCGCCCTCCCACACCATCAGCCAGAAGATCATCAAGGATACTGCCAATCTCCAAATGAAGTGATCCAGTAACTATTAAAATAATACTTAACATGTCGCAGATGCAGTATTGTGACCAACAGCGAGGCCATTTTGATAAATAAAGGCATTCACAACTGATAATAAGCTTGTCTATTTGAATCGCAGCAACATAAAGACAATGGGCACAGCAACAGGAGACACAACCACGACAACACAGCACGTCTGTGAAGCGGCGCCACACCTCAGCTCATACGCATTGTGTAGCCCAGCACCAGCACCGTCTAACATACCAAGCTAGACCAACAGGATCAACGGACCGACAGCGCTACAAAAAGCGTGCAAATTAAATATAAGAATATGTATATATGTATATATAGATAAGAAAAAAGAAATGTTAATAAAACGTTTGTAATACTGAGCGATAATTGCGTTGCTCGTAGTAGAGTATGGCCCGTAAAGCCATACGAAATATTAGACAGGAGATCACTGCGTTGATCGATTAGGGATAAGACTAGAATTAAAACAAGTAAGAACGTTGCCTTAGGGCGAGACCTAAAGCGTGATACTCATTGCCCACAGGGGCATCTGGTATTTTAAATTTAATAATTTATCTCAAATTTTGCATTTATGTAGATTCATGTGAATTTTATGCAATTTCAATTTTTGCAAATATAACTATGTGAATGAATTAGCATTTTTATAAAATGTAGAATTCAATAGAATCATATGCTGAAAGTTTCATCAAGTTCCGTTAAGTCAGTCGCAATCTATTAAACAAAACGTTTGGCCAATTATTATACGCACGCGTTAAGCAGCGACAGCAAAATATATTTACATTTACACATATGTACATACATTGAAACGTGCAAGCGTGTTTGCTTAGGCATGGTCACAAATAAATTCAGCGCCATTCATTCTAGCATATTCTTCAACCAAAATTGTTATTGAGTTGTGCTTGAATTTTCAGCCGCTTCTTTAGTTTTGTATTTGTCAAATATCGCCGTTTATACGCATACATTTAAACCGACCACCGTTTTTGTGTGTACACATATAAATATATACGTTCATATGCGCGCATTTCAGCTTTTTCTAAGAATCACAATTGCGATTGATTTATGTTTATATTGTGTTTGCATTAACAGCAGCTTCTATAGTTTTGTATTTGTCAAAAGTCGCCCTTGTAGTGACGGATTTGCCAACAGGCAATGCAAAACTGATGTGGCGCAGCAGGTAGATGAAAAGCGTGTAAGCAAAATGGTCCGCGCTCGAGACGCGGCGGCGACGGCATGAAAATAGTTGCGCAGCTGTTCGTGCCTACATACATACATACCTGATGGGACTTATCGTCAATTTTTTTGTGTGTGAATAATTTTGTTTGGACTAAGTCGATTACACAAATATCGGTATTTTTCCCTTTGGGAAACGAGTATAAAAAAACAAAAATTTAGATGTTAAACAAATTTTTGTAATACTGAGCGATAATTGCGTTGCTCGTTGTAGAGTATGGCCCGTAAAGCCATACGAAATATTAGACAGGAGAACACTGCGTTGATCGTTTAGGAATAATACAACAAACTACTATTGAAAAAAAAAAAAAAAAAAAAAAAAAAATATATATATATATATATATATATATATATATATATATATATATATATATATATATATATATATATATATATATATATATATATATATATATATATATATATATATATATATATATATATGTATATATATATACATATAATTTTAATTAATTGAGATTGAAATTAAATAAATACAGTTCATAAAATATAAATATATATACATATTGTTTAAAAACAAAAATTTGTTAATCCAAAATTCCAATTTAATGCTTTCAAATGCTATTTCCAAAGACGAAAGTATACTAATAGTAGAAAATATGATAAACCACAATTCAAAAGTAGCGGATTCCACGCAAATGTTATTAACAATGTCGAAACGGTTTCAATCGACTTAAGGTTAATAACAGTCTTACTTATTATGATAGTTATTTTGCTATTAGCAAATGCCTTAATAAATATATATAAGTTGCATAATAGATGCATAAAGAAAAAGTATAAGAGTAGGGCTAGGGAGTTAGAGAAAATTTAAAAAACAAAAAAAAACAATGTTAAAATTCAAATTTAAAACTAACGTCTCCTCCCTTAGGAGACGTTAATCCTTTCGTAAAAAAAAGAAACTAATACAAGTCCCAACATGGCAAATCAGGTCGCATTAGACAGGGAATACGTGAAGCAAGTATCCGCTTGCATTCCTGAATTCGATAGTAAAAAGTTATCATTGAATAGGTTCTTAACAGCTTTGAGACTTACTGAAAGAACTAAAGGTGATCAAGAAGATATAGCGGTTGAGGTTATCAAATCAAAGATAACCGGTACAATCCTATATAAGGTACAAAATGAAACAACCATATCAGGAATAATCAACATACTAAAAGGCAACGTAAAAGGAGAATCTCCCGACGTAATAAAAGCCAAATTGTTGAATATAGAACAAAAAGAAAAAAACAGCATCACAATATACAGCTGAAATAGACAATTTGCGGAATTAGAAGTAGCGCATATTGATGACGGCCTTGACCCTGATAATGCAGAGAAATTCTCTACGAAAGAATCAATCTCTGCAATGACAAAAAGTTGCGAGCATGACAAGCTTCGGATAATATTAGAAGCAGGTAATTTTGTTACTTTTAATGATGTAATGGGTAAATATCCATTGCAGCACTGAAATGACTGGAAGTGCCAGCACCGATACCAAAGTGGTACAGGCAATGGCCACGGTAACAACAATTCAAATACTTACAATAACAATAATAACAATTATAACAATAATAATAGAAACAAAACAGTAGAAGTAGAGGTTACAACCGAGGAAGGTATAATTCCAACCGAGGCAACAACCAAAATAGATATCATTATAACAATAACTATAACAATAATGTCCGAGTTGCCCAATATACTTCGGAAGCCTCGCAGGCACCTCCAGATACTCAGGCTTAAATAGTAAAATATATACTGTTAACTTAAGTCTCAACAATTTTTTAAAATCAGGAAATTAAACCGGGTGTATATGTTGCATATACTATTGCTACAGCAAAAAATACTTTTGTCCGATTCTTAAATACCACAGATAAATGAAAAAACAGTAGGTATTAATAACATAAAATTTGAATCACTTTCGAACTACAATGTAGTTCAACATCTAAAATACAATAGAAAAGAGTCTGTAATTAATAAATTAAAGAAAAATTTTTCAATTTTGTTTAAAAAACAACTTGAAGAAATATGCACCGAGTATAGTGATGTGGTCGGACTTGAAACCGAACCAATCACAACAAACAACTTCTATAAGCAAAAATTGAGACTTAAGAAGGATGAGCCAGTATATGTTAAAAATTATCGATGTCCGCATAGCCAAATAGAAGAAATCCAGCATCAAGTTGGAAAGTTAATTGAACAAAATATTGTCGAACCATCTGTATCACCCTATAATAGCCCACTCTTATTAGTCCCGAAGAAATCTCTTCCGGGCTCTAAAGAGAAAAAATGACGATTAGTAATTGACTATCGCCAAATAAATAAAAAATTGCTGTCAGATAAATTTCCACTCCCCAGAATTGACGATATTCTTGATCAATTGGGTAGAGCTAAATATTTTTCATGCCTTGACTTAATGTCCGGTTTCCACCAAATTGAGCTCGAGGAAAGCTCAAGAAATATAACGTCTTTTTCAAAGAGCAATGGCTCATATCGTTTCACGCGATTACCATTTGGTTTAAAAATAGCGCCTAATTCATTTCAGAGAATGATAACAATAGCATTCTCAGGCTTAGAGCCTTCACAAGCTTTCCTTTACATGGATGATTCAATTGTTATTGGTCGTTCTGAACAACATATGATTAAAAATTTAACAGATGTTTTCAAACTTTGTAGAAAACACAATCTGAAATTACACCCAGAAAAATGTTCATTTTTCATGCACGAGGTGACGTTTGGAGGTCATAGATGCACAGATAAAGGAATCTTACCAGACGATAAATTTGATGTTATAAATAACTATCCTGTCCCTACGGACGCAGACAGCGCTAGAAGATTCGTTGCATTTTGCAATTATTATAGACGTTTATAAAAAACTTCGCCGAATATTCACGGCACATAACAAGATTATGTAAAAAGAATGTCCCATTTGAATGGACAGCAGATTGTGAAAAGGCATTCCAGTACCTAAAAAATCAACTTGTTCAACCAAATTATTTGCAGTACCCCGCAAAGAATTATGCATAATCACAGATGCAAGCAAGCAAGCATGTGGAGCAGTTTTAACTCAAAACTATAATGGACTCCAACTCCCAGTTGCATATGCATTAATAGCATTCACTAAAGGTGAAAAACTAGCAGCTATACACTGGGCAATAACACATGTTAGACCATATATATATGGCCAACATTTTAGAGTAAGAACTGATCACAGACCTTTAACATATTTATTTTCCATGGTAAACCCAAGTTCCAAATTTACACGCATGCGACTCGAATTAGAAGAATATATATCTCAGAACAGATAATTTTGTGGCAGATGCCTTGTCAAGGATAACAATATCCGACTTAATTGATATGAATAAAAAAGTCCTGAAAGTCACTACCAGGCACCAAAGTAGACAAAACAATTTATGCGCAGAAAATAAACAAGTCATCACAAATGACGAGATACGAAAAGTAGTGACCTTGCAAATAACAGATTCGACATGTTTATTGAAACATGGGAAAACAATAATTAATGTTAGCGATTTGTACTCCAATGGAATTCTCGACTTAGGTCAGTTTTTCCGAAGGCTTGAATGGCAAGCCGGTGTATCTAAAATCTAAAATCTTTGAATCCATTTCAATAGATACTTTTAAGCAATTGGGCAATGAAAATTTGAAATCATTAAGAGTAGCGCTACTCAAGCCGGTGTCTCTCATTCAAAATGAGAAAGAAAAAGAAGCAATATTGTCTACATACTATAACGATCCAGTTCAAGGAGGTCATACAGCCATAACAAAAACTTTAGCCAAAGTAAAGAGACATTATTATTGGAAAAATATGACTCGTCATATAAAAGAGTACATACGTAAATGTCCAAAATGCCAAATGTCAAAAACGACATTACATACAAAGACACCAATGACAATAATAAACACTCCAATGTACGCTTTCAACAGAGATATGGTAGTCCACTACCACGTTCGGAAAATGGAAATGAATACGCAGTCACTTTAATATGTGATTTGACAAAGTATTTAGTAGCTATTCCGGTTGCAAACAAAAGCGCAAAAACTGTCGCAAAAGTCATGTTTGAATCTTTTATTCTAAAGTACGGTCCAATGAAGTCGTTCATAAACGACATGGGAACAGAATATAAGAATTCTATTATAAATGACTTGTGCAAATATCTTAAGATTGATAATATAACGTCTACAGCACATCATCACCAAACATTAGGTACAGTAGAACGAAGTCATCGAACATTAAATGAATACGTTCGTTCTTACATCTCTACCGATAAGACCGATTGGGATGTTTGGATACAATATTTCACTTACTGTTTCAATACGACACCCTCGGTATCACATAATTATTGTCCATACGAACTAGTTTTTGGCAGACTACCAAAACAGTTCATAGATTTTAATAATATAAATACGGTAGATCCACTATATAATATAGATGATTATGCTAAGGAAGTAAAGTTTAGATTAGAAATCGCGTATAAGAGAGCTCGTACTATGCTAGAAAAACATAAGATTAACAATAAGAAATACAAAGATGAGAAAATAAATAATTTTAATATAGAAATTCGAGACCAAGTTTTGTTAAAAAATGAAACTGGTCACAAATTAGAACCTTCATCTATAGGACCATTTGAGGTCATTAGTGTGGAAAACTATAATAATATAATTATAAAGAACACGAAATATAAGAACAAGTTCAGAAGGATAGGCTAAAAATAATTAATAAATAAAAAAAAAAAAGAAAAAGAATATATATATATATATTTAAAAAAAAACAAGTAAGAACGTTGCTTTAGGGCTAGACCTACAGCGTCATACTCGTTTCCCACATGGGCATCTGGTATTTTAAATTTAATAATTTATCTCAAATTTTGCATTTATGTAGATTCATGTGAATTTTATGCAATTTCAATTTTTGCAAATATAACTATGTGAATGAATTAGCATTTTTATAAAATGTAAAAAATTCAATAGAATCATCTGCTGAAAGTTTCATCAAGTTCCGTTAAGTCAGTCGCAATCTATTAAACAAAACGTTTGGCCAATTATGACACGCACGCGTTAAGCAGCGACAGCAAAATATATTTACATTTACACATACGTACATACATTGAAACGTGCAAGCGCGTTTGCTTATGCACGGTCACAAATAAATTCAGCGCCATTCATTCTAGCATATTCTTCAACCAAAATTGTTATTGAGTTGTGCTTGCATTTTCAGTCGCTTCTTTAGTTTTGTATTTGTCAAATATCGCCCTTTATACGCATACATTCAACCGACCACCGTTTTTGTATGTACACATATAAATACATACGTTCATATGCGCGCATTTTAGCATTTTCTAAGAATCACAATTGCAATTGATTTATGTTTATATTATGTTTGCATTAACAGCAGCTTCTATAGTTTTGTAATTGTCAAAAGTCGCCCTTGTAGTGAAGTAGTTTCGGATTTGCCAACAGACAATGCAAAACTGGCGCAGCAGGTAGATGAAAAGCGTGTAAGCAAAAGGGTCCGCGTTCGAGACGCGGCGGCGACGGCATGAAAATAGTTGCGCAGCTGTTCGTGCCTACATGCATACATACCTGTTTGAAATAATGTTAAATGCAAAGTAACAATCTGGTAACACTGTGTATTGTATTTCATCACATATTGTAATGTTGCCAGATGATCTATGTCTAGTTGTAAGAGAAACTCAGTCGTTTGCATATCGTCGCGCAGAAAAGAGCTAAATGAAGAAACGCGCAAATAAACGTATACATATAATTTTCCAAGAACTGTCTATTCCATAACTTTTGTACAACTGCATCTGTTCGTTGAAACCAAATTATTCAACAGGTTATGGGCCCAGACACACTTGTACAATAGGAATAGGACAATAAGTTGAGTGAACAATAAGCCGTGAAAAATGGCAGGTGCGTTTATTAGGATTGAGCCGTTAAACGTGGAAAATTATGATACGTGGAAACTACAAATGAATGCTATACTCGTGAAAAATGATTTATGGCCATTTGTAAATGGATCAAAAATATGCCCCGAAGAGGAGGCTGAACGTGCAGCATGGAAAGTGCAAGACGAGAAAGCCCGCGCTGACATATTGCTGTCAATCAGCATATCAGAGTTGGCGTTAATAGAAAACTGTGAAACGGCTCATGATTGTTGGATAAAATTAAAAGAGACATTTCAATCCACTGGACCTGTGAGAAAAGCAAGTTTACTCAAACGAGTGGCGTTATATCGTATGAGCGAAGATAGTGACACGCGTCAGCATATAAAAGAGTTTTTTGATGCTGTGAAAAAATTAAAAGAAATCGGCGTAGCAATTGGAGATGATTTACTCGCGATTCTTTTGTTATACAGTCTGCCTGATTCGTATGAAACATTTCGGTGTGCCATAGAAACAAGGGACGAGTTGCCGAGCCCCGATATTCTACGAGTGAAGATATTAGAAGAGGCAGAAGCGCGAAAAACGAAAAGTGAACGCGAAGAACAGACTGCGTTATATGCAAACCGCCGCAAAGGCAACGGCAAAGAAAAGAACGAGCAAAAGGAAACAAGAAAATGTTATTCTTGTGAAAAAATCGGTCATCTCGCGCGAGACTGCCGAAATAAGAAGAAGCAACATAAACAGAGTGAGAAAATTGCAAATAAAGAACAAGCAAAACACGAATCACTCAATATAAGCGAACATGCATACATAACAGAGCGTAGAGGAAATGTGTGGTGTCTAGACAGTGGATGTACTGCACATATGAGCTCAAACAAAGACGAATTTGGAAAATTAGAGCAAAGTGGCAAGACACTGTATTTAGCAAACCAAAATACCGCAAAGGTAAATGGAGTCGGTGAAGTGCGAATTGAAGTACAGGAAAATAGGCAGAAAAATGAAATCACATTAAAAGAAGTGTTGTATGTATCCGATCTGCGTCAAAATCTGCTCTCTGTATCAAAAATAACTGATAGAGGACACGAAGTGCATTTTCGCAAGAATGAAGCAGTAATTGTCAAAAACAATAAGGTATGGCTTCGTGCGAAAAGATATGGGAATTTATATTACTTGAACACCGAAGAGCAACAAGTAAATATTGCACAGGATGGTGAAATAGATATGTGGCACCGACGCATGGGCCATTTAAATGAAAATGATTTGAAATCCATGTGCAAGTCAGGCAGAGCGCACGGAATGAACATAAAAGAGAATGCGAAACTATCACAGTGCGAAATTTGCGTAAGTGAAAAACAAACAGCAAACAACTATAAAAGCTCAACTGAAAAAAGATCGAAGCAGACTTTGGAAATTGTTCATAGCGACGTATGCGGGCCAATGCGGAATCAATCAATGAGTGGATGCAAGTATTTCGTAACTTTCATAGATGATTACTCTCGTTATTGTTCGATCTATTTTATCAAGCAAAAGTCAGAAGTGCTTGAAGTATTTAAAAGGTATAAATCTTCTGTTGAGACTTTTACAGGTAACAAAGTCAAGATGTTACAAACTGATAATGGAACAGAATTCAAAAACAAAGAATTTGACGAGTATCTACAAAAGCATGGTATTGGCCGACGTCTAACTGCGCCATACACACCTCAGCAAAATGGCATCGCTGAGAGGCAGAACCGTACACTTGTAGAAATGGCCAGGTGCATGATGAAACAATCTGGAGCACCACCCTCATTTTGGGCAGAGGCGATTAACACAGCATGTTATATCCGAAACAGATGTCCAACCAAAGCATTGTCTGGAGAGCTGCCATATACTTTCTGGACATCTAAAGTGCCTACGGTCAAGTATATGCGCACGTTTGGTACCAGAGCATACGTGTTAATAAAAGACAAACAGAAGGGCAAGTTTGAATCACGATCGGAAGAGTGTATATTGGTGGGATATGCTCTAGAATCAAAAGCTTATCGAGTCTACCACTTAAGGAAACGCACTGTTATTATTAGTAAAGATGTGAAATTTATAAATGTTTCAGGATTCAAAAATGAATTCGAGGAATTCTATGACAGCCCTGAAAACGTTGTTGATATCCAGATAAATGACACATGCGAACCGGAAGATACTTTCTCAAGCGGTGAAGAAATAACAGAGGAGGAGACACAGCCAGTTAGACATGGCAGAGGACGTCCAAAGAAGTTGAAGACTGGTCAGAAAGGAAGACCACGAAAAGTTTATCAACCAGTTGTAGAGGACGATCCTGAGAGCAACGAAGATGACGATGACACATTTGAGGAATGTGAAATGGCATTCAATATATCCACAAATGATCCCCTGACTATCAAGGAAGCACAAGATAGTAATGATGCTGTAAGCTGGACACATGCCATGGAAGACGAGTTCGTGGCACAGATTCTCAACAAGACATGGAAAATTGTTGAAAGGCCGAAGGACAGAAAAGTGATAGGAAACAAGATGGTATTTCAGACAAAGGACGATGGAAGTTCTAAAGGCAAAAAGAAGGCTCGACTAGTTGCCAAAGGATATGCGGAGAAGCCTGGAGAGGATTTTCACGAAACATATTCCCCTGTTGCGCGATTTACTTCAGTTCGGCTACTAGCAGCCTTGTCAGCAGAATATGATTTGGAAATTCATCAAATGGACGTTGTCACAGCATATCTCAATGGAGAGCTAGAGGAGAAGGTTTACATGGACATCCCAGAAAACTTAGATGTTTTTATGCAGAAACTGATGTCAGGAAAACCTATCGGATTAAAACAACAGCATCCAGACGTAGAGGTCATAGAAACGGCTAAAGAGTGGCGAAAAGCCTTAAAGAAGATACAAGACCCCGTATGCCGGATAAAGAAGGCATTATACGGGCTACGGCAGTCAGGAATACGATGGTACTGGAAACTATGGACGAAGCTTAAGGAAATTGGACTTGAAGCAACCGAACAGGACCCATGTGTGTTCGTTAAACGGAAAAGAGGAAAACTTTTAATTGTCACAATATATGTTGATGACCTGCTACTTGCTTCAAACTGTACAGATTGGCTACAACAGACGAAGGCACATCTCTGCAAGAATTTCCAAATGAAGGATTTTGGACCTGTGAAGACATGTTTGGGCATTACGTTTCGTCAAGACAGAACAAAGAAACAACTATTTCTTTCGCAAAAGAAATACATAGATGCCATATTGGAGCGATTTGGCATGATAGGTTGTAAACCAGCAATGACCCCGATGGAAGCCAAATCAACTTTGAAGCTTCCAGATGAACCCAGCAAAGACGAGATGGAGAAGTATCCATACCAAAAACTAATTGGTTCTTTAATGTTTCTTTCAGTAACGACACGCCCAGATATAGCATTTGCAGTAAACTTCATGAGTCAGTTCAACTCAAACTACACAGTTGAACATTGGAAGGCATCGAAACGTATCTTGCGATACCTAAGCGGTTCCAAGGAGATTGGACTTCTCTTCAAACATACCGGAAGAGAACTATATGGCGTGGTCGATGCTGACTGGGGTAGTAACTTGACTGATCGTCGCTCCTACTCAGGACAGGCATTTATATTGGCAGGCGCCGCAATAAGCTGGGAGGCGCGCAAGCAACGTACTGTGGCGTTATCAAGTACCGAGGCAGAGTATTTGGCTATGTCAGAGTCAGTTAAGGAAGCTCTGTATCTAAAAGCGCTACTGGAAAGAATTGGTACGAAATGTGAGTCTGTGCGCATCTACAACGACAACCAAAGCGCACAACATTTGGTGAAAGGTTTTGGATTTCATCCTCGAACGAAGCACATAGATGTGCGTCATCACTTTATCCAGGAGAAGCATAAGAGTGGTGATATTTTTGTAGAATATATGCCGACAGAGAAAATGCCGGCTGATGTACTAACGAAGGGCCTAAGCGCCAACAAGCATAATGAATGTAGCTTATCGTTAGGTATCACGTATGTTTAAGTTTAAAGTTAGTTACTTTGAGGGGGTGTGTTTGAAATAATGTTAAATGCAAAGTAACAATCTGGTAACACTGTGTATTGTATTTCATCACATATTGTAATGTTGCCAGATGATCTATGTCTAGTTGTAAGAGAAACTCAGTCGTTTGCATATCGTCGCGCAGAAAAGAGCTAAATGAAGAAACGCGCAAATAAACGTATACATATAATTTTCCAAGAACTGTCTATTCCATAACTTTTGTACAACTGCATCTGTTCGTTGAAACCAAATTATTCAACAATACCTGATGGGACCTATCGTCAATTTTTTTGTGTGTAAATAATTTTGTTCGGACTAAGTCGATTACACAAATATCGGTATTTGAAATTTACATTTTTTGTCAGGGTCACACACACAAAAAGAAAATAACATAACTGACCTAGGCTATACGAAAAATGATAAGAACTTCAACATTAAATCGAATTAAATATATTTCTCAGAAATGCCGTTTGTCGTCTTAGCAATTCTTATTAAGCTTATTTATATAGGTGGCACAGGCATATGAATTTTGCAGCTGGGCGTTACAAATTTTGTTGCCAATTTGCCACGCCCCCAGTAGGCGTAGACATATCATATTTGGCAAGTTCCTAGAAGGAGTCTAGGGTAACGTAACTGCAAAGTTTGGATGCTTACACTCCAAAAATGTGAAAGTTACAGGGTATTTTTTCGATATACCACGCCCCCAAAGGCGCGTAAGATTTATTTTTGGGGAATCAATAGAGGAGGCCCCCAGTAACACAAACATCCAATTTTGAATCGTCTAGCTCTAAAACTGTAGGAGCTATAAGCTTTTTACGATTTGCCACGCCCCCTGAAGGCGTAGGTATGTCCGCCATATCTTTTTGATCTTGGGTTGCTTATCCGAGTATATATATCAAATTTCAAGTCTCTAGCATCAATAGTGTTCAAAATATAGCTGATCTTGTAAAATCACTATATATTCAGATCCGATTTGCCACGCCCCCAGTGGGCATAGACACCAAATCTTTTCATGAATCTTTATAGAATCGTAGCGTTAATTTACGTGCCAAATTTCAGCATTCTAGCTTTAAAACTGTAGAAGTTACAGTTTTCCCGATTTGCTACGCCCCCAATGGGCGTAGATATATCCGCCATATCTTTTTGAGCTTGGGTGGTCAACGCATGTATACATTCCAAATTTCAACTCTCTAGCTCTTCAACTAATATGATTTCTTAACTATGGGCGCAACCATTTTCCGATTTGCCACGCCCCTAGTGGGCGTATCCGGAAAATCTTGACACTTTATAATTCGAGAGTATACACGAGTATATGTTCCAAATTTCAAGTCTCTAGCTTCAATAGCGTATAAAAATATTGCATTCATACGGACAGACGGACAGACGGACATTCCACAAAACCAATATACTCTTTTTCCCTTTGGGAAACGAGTATAAAAATAATAATAATAAAAAAAACATGTAAGACCTAAAGCGTGATACTCGTTTCCCACAGCGGCATCTGGTATTTTAAATTTAATAATTTTCCCAAATTTTGCATTTATGTAGATTCATGTGAATTTTATGCAATTTCAATTTTTGCAAATATAACTATGTGAATGAATTAGCATTTTTATAAAATGTAAAAAATTCAATAGAATCATATGCTGAAAGTACACATATAAATATATACGTTCATATACGCCCATTTCAGCTTTTTCTAAGAATCACAATTGCGATTGATTTATGATTATATTGTATTTGCATTAACAGCAGCTTCTATAGTTTTTTTATTTGTCAAAAGTCGCCCTTGTAGTGAAGTAGTTTCGGATTTGCCAACAGGCAATGCAAAACTGATGTGGCGCAGCAGGTAGATGAAAAGCGTGTAAGCAAAAGGGTCCGCGTTCGAGACGCGGCGGCGACGACATGAAAATAGTTGCGCAGCTTTTCGTGCCTACATACATACATACCTGATGGGACCTATCGTCAATTTTTTTGTGTGTGAATAATTTTGTTCGGACTAAGTCGATTACACAAATATCGGTATTTGATATTTACATTTTTTGTCAGGGTCACACATAAAAAGAAAATAACATAACTGACCTAGGCTATACGAAAAATGATAATTTTAGCAGATAAATTATTTGCAGAACTTCAACATTAAATCGAATTACATATATTTCTCAGAAATGCCGTTTGTCGTCTTAGCAATTCTTATTAAGCTTATTTATATAGGTGGCACAGGCATATGAATTTTGCAGCTGGGCGTTACAAATTTTGTTGCCAATTTGCCACGCCCCCAGTAGGCGTAGACATATCATATTTGGCAAGTTCCTAGAAGGAGTCTAGGGTAACGTAACTGCAAAGTTTGGATGCTTACACTCCAAAAATGTGAAAGTTACAGGGTATTTTTTCGATATACCACGCCCCCAAAGGGGCGTAAGATTTATTTTTGGGGAATCAATAGAGGAGGCCCCCAGTAACACAAACATACAATTTGGAATCGTCTAGCTCTAAAACTGTAGGAGCTATAAGCTTTTTGCGACTTGCCACGCCCCCTGAAGGCGTAGGTATGTCCGCCATATCTTTTTGATCTTGGGTTGCTTATCCGAGTATATATATCAAATTTCAAGTCTCTAGCATCAATAGTGCTCAAAATATAGCTGATCTTGTAAAATCACTATATTTTCAGATCCGATTTGCCACGCCCCCAGTGGGCGTAGACATCAAATCTTGCCAAATTTCAGCATTCTAGCTTTAAAACTGTAGAAGATACAGTTTTCTCGATTTGCCACGCCCCCAATGAGCGTAGATATATCCGCCATATCTTTTTGAACTTGGGTGGTCAACGCAAGTATACATTCCAAATTTTACTCTCTAGCTCTTCAACTAATATGATTTCTTAACTATGGGCGCAACCATTTTCCGATTTGCCATGCCCCTAGTGGGCGTATCCAGAAAATCTTGACACTTTATAATTCGAGGGTATACACAAGTATATGTTCCATATTTTAAGTCTCTAGCTTCAATAGCGTAGAAAAATATTGCATTCATACGGACAGACGGACGGACAGCAAGACGGACATTTCACAAAACCAATATACTCTTTTTCCCTTTGGGAAACGAGTATAAAAATATTTTTTTATACAACATAATAAATAAAATATATAAAAGTAATACTAATAATAATTTTTATATTAAATAACTACAATATATTACGTTATTTTTTTAAAAAGGGAGGTGTAGTATGTTGCATGCCAAATGAGCATATGCCCACAGTATTGTAAAGTATACAATACAACAAGTGGTCATATGCCCAGCTTAAAGTTAGAGTATCAACTCATAACACTTTGTTGTTATGTTTATACAATCATAAATATATATATAAATTCAGTAATACGATCCGTTGCTTATGCGGACGGGCTGAAACGTGAGAACGCTAGTCCAAGCACTTGTTGAGTATGTACCGTCTGTACATATATACGTATATATACATAAGCATATTGGCACATATGTAAGACAACTTAAAGAATGACCAACTAATGGAAAAATTCGATATCGGACCAACCAGAACAATTTCAATTTTAAAATACTTAATCACCTAGTTAACCTAGCAGACTACGAACACACTATCAAAGAGTTCGAGCCCCTTGTGGACAATATTCCAACGAGCACAGATTTTCACGACCTGAAAATAACAATACAAAATGAATTAACTCAATTTAAAAGTAAACTTTCCAACCTCATGCCACACGCACGACAAAGAAGAGGTCTTATTAATGGTTTATGACCCGTTATTAAATCCAAAACTGGTAAAAAAAAACAAGTAAGAAAACTCTAGTTGGAGGTGCCCGACTAGGAGATCCCCTGAGCCCCGTCCGATTTGCATTGTTTAATAGGCTATATAGCTTGCATATAACATTAAATTTTTCAAAATTAAATTATAATTTTTAAATTTTATTCAACTAGAATATATGTAAATCAAAAATAAATAAATGATCAAATAAATAAACAAATCAACAAAAAAGAAGAAGAAAAGCAAACACTACCGCACCTGGACTCGAAGTACATATGTAACGTTAGAGCGCATCATCTTAACTAGCACAACCACCTCATGTTTATAAATTTAAAAAAAAAATTTAAAAATTTACACTGTTGTCACTGAGTATCGAACTGGGGACCTTTCGTTTATGCGCTTTGAGTCGCCACACCAGAATTGCGATATATGACAAATACAAATACAATTCAAACACAGATTTGGTTAAAGAATATGCTAGAATTGAATTTATTTGTGCACATTCATAAGCAGACGCGTCTGCTCGTTTCAATGTGTGTATGTGAGAATATATGTAAATGTTTTTTGCTGAGCGTCGCTGCTTGCCACGTGCAGCTAAACGTTTTGTTTAATAAATCGGAACTGGAATTTGATGAAACTTTCTGCATTTGATTCTATTGAATTTTTTACATTTTATAAAAATGCTAATTTATTCACATGAATATGGTCTGATGTAAATAGACTCTCCACAAGTGGTGAAGGGGAGGGGGTGGGGGGTTAATTAGTAAAAAAAAAAGCCGTTATCCAAAAAATAGAAATTGCATAAAATTCACATTAATCTAAATGCAAAATTTGAGAGCTTTAGCTCTAAAGGTGTGGGAGATATAATTTCATAACATGTTTTTGATAAGGTTTAAAATCGATTACATAACTACAAAAATAGATATCGTTTTTTTGGTAACAAACTTGACCTACGCGTGCTATCCACGGACACAACAAAAAAAATTCAAGTCTCTAGCTTGTCTAGATGCTTCAATCGACGTTCAAACATACGGACGGACGGACGGACGGACAGACAGACAGACAGACGGACAGGGCTAAATCGACTCAGCTCGTCGCCCTGATCAAGAATATATATACTTTGTGGGGTCTGACACGCTTCCTTCTGCCTGTTACATACATTTAACAAAACCATTATACCTGATTTCCCATTTTCAATGGGCTCAATAGAATAAGTTTTAATATTGATATTCTCTTTAATACTTTTAAACAATTTGGCAGAAAGTTATTATTCATTAAATTAAATTTACTACCACGTTTAACGATCTCGAACTTCAAAAAATAAGAGCTATGTTCAACGCAACAAAATATTACTGTAAAAACAGACTATGAAATGTATAACATCCTTCAGATGGAAGCATATATAGAAAGTAAGATTATTACCTTTAAAATTAAAATACCAATTCTATTTAAAGAAGAGTACCATCTGTACCAGCTTATACCATTACCCACTAACGGAAAATAATTTTTTAAAAATATCCGAATATGTTGTAAACAATTTTGTAGAAACTAAGGAAACTCAAAATAATTGTGTAAAATTAGATAAGCTAAACATTTGTCAAACCAACCATTAGAAAAAAATGCTTAGAAAACTTGTTGAGTAATCAAACGCCGACATGTGATCTCCTAGAAGCCGAACTACAACAACAGATCTTCGCATCACAACATGGGGTCGTTTTAATCTTTAACGGCGCAAACGTAGAAGTACAATCCAATTGCGCCCCAACACAATCAATCAACGGTTCCTACATAATACAGCACAACAACTGCACACTTAGAATCAACAACCAACAGTACGCCGCAGTCCAAACAGAAGCTACTATTTTACTATTTAAATCAGACACATGGAAATTAATACCACAATTAAGTCGCTTTAAACTGAAAAACCTTTATTTCGAAAGGAATCTATCGATTACCCAATCCATCTAAGCACGACACATATCACTACAATTTATTCCGCAATAATTCTTATGTTGATCAGCATGATCGCACTCGGAAGATACTGGAGGAAAGACGTAATTTTCAAACAAAACAATTGCCAACACACTCCATACACCCGCAGTCCCTAACCTTTGGCCGTCGCTCCAAACTGGGGAGGAGGAGTTACCATCCCGGGGCTGGTTACAGCTTCACCTGCTCTTAAGCCGCCTCGCACTCACCAGCAACTCTGCCTATGCAGCAATAAGTGGAAGTGACATACCTGATCGTGAATTCTATCGGATACTTGACTGATATCGATAAGTCGACCAGAAAGCAACGCTGTCGATTTAGTCACATGGCAGGGCTAAATTGAAAATTTTGGCACGCTGAATAAAAAGGGAACAATCAATTTACTTCAGAAAACCAGCTTTTGTTTTATTTACTTAAATTTACTTGACGAAGAATTAACCATCCAACCAAAGGACATTATCTCGACCCATCAACGAAGCTTCATCACTCGGACCACACCTTAACTCTTGCCTTCAGAGGAATAAATGTCTATTACCAACTTATCGCGACAATGTTCGGGCTTGGGAGGAATTTTCATTGGCATATTAGTGTTTCATTGTTCGGTTTTTGCTAAGTTGCAAATGTTGCATTCGTTTATTATATTTTGTCTTAGTAATTGGCTGTTAGGGAAATAGTAAGTAAGTAGAAGAGTTTATTTGTTTTTTGGATACCGGGGTGTAAGAGTTTTAAATTCGGCATATGAGTCTATATTTTTTAATTGAATGAGGCTTCGTAGAATTTTGGTGTGGCTAGTGTTGATAATTTCTTTGTGTGCGTTTTGAATGATTTCAAAATCTGCATATCTGTTTATAAACATTACGCTAGTCTTTGTACAAAAGTGGTCAATCAAATATTTTTCAGTTTTGTCTTAGTCATGTTATGTATGTAATGTAAATTATTAATTTTTGGAAGTAATTCTGTTTTTATACCCTGAGCCCATTGAAAATGGGAAATCAGGGTATTATGGTTTTGTTACATGTCTGTAACAGGCAGAAGGAGGCGTGTCAGACCCCACAAAGTATATATATTCTTGATCAGGGCGACGAGCTGAGTCGATTTAGCCCTGTCCGTCTGTCTGTCCGTCCGTCCGTCCGTCCGTCCGTATGTTTGAACGCGTCGATTGAAGCATCTAGACAAGCTAGAGACTTGAACTTTTTTTTGTTGGGTCCGTGGATAGCACGCGCAGTTCAAGTTTGTTACGAAAAAACGATATCTATTTTTGTTGTTTTGTTATCGATTTTAAACCTTATCGAAAACAGGTTATAAAATTCTATCTCCCACACCTTTAGAGCTAGACCCCTCAAATTTTGCATATAGATTAATGTGATTTTTATTCAATTTCTATTTTTTTATTTTTTGGATACCGGCTCTTTTTATTCATTAACCCCCCCACCCCCACCATCCCTTCCATCAAACACCCATTGAGAGTCTGTTGAAAATATAACCATGTGAATAAATTAGCATTTTTATAAAATTTAAAAAATTCAATAGAATCATATGCCGAAAGTTTCATCAAATTCCGTTAAGTCAGTCCCGATTTATTAAACAAAACGTTTAGCCAATTATCACACGCACGTGGCAAGCAGCGACGCGCACCAAAAAATATTTACACATACACATACATTGAAACGTGCAAGCGCGTCTGCTTATGCATGTGCACAGTCGCTTCTGTGCATTTTCAGCCGCTTCTATAGTTTTGTATATGTCATATATCGCCCTTTACACGCATACATTGAAACAGACCACCGTTTTTGTATATACACATACTCATACATTCATATGCGCGCTTTTCAGCATATTCTAAGAATCACAATTGCGATTGATCTGCTTCTTTAGTTTTGTATTTGTCACATATCGCCCTTGTAGTACTACTTTGCGATTTGCCAACAAGCAACGCAATACTGGTGTGGCGTAGTGGGTAGACGCAAAGCGCGTGAACGAGAGGTCCCGTGTTCAAAACTCAGTGACAACAGCATAACTTTTTTAATTTTTTTTTTTAATCTATAAACATGAGGTGGTCGTGCTAGTTGAGACGACGCGCTTTAACGTTACACATGTAAAATGTAAATAGATGTAGGTTCGAGCCCAGGTGCGGTGATGTTTGCTTTCTATTTTTTTTTTGTTTATTTATTTAATTATTAATTTATTTTTTATTTACATACATTCTAGTTGAATAAAATTTCAAAATTATAATTTAATTTTGCAAAATTTAATGTTATATGCAAGCTATACAGCGTATTAAACAATGCAAATCGGACGGGGCTCAGGGGATCTCCTAGTCGGGCACCTCCAACTAGAGTTTTCTTACTTGTTTAATATTTGGAACGCCTTTAGAAAATATAATTTGTCGTTTAAATGTGTTTATTGGTTTTTCTGCGCAATTAATGTTGTGTTTCTTCTCCGAAATAAGTCTGTTCTATTTTTACTCGCGATAGGTTTTCTTTTCCTTTTATGTATTTTATGTCAAAGTCGTATTCTGATAATTTTACTCTCCATCAGGTTAATTATACTCGTTTCCCAAAGGGAAAAAGAGTATATTGGTTTTGTGAAATGTCCGTCTTGCAGTCCGTCCGTCTGTCCGTATGAATGCAATATTTTTCTACGCTATTGAAGCTAGAGACTTGAAATTTGGAACATATACTCGTGTATACCCTCGAATTATAAAGTGTCAAGATTTTCCGGATACGCCCACTAGGGGCACGCCCCGGAAAATGCTTGCGCCCATAGTCAAGAAATCATATTAGTTGAAGAGCTAGAGAGTTGAAATTTGGAATGTATACTTGCGTTGACCACCCAAGTTCAAAAGATATGGCGGATATATCTACGCCCATTGGGGACGTGGCAAATCGGGAAAACTGTAACTTCTACAGTTTTAAAGCTAGAATGCTGAAATTTGGCACGTATCTTAACGCTTCGATTCTATAAAGATTGATAAAAAATATTATGTCCACGCCCACTGGGGGCGTGGCAAATCGGATTTGAATATATAGTGATTTTACAAGATCAGCTATATTTTGAGCACTATTGATGCTAGAGACTTGAAATTTGATATATATACTCGGATAAGCAACCCAAGATCAAAAAGATATGGCGGACTTACCTACGCCTTCAGGGGGCGTGGCAAATCGCAAAAAGCTTATAGCTCCTACAGTTTTAGAGCTAGACGATTCCAAATTGGATGTTTGTGTTACTGGGGGCCTCTTCTATTGATTCCCCAAAAATAACTCTTACGCCCCTTTGGGGGCGTGGTATATCGAAAAAATACCCTGTAACTTTCACATTTTTGGAGTGTAAGCATCCAAACTTTGCAGTTACGTTACCATAGATTCCTTCTAGGAATTTGCCAAATATGATATATCTACGCCTACTAGGGGCGTGGCAAATTGGCAACAAAATTTGTAACGCCCAGCTGCAAAATTCATATGCCTGTGCCACCTGTATAAATAAGCTTAATAAGAATTGCTAATACGACAAACGGAATTTCTGAGAAATATATGTAATTTGATTTAATGTTGAAGTTCTGCAAATAATTTATCTGCTAAAATTATCATTTTTCGTATACAAAAAATGTAAATATCAAATATCGATTACACAAATATCGACTTAGTCCGAACAAAATTATTCACACACAAAAAAAATTGACGATAGGTCCCATCAGGTATGTATGTATGTAGGCACGAACAGCTGCGCAACTATTTTCATGCCGTCGCCACCGCGTCTCGAACGCGGACCCTTTTGCTTACACGCTTTTCATCTACCTGCTGCGCCATATCAGTTTTTCATTGCCTGTTGGCAAATCCGAAACTACTTCACTACAAGGGCGACTTTTGACAAATACAAAACTATAGAAGCTGCTGTTAATGCAAACACAATATAAACATAAATCAATCGGAATTGTGATTCTTAGAAAATGCTGAAATGCGCGCATATGAACGTATGTGTACATACAAAAACGGTGGTCGGTTGGAATGTATGCGTATAGAGGGCGATATTTGACATATACAAAACTAAGGAAGCGGATGAAAATGCAAACACACGTGCGTGTCATAATTGGCCAAACGTTTTGTTTAATAGATTGGGACTGACTTAACGGAACTTAATGAAACTTTCAGCATATAATATTGAAATTGCATAAAATTCACATGAATCTACATAAATGCAAAATTTGAGATAAATTATTAAATTTAAAATACGAGATGCCCTTGTGGGAAACGAGTATCACGCTTTAGGTTTCGTCCTAAGGCAACATTCTTGCTTGTTTTGAATTTGGTTCTTTTATTAAATAAATAAATATGGTTGATGGTCACTATTGATTTCGAATTGTCGACCTAGAAGGTAGTATCGAAAGGTTTTTATTGCCCATACAATAGCTAAAAGTTCTTTTTCTATGGCGCTGTAGTTAGTTTCTTGGTCATTGAGGGTTCTGCTGATAAAACTAATGGGATGTCCGTCTTGAGAAAGTACAGCTCCAAGAGCTACATTACTTGCGTCAGTTGTTAGAACGAATTTATTTTTGAAGTCTGGAATTTTTAAAATCGGGTTATTGGAAATAAGTTGTTTTAATTTTTCGAAAGCTTTAAAATATTCTGGATTTTTAATATCTATTTTTGAGGTTTTTCTTAGTACTGTTGTCATGGGTTTGGCTATGTCTGCAAAATTTGGAATAAATTTTCTATAACCGGTTAATCCAAGAAAACCTTTTATTTCTTTAGTTTTTGTGGGAATATGATATTCCAGAATTGCTTTGATTTTATCAGGATTGGGTTTTATTCCATCCTTAGTTAAGACATGTCCTAGGAAGGTAGTTTCTTGTTTTAGAAACTCACATTTGTCAAGTTGTAATTTGAGATTTGCTTCAGCAAGCTTCTCGAAAACTAATTGCAATGAGTGTAGGAGTTCTTTTAAAGATGTTGAATATACAATTATATCGTCAAGATATACTAAACAGTGTTTATTTAGTAATGGTCGCAGAATATTGTTCATACAACGTTGAAAGGTTGCAGGTGCATTCTTTAATCCAAATGGCATACGAAGATATTCATAGTGGCCATGTTTAGTAAAAAGCCGTTTTTTGAATGGAATCTTGATGCATTTCAAGTCGATGGAATCCTTTAGCAAGGTCGATTGTTGTGAAATAGTTGCATCTACCTAGTTTCCTAAAATCTCATCTATAGTTGGTATTGGGTGTCTGTCATTTATAGTTATGTCATTTAATTTTCTATAGTCAATTACGATTCTAAATTTTTGTTTGCCTGACGCGTCTTGTTTTTTTGGTACAATCCATATAGGACTACAATGAGGGGAATTGCTGGGGCCTAAAATGGCTTGATCTAACATATTCTGAATTTGTTGTTCAACTTCCTGTTCGTATGCTTGTGGATAACTGTATGGTTTTGTGTACAAAGGTGAATTGTGAGTAGTGTTAATAACATGCTTTTCTTGATTACTGAAACTAAGTTTTTCGCCTTCTCTGAACTGAATGTGTTGATATTGTTTCAACAAGCTCATCAAATTGAATTTTTCTTCTTCATTTAAGTGTTCTAGTCGGTTGAGCTCATAAATTCTTCATTTTTTGAATTAACTCTGATTAGATTTTTGAAGTGTTGATTAGATTCAGGATTTGATTGAACAACGAAATGGTTTTGGTTAGTGATCGGAATATCGTTAATTAATTTATACTTTCGATTGTATAAATTTACAGTTTGGAATTTATAATCTATGACGGCTTGTGCTTCTGAGAGAAGTTTTCTACCAATTAATAGATCATAATCTGGTGAAAATTGATGTAGAAGAAATTCATTATTACTCTTGAATAGGTTGTTGGAAAGGACATACATTTTTTTTGATAGTTAAAGGACCGTTGCTGGTTTGAATAAGACAATCGGTATCATGAATTGGTAAATTAAAAACATTGGATGTCATCATATTTACAGTAGATGTATCTATTAAACATTTTAAATTTTTGCCCTTATAAGTGCCCTTTGCCCTTATAAGTAAGTAAGTTTGGTTATTCTGTCTCATGTTCGGCTGTGACTGTTTGTGTGTATGTGTAGTCTGAGTTTTTTGGTAATATTGAGGATAGTGTTCGGGAAAAGAAGCTAATTGATTATAATATTCTTGCTGCATGTAATCGTGATAATTTATTTCTTCTTGGTTTCTAGCCTCTTCGTCCATGCTCATTTCGCTTAGTCGGCTTTCTGCAGGTCTAATACGCTTTGTTGGTTGGTTATGTATGCCAGGACGATTGATAGGGGTTTGTTGTGGAGTTACTTGTCCGAAGCGATTAATGTCAAATTGGTTCTGTCTAAGAAATGGTCTGACCGGATACGCCCACTAGAGCGTGGCAAATCGGAAAATGGTTGCGCCCATAGTTAAGAAATCATATTAGTTGAAGAGCTAGAGAGTTGAAATTTGGAATGTATACTTGTGTTGACCACCCAAGCTCAAAAAGATATGGCGGATATATCTACGCCCATTGGGGGCGTGGCAAATCGGGAAAACTGTAACTTCTACAGTTTTAAAGCTAAAATGCTGAAATTTGGCACGTAACTTAACGCTACGATTCTATAAAGATTCACAAAAAGATTTGATGCTGTTAATGCAAACACAATATAAATATAAATCAATCGTAATTGTGATGCTTAAAAAATGCTGAAATGCGCGCATATGAACGTATGTATTTATATGTGTACATACAAAAACGGTGGTCGGTTTAAATGTATGCGTATAAAGGGCGATATTTGACAAATACAAAACTAAAGAAGCGGCTGAAAATGCAAACACAACTCAATAACAATTTTGGTTGAAGAATATGCTAGAGTGAATGGCGCTGAATTTATTTGTGACCGTGCGTAAGCAAACGCGCTTGCACGTTTCAATGTATGTACATATGTGTAAATGTAAATATATTTTGCTGTCGCTGCTTAACGCGTGCGTATAATAATTGGCCAAACGTTTTGTATAATAGATTGCGACTGACTTAACGGAACTTAATGAAACTTTCAGCATATGATTCTATTGAATTTTTTACATTTTATAAAAATGCTAATTCATTCACATAGTTGTATTTGCAAATATTGAAATTGCATAAAATTCACATGAATCTACATAAATGCAAAATTTGAGATAAATTATTAAATTTAAAATACGAGATGCCCTTGTGGGAAACGAGTATCACGCTTTAGGTTTCGTCCTAAGGCAACATTCTTGCTTGTTTTGAATTTGGTTCTTTTATTAAATAAATAAATATGGTTGATGGTCACTATTGATTTCGAATTGTCGACCTAGAAGGTAGTATCGAAAGGTTTTTATTGCCCATACAATAGCTAAAAGTTCTTTTTCTATGGCGCTGTAGTTAGTTTCTTGGTCATTGAGGGTTCTGCTGATAAAACTAATGGGATGTCCGTCTTGAGAAAGTACAGCTCCAAGAGCTACATTACTTGCGTCAGTTGTTAGAACGAATTTATTTTTGAAGTCTGGAATTTTTAAAATCGGGTTATTGGAAATAAGTTGTTTTAATTTTTCGAAAGCTTTAAAATATTCTGGATTTTTAATATCTATTTTTGAGGTTTTTCTTAGTACTGTTGTCATGGGTTTGGCTATGTCTGCAAAATTTGGAATAAATTTTCTATAACCGGTTAATCCAAGAAAACCTTTTATTTCTTTAGTTTTTGTGGGAATATGATATTCCAGAATTGCTTTGATTTTATCAGGATTGGGTTTTATTCCATCCTTAGTTAAGACATGTCCTAGGAAGGTAGTTTCTTGTTTTAGAAACTCACATTTGTCAAGTTGTAATTTGAGATTTGCTTCAGCAAGCTTCTCGAAAACTAATTGCAATGAGTGTAGGAGTTCTTTTAAAGATGTTGAATATACAATTATATCGTCAAGATATACTAAACAGTGTTTATTTAGTAATGGTCGCAGAATATTGTTCATACAACGTTGAAAGGTTGCAGGTGCATTTTTTAATCCAAATGGCATACGAAGATATTCATAGTGGCCATGTTTAGTAAAAAGCCGTTTTTTGAATGGAATCTTGATGCATTTCAAGTCGATGGAATCCTTTAGCAAGGTCGATTGTTGTGAAATAGTTGCATCTACCTAGTTTCCTAAAATCTCATCTATAGTTGGTATTGGGTGTCTGTCATTTATAGTTATGTCATTTAATTTTCTATAGTCAATTACGATTCTAAATTTTTGTTTGCCTGACGCGTCTTGTTTTTTTGGTACAATCCATATAGGACTACAATGAGGGGAATTGCTGGGGCCTAAAATGGCTTGATCTAACATATTCTGAATTTGTTGTTCAACTTCCTGTTCGTATGCTTGTGGATAACTGTATGGTTTTGTGTACAAAGGTGAATTGTGAGTAGTGTTAATAACATGCTTTTCTTGATTACTGAAACTAAGTTTTTCGCCTTCTCTGAACTGAATGTGTTGATATTGTTTCAACAAGCTCATCAAATTGAATTTTTCTTCTTCATTTAAGTGTTCTAGTCGGTTGAGTTCATAAATTCTTCATTTTTTGAATTAACTCTGATTAGATTTTTGAAGTGTTGATTAGATTCAGGATTTGATTGAACAACGAAATGGTTTTGGTTAGTGATCGGAATATCGTTAATTAATTTATACTTTCGATTGTATAAATTTACAGTTTGGAATTTATAATCTATGACGGCTTGTGCTTCTGAGAGAAGTTTTCTACCAATTAATAGATCATAATCTGGTGAAAATTGATGTAGAAGAAATTCATTATTACTCTTGAATAGGTTGTTGGAAAGGACATACATTTTTTTTGATAGTTAAAGGACCGTTGCTGGTTTGAATAAGACAATCGGTATCATGAATTGGTAAATTAAAAACATTGGATGTCATCATATTTACAGTAGATGTATATATTAAACATTTTAAATTTTTGCCCTTATAAGTGCCCTTTGCCCTTATAAGTAAGTAAGTTTGGTTATTCTGTCTCATGTTCGGCTGTGACTGTTTGTGTGTATGTGTAGTCTGAGTTTTTTGGTAATATTGAGGATAGTGTTCGGGAAAAGAAGCTAATTGATTATAATATTCTTGCTGCATGTAATCGTGATAATTTATTTCTTCTTGGTTTCTAGCCTCTTCGTCCATGCTCATTTCGCTTAGTCGGCTTTCTGCAGGTCTAATACGCTTTGTTGGTTGGTTATGTATGCCAGGACGATTGATAGGGGTTTGTTGTGGAGTTACTTGTCCGAAGCGATTAATGTCAAATTGGTTCTGTCTAAGAAATGGTCTGACCGGATACGCCCACTAGAGCGTGGCAAATCGGAAAATGGTTGCGCCCATAGTTAAGAAATCATATTAGTTGAAGAGCTAGAGAGTTGAAATTTGGAATGTATACTTGTGTTGACCACCCAAGCTCAAAAAGATATGGCGGATATATCTACGCCCATTGGGGGCGTGGCAAATCGGGAAAACTGTAACTTCTACAGTTTTAAAGCTAAAATGCTGAAATTTGGCACGTAACTTAACGCTACGATTCTATAAAGATTCACAAAAAGATTTGATGACTACGCCCACTGGGGGCATGGCAAATCGGATCTGAATATATAGTGATTTTACAAGATCAGCTATATTTTGAGCACTATTGATGCTAGAGACTTGAAATTTGATATATATACTCGGATAAGCAACCCAAGATCAAAAAGATATGGCGGACATACCTACGCGTTCAGGGGGCGTGGCAAATCGCAAAAAGCTTATAGCTCCTACAGTTTTAGAGCTAGACGATTCCAAATTGTATGTTTGTGTTACTGGGGGCCTCCTCTATTGATTCCCCAAAAATAAATCTAACGCCCCTTTGGGGGCGTGGTATATCGAAAAATACCCTGTAACTTTCACATTTTTGGAGTGTAAGCATCCAAACTTTGCAGTTACGTTGCCAAATATGATATGTCTACGCCTACTGGGGGCATGGCAAATTGGCAACAAAATTTGTAACGCCCAGCTGCAAAATTCATATGCCTGTGCCACCTATATAAATAAGCTTAATAAGAATTGCTAAGACGACAAACGGCACTTCTGAGAAATATATGTAATTCGATTTAATGTTGAAGTTCTGCAAATAATTTATCTGCTAAAATTATCATTTTTCGTATAGCCTAGGTCAGTTATGTTATTTTCTTTTTGTGTGTGTGACCCTGACAAAAAATGTAAATATCAAATACCGATATTTGTGTAATCGACTTAGTCCGAACAAAATTATTCACACACAAAAAAATTGACGAGAGGTCCCATCAGGTATGTATGTATGTAGGCACGAACAGCTGCGCAACTACTTTCATGCCGTCGCCGCCGCGTCTCGAACGCGGACCCTTTTGCTCATACGTTTTTCATCTACCTGCTGCGCCACATCAGTTTTGCATTGCCTGTTGGAAAATCCGAAACTACTTCACTACAAGGGCGACTTTTGACAAATACAAAACTATAGAAGCTGCTGTTAATGCAAACACAATATAAACATAAATCAATCGCAATTATGATTCTTAGAAAAAGCTGAAATGGGCGCATATGAACGTATATATTTATATGTGTACATACAAAAACGGTGGTCGGTTGAATGTATGCGTATGAACGGCGATATTTGACAAATACAAAACTAAAGAAGCGGCTGAAAATGCAAGCACTACTGAATGAATGAATGGCGCTGAATTTATTTGTGACCATGCATAAGCAAACGCGCTTGCACGTTTCAATGTATGTACATATGTGTAAATGTAAATATATTTTGCTGTCGCTGCTTAACGCGTGCGTGTCATGATTGGCCAAACGTTTTGTTTAATAGATTGCGACTGACTTAACGGAACTTATGATTCTATTGAATTTTTTACATTTTATAAAACTGCTAATTCATTCACTTAGTTATTTTTGCAAAAATTGAAATTGCATAAAATTCACATGAATCTACATAAATGCAAAATTTGAGATAAATTATTAAATTTAAAATACCAGATGCCCCTGTGGGAAACGAGTATCACGCTTTAGGTCTCGCCCTAAGGCAACGTTCTTACTTGTTTTTTTTTTTTAAGTATATTAACTTAATTTGTATTCACTTAATTTATTGATTGTTCAGTTTGTTGCACAGATAGCACTTTCGAATGTTTTTGGGATAACCAGAATCTTCTGGAATTATGTTCTCTTCCAATTCTATCGCGTCTTCTTGAATTATTTTCAAATTTTTATTTTATTATTTTTATTTACACAATCACAATCTGCGGCTTTGGCAATTTACGAATTTCGGTTTACACGTCACTGTCGAGGTTTTATATTTTTTAAAACTGGACGCGATACTGACCGTCGCGTGGGTTGCCTTTGCGGGACAACAAGAATTAATAACTTAGTTATTGCATCAGATGGTCCACAATTTATTGTCATCTTACCGGCTGCGCCAATTAGATATGTGTTATAAGTCGAATAAATTTCACGACATATTTATTTATTTATTTATTTATTTATTATTAAAAGACATTGACAAGACTGAAGTCAACTTAAATGTAAACAATAAAAAGTAAGAACGTTGCCTTAGGGCGAGACCTAAAGCGTGATACTCGTTTCCCACAGGGGCATCTGGTATTTTAAATTTAATCATTTATCTCAAATTTTGCATTTATGTAGATTCATGTGAATTTTATGCAATTTCAAATTTTGCAAATATAACTATGTGAATAAATTAGATTTTTATAAAATGTAAAAAATTCAATAGAATCATATGCTTAAAGTTTCAGCGACAGCAAAATATATTTACATTTACACATATGTACATACATTGAAACGTGCAAGCGCGTTTGCTTATGCATGGTCACAAATAAATTCAGCGCCATTCATTCTAGCATATTCTTCAACCAAAATTGTTATTGAGTTGTGTTTGCATTTTCAGCCGCTTCTTTAGTTTTGTATTTGTCAAATATCGCCCTTTATACGCATACATTCAACCGACCACCGTTTTTGTATGTACACATATAAATACATACGTTCATATGCGCGCATTTCAGCGTTTTATAAGAATCACAATTGCAGTTGATTTATGTTTATATTGTGTTTGCATTAACAGCAGCTTCTATAGTTTTTTATTTGTCAAAAGTCGCCCTTGTAGTGAAGTAGTTTCGGATTTTCCAACAGGCAATGCAAAACTGATGTGGCGCAGTAGGTAGATGAAAAGCGTGTAAGCAAAAGGGTCCGCGTTCGAGACGCGGCGGCGACGGCATGAAAATAGTTGCGCAGCTGTTCGTGCCAACATACATACATACTTGTGGAATAATTTTGTTCGGACTAAGTCGATTACACAAATATCGATATTTGATATTTACATTTTTTGTCACAAAATGAAAATAACATAACTGACCTAGGCTATACGAAAAATGATAATTTTAGCAGATAAATTATTTGCAGAACTTCAACATTAAATCGAATTACATATATTTCTCAGAAGTGCCGTTTGTCGTCTTAGCAATTCTTATTAAGCTTATTTATATAGGTGGCACAGGCATATGAATTTTGCAGCTGGGCGTTACAAATTTTGCTGCCAATTTGCCACGCCCCCAGTAGGCGTAGACATATCATATTTGGCAAGTTCCTAGAAGGAGTCGAGGGTAACGTAACTGTAAAGTTTGGATACTTACACTCCAAAAATGTGAAAGTTACAGGGTATTTTTTCGATAAACCACGCCCCCAAAGGGGCGTAAGATTTATTTTTGGGGAATCAATAGAGGAGGCTCCCAGTAACAGAAACATACAATTTGGAATCGTCTAGATCTAAAACTGTTGAAGCTATAAGCTTTTAG